>VZRV01008789.1:211002-232542 GCA_013398115.1 Falcunculus frontatus
AAAAAAAAAAAAAAAAAGAAATAAATCCATCAACAAAAGCCACAACCTTCTTCATTTATTTTTCATGGAGCTGCACAGCCGTGCTGAGCTCTTGCAGCCATCTGTAAAGGGAGAAGGTAATTCCTAGCCTAAGGACTTTAGAGTTTAAATAAGATATAAACGCAGCGTGAGAGGACAGCAAAGGGAGCGGCGAGAGGGGGTGTGCAACAAAAGGGTTTCTTCAGAGGGAGATTAGGATATCACGATTGCGACGTATGCGCCTTTGCATTGACTCTATATGGGATTTCAGAGCAGCTCTGTTATCTCCAGGCAGGAACAAAACACTCTGTACTTGCTCTTTTCCAAATCATACCAAAAAGTTGGAACCGACAAGGAAAAAAAAAAAAATCACAACAACAAAATTCCTTCTTCCCTCTGCTCCCCTCCCAATTTTGCCTATTTTTTTTTTCCTTTTCCACACAGAGAGATATTTTTCTGGGTTTTTTTTTTTTTTTGAAAGCTCAGGGTTGAAAATCCTCGGTCATTTGGGAATTCTCGGAGCCAGCGGCCGTAGCGGGGCTGAGCACAGAGAGGCTCTTGGCAGGCCCCGGCAGAGAGGGCTGCGCTGGAGCATGTGCCTGGGAGGAGGGGGGCTGCGGGGGGCAAAAGAGGCCACATACATTTTTAGAAGAAAAAATAAAAACGAGGAGAAAAAAAAAGCGTCACCGAGGCCTGGCTGGCGCACACGCCAGCACTGGGGGCTGGGAGCGGGGGAGCGCGGGGAGGAGAAAGGCTGGGTGGATGGAAGTGAGGATCCAGATTGAAAACAGATGGGATTTTTCTTGCCAACCTGACATCCGAGACCGCGGGAGGCGGGGTGAAACTTCCCTTCAGAGAGGCTGGCAGCCAAGAGATATGGTGGGGGGGCCCCCCAAAAAATCCCAGTTTGGTTTGAAATCCCTTCTCGTTCCTGCTCGGCTGAGGCTCCGGGGTCAGCGGAGAGGAGCCCGCTGGAACTGGGTTGTTTTTAATACTTTGGGGGGTTTGATTTTACCATTAAGTGTCTGATTCATCTGTTCCTGCCCGCTGGAGCTCAGCCCAGCCTGGCAGTTAATACTTGCCCTGGGAGACATTTTAGGGGCATTTTGCACCCCCGCGGATCCCTCTGTGTTCGCTCACGAGGGAAACCCGCGTCCAACAACCCCACAGGGCACCCAGGGCACAACCTCCACCCCGGGGTGAGCTGGGATGCAGGAAACATGCTGGAGTGGGGCTGCAAAGATCCACATTTCTGTGTAAAAAGGCACCATAAAATGTTGGAGGACCTCACACCTCTTGGCACAGCCCTGGACACCTGAGCCGGTGGCCTCCAGCAGCCCAAGCTGCGCAGGTTTAACAAATCCAGGATCAAGGCCATGAAGATGCTGGAGCGTGTCCAGAGAAGGGAACGGAGCTGCGAAGGGCCTGGAGCCCCAGGAGCGGCTGAGGGAGCTGGGAAGGGGCTCAGAGGGAGAAAAGGAGGCTCAGGGGGGACCTTGTGGCTCTGCACAACTCCTGAGAGGAGGGGGCAGCTGGGGAGGGTCGGGCTCTGCTCCCAGGGAACAGGGACAGGAGGAGAGGGAACGGCCTCAGGCTGGGCCAGGGGAGGTTTAGGTTGCTTCATCTAAAGGGAGGTGAGGCACTGGCACAGCTGCCCAGGGCAGGGGGGGAGTCCCCATCCCTGGAGGGGTTTAAAGGCCATGTGGATGTGGCACTTGGGGACATGGGGCAGTGGTGGCCTTGGCGGTGCCAGGGGAATGGTTGGAGTCACGGATCTGAGAGGGCTTTTCCAACCTCAAAAATTCCATGATTCTAAGCTGCAAACAAAAGATACACCAGCCCCAAAGTGAGTTAGCAGTGATTCATCCAGGAGTCAATCTGTGGCTGGCCTGAGGCAGGGCCGGAGGAGCGGCCACTCAGGGTCACACCTCCTGCTCCCCACTCCTCAGCGGCACGAGGGACTGGCTGCTGCAAATCCCAGCAGAAGTGGCAGGTCCCTGGTGATGCAGTGTGTGATGAGGGGGATTTTTTACCCCATTTTGGGATAAAAATCACTGCAGGACAGCGAAAGGCTCGGTGTGCACAAACCACCACCCCACACGCCCCAGGGGACTGGCACAGATGCCCCTCCATCAGAACACGGGCACCCTGCGGGGCTGGCAGGGACGTGGGGTCCGTGTCCCCCCCAAGATTTCACAGCTACTTTGCAAGCCAGAAACAAAAAGTTAATGGTACGGGCTTGACCACATATTTTCCAGGGGCTCTGGGAGACCGGCTCTCTGCAAGCCGGCTAACACACACTCTTTTCATTCAGAGCTTTAAATACCCAATTGTGTCTGTTTTCAGCACGCTCATTTTTAGCATTTTAATGATATGGTCCCCGGCTTTCACCCTCCTTGGATTGGCCCCAGCGTGGTTTTTTTTTTTTTTTCCTTTTTTCCCCCCTTCTTTTTAACATCGTGCAGAGCGAGAGGGGAAAGGGAAGAGGGTTAGCAAGAGGTCACACATTTCTCCCAACCCAAGTGTTTTTCCAGCAGGCAGGGGGTCCTGCTGGGGACAAAGACGGAGCAGCCCCTCGGGCTGTGTTGGCTGCAAGCGCTGCCCCTTCCGCCGCGGTGCCCGGCGTGGGATGGGCACGATGCCCTCGCCCACTGCTCCATCCAGGGACCCTCCAGGAGAGACAACGGGCCCAGTGCCCAACCCCTCGCCCTGGCACGGCCCAAACCTCACTCACCACAGCCAGCCCTGGAAGAATGAGGGTGGGATTTGCCATTGCAATCTCTCTCCCTCCTTCCCCTGCAGACAGAGCTTTCCCCCGGCTCCCACTGGCAGGATTTTGCTGGGCTACACTGCTCTCCTCAGGGACAGCCCCATCCACAAACAGGACCTGGCTTGGGTCAGCTCTGCACCCCCAGCAGCCATCACTACACTGACACAGCAAAGCTGCTTTGGGTCCAGGCTCAGCTGCAGCATCAACACCCTAAAGCTGCTGGAGCACCCTGAGCACTGCCAGGAGAGCCAAGGGGGCAGCAGGAGACTCATGGCTGCACCTGAGAGAACCAAACATCCCCATTCCCACCTTCCCCAAGCACACCTGGCCCTAATTCCTTTAGGATGTGCCACTGTGACCCAACTCCCATGACCCAGCCCCGAGGGATGTCCTCTCCTCCTGTCCCCACCACACCATGTTGACATCCAGTGCTGTCCCCATCCCCTCTGCCCCAGCTCCACACACCCCATCCCTATCAAGCACCTTCAAAGGGTGCTTCAGCATCAGCCACTCAGGGGATTTTTATTTTTTTTCCCGCCAAGTAATATCGAAATGATATTTATTAAATTTGCTCTCTAAGTCCCTCAATCTGCTCCATAATACAGTGAATCTGCGAGGTGGTTTCACTGATCCCGCCTCAATGAGACCAGATTAACACAGATGATCCCGGCTTTGCGGCTCCCTCGGCCCGGGGAGGGTCAGAGGTTGTGCAGAAAGGCAAAACCCGCTGGCAGCGTGGAGCCGGAGGAAACCACGTGGCCTTGGAAAATGATTTCCGAGGTTAATTCCAGGTGGGAAGGAGGGAGCACTCAGCGTGGATGGAAAACCCGTTTGCCTCTGTATTTCAGCCTCTCGCTCTTATCTCCCTTCTCGAGCGCATTGATTGCACCTGCCCCCACCCTGCTCCCCAGCAAGACGCCCATTAAATCTCAAATCAGCTCCAGAAAGGTTCATCAGATCCATTATCTCTGCATTCAGCTAAATTATGAAAATCATTAAGATAAGGAGGCATGGAGCCTATTAGTTTCCTGGAGAGGATGCTTTACAATTCTTTTCCTTCTGCTTCCACATTTAATTACCTTAAGTTTCACAGTATTTAATTCCATTTATTAAACCTTTAATACGTAAAAACAAAACAATAAAACCCACTGCTGGTCGCCTTTCGGGAGGGTGCAGAGCCAGGGCTGGGCTCGAGGCAATCCTCCATCCATGCATGGACACTCACAGCTGAGCTGGAGCTGTGCTCATGGGGGATGCATCCACTAATTAAAAAATTAAGGATGTGCCCTGGAGTCCGTGCAAAGGGAGAATGAGCAGCGCGAGCCCAGGGTTCTCCCGCAGGCTCCCCCAAGCCAGGCTGGTCCCTGAATAACCCAGAGGGATGACACAAAAAGCAGTGGGATTGTGGAAGCTCTATTTACTCTTTTCTACAGGAGCACGGGTGATCTGCAACGCCCCCACCCCAGGCAGCCCCAGCAGGGACGGGGCTCCTACAGGTACCCACAGGGATCCAGGCTCGGGGATTTGGGTTACCCTCCTGGACAGATGCTATTTTAGGGCACTGATAGCAAGCCCATGGAAAAGCCAAGCCCCCACATGCTCCAAGCAAGGTCAATGTGAAGCATTAGCTGCTCGCTGGCTGCATTTTGCCTTCCCAGAGATGCCATTCAGCAACGCTGGTTCCATCAGAGCAGCACCCAAAGCCCCTTATCCTGCAGTGGCAAACGGGCTGTGACCCTGACACTGGGCTGCAAATCCACTCCCTGTGAGCACGCAGACAATTACAGACCCATACACAGAACCTCCAAACACCTTCTTGCAGGAGATTTCAACATTTGGACAATTTATGGACAACTGAAACTTTCTACGAGAAGCTGGGGACAGTCATGGAGCACCTTGAGCCGTTCCTAAGTGTCCAAGGCCAGGCTGGATGGGGCTTGGAGCAACCTGGTCTAGTGGAAGGTGTTGGGGGGTTGGAACAAGATAATCTTTAAGGTCCCTTCCAACCAACCCAAACCCTTCTGTGATTCCATAATTCAGACACTTCTCTCCAGCACTTGCAGAGCACAATTTGCAAATGCTGCTGCCTTCAAGGCCTGTCCCATCATGCATCCAAACAGGGCCCCACAGCTCCAAGCACTGCAGTTTCTCCCCATCGACATCTTTCACAGGATTAAACCTCAAACTTGGCCTGCATTTTGCATTTGGTTTCTAAATCACGAACCACTCTGGAAAAGTAGCACCAGGAAGAAAAAAACAACTTGCTAAAGTGTTCCCCAGCAGCATATCCACAGACTTTAATATAAAAAAGCTGCTGCTAATTTAAAAAACAAATGTTTAAGCAATCAAGCATGTTTATTTAATTTGTCCTTTCTGTGCCAGAGAAGGGCCGGGCCGCTCGCAGCCGCTGCCACGCGACGTTACCGAGTGTTCGTGGTGAGCTCCCTGCCTGGGATGGGGGCAGCTCAAGCTCCACCACAGCCCATCCCTCGAAGGGGAGCTCAGAGAGGCTCCCTTGGGACAGCCCAGCCTCACACCCTGAGATGAAGACACCTACAGCCTGAGACTGAGGATTCAACCCACGGCCGGCATCCAGCAGGAGCCAGGTCACAGAGTTAGGGAATGGGTTGGGTTGGACTGGCCTTTGAGATCATCCAGTTCCACTCCCCTGCTGTGGGCAGGGGCACTTTCCACTACACCAGCTTGCTCAGAGCTCCATCCCACCTGGCCTTGACCACTTCCATCCACGAGGACAGGCATCCCCATCAACTCCCCATTCCTCCAGAAGCAGTGAAATTTTAGTTCATTTGCTATCACTGCAGACCAAAAGGTTTTTCATTAAAAGGCCATGTGTTGCTGTGCCTACAAAGAGGGTGCAGAATACACAGAGACAGGTACAGGGGAACCCAGAGCCCTCAGCTGAACACAGCCGGAAAGGGCCTGTGGTTTTCACAGGGCACATGCTGGGCACAGTTCCTGAAAAGCCTTGAAAAGCCTCCAAAGGCCCAAACCCACCAAAAACTGAGTAGTAACCACAGGACAGCGACTCTGTGGATAATCCAGATTTCTTGTGGATCCCAAAACACCTAAAAGGACCCAATTTTCAGAGAACAAACGAGTCCCCAGGGAGGCTGGAGAGCCCCGTGCTGCTCTTCTCCACGCTAGAAGGGCTCAGACCTGGACAGCAGATCAGAGTCTCCTTTCCCACCATGGCACTGACAGGAACAGTGATGTGTTGGAGAGGAGACAGACGTGCAGGATTGTGAGGGAACCCACCACAGGCAGGAACTCAATTTTGCCCACATTACCACTGGCTTTAACAAATCGCTCCTGAGCATGGCAGGTGCTTTATTAATTTTTCCCCCATGCAGCATCGAGGGTGACTAAGGAAATCCAGTGGCCCGATGATTTGTTTGCCTCCCTGGCCCAAAGTAACTCACTATTTATTTTTAAGCAGCAGAATGCACCAAATCCTCACATCGAGGCGATAGAGCTGGGAGGAGATGCCACACACATCCATGGCACCAGCACCTGGACAGAAGGTTTCCACCTCATTCTTTGCGCTGGGAAAAAGCCAGGCCCAAGTCTCCCACTTGCCCTTCAGACATGGGAAAACTGAAAAAAGGGTTTTTTCACTCCACTGGGTTTCTCCTGGCAGCCACGTTCCTGATGGATTCACTGCCCACCGTGCCTGAGCTCTGGGCTGCTTGAAGCACAGGGAGGTTTTGGGCACCTCAGCCTCAAACACAGCCCCTGGCCTGGGACTTTTCTGTGCATCCCTCTGAGGCTGGCAGCAAGCTGGGGCCAGCTCAGGTGCCCACGTCCCTCTCGAGGCTGAAGCTGCTCTCCTGTCCATGGTGGCTCACCCGGGAGGATCCAGGATTCGCTGTGTGCCTTCCCGTGGGATTGCTCCAAGCAGCGGCCGATGCACACGGACTCGTGCAACCAAAAATCGCAGCAGCCCTCCCGAAGAAAAGGGCACTGGGGCTGTCGGGCTGTTCTGGTGGTGATATCCTGGGGGCTGCACAGGTGAGAGGGAGCAGAGGGAGAGCCCAGTCCAAGGACATCCACAGGCCAGGATGTGTCCTGCACAGCTCTGCTTCAAACCCCACAGGAAGGGGGTTCTCAAGTCACACAACCCCAGCAGAAATCACACGAGGCAGCTTCGCTGTCTCCATCCAGTGAGGCCCCTACTGATGACCTTTATTTGTGCTTTTTAAGCGCCATCTCCATTCCTTGTGGTTGCTGAGAGTGTTTTCCATATGAGCAGCACTGGAGAGTCTTCCAGAGCCTGCAGCCATCCCACACTGGAGCCTGCTGAGCAGCCAAGCGAGACCTGCAAAACCCCAACGCAGGCTGGAAGCTGCCACAAGCCCCACGCGGGCAGAAATGGATCTGCCAAGGACCTGGGACAAACCCAGTGCTGGGGACAGCGAGGCTCAGGAACGCGGCACAGACCAAAGGAGCTGCAGCAGCAACGTGCCACAGCCAAGGGGACTCGGGGACAGAGCAGAACAGCAGCTCCAGTGCTGCCAGCATTGCTGGGCTGGTGCAGGTCCCCAGAGCCCCCAGCAGTGGCTGCTGGCAGCCCTCGGGCAGGGAGCTGCTCTCCACAGGGAACTGGCTCTCCCCACGCACGCTCCTTCATGGAGAGCCCTCTTTGTTTCCTTTCTTTGGAAAAAAGGAAAAGGCGAGGGAAGTGACAGCGCCGTTTTCCAGGGAGCCGGGACTCCTTGTGCCCAACCCCAGAGCGGAGCTGAACTGGATTAAATCTGAACAGAGCTCTCCTGCAGAGCCCGACAGCAGAAGGAATCCTGCACACACACACACACACACACACACTTCCCCCTGCTCCCTGGGGATGGCAGAAGGGACCCGGGGGCGCATCTCCTACTGCCTCCACCCCCACGGGTACCACGACACACTCCATAAATAACAGGACACACACCATAAATAGCAGGATAGTCACCTGCTAGTGAGCAGCAGTGCTGTGCACTGCCCTCACACGGGCAGTCCTGCGGGGCTGGCTCCTGCCTTTCCCAGCCCTGTGCAGACACGCCAGGACTGTGCCCAGCGCTGAGCCCGGCAGCTCTCCTGGCACCGCCCTGCTCGGACATGCCCGGGCCGTGGGTTCTGCAGGGAGGCGTTCACAGGGAGAAGGAAGACCTTAGAGAACCTTCCAGAACCTAAAAGGGCTGCAGGAGAGCTGGGGAGGGACTCTGGAGGACAAGGAGGGCAGGGTTAGATGGGATATTGGGAAGGAATGGTTCCCTGGGAGGGTGGGAGGCCCTGGCACAGGGTGCCCAGAGCAGCTGTGGCTGCCCCTGGATCCCTGGCAGTGTCCAAGGCCAGGCTGGACAGGGCTTAGAGCACCCTGGGATGGTGGAAGGTGTCCCTGCCCCTGGCAGGGCTGGCACTGGATGAGCCTTGAGGTCCCTCCCCACCCAAACCATCCTGTGACTCCATGGCTGACCTCACTTTGCCCCTGTAACGTGCTGAGGTGAGCAGCCCACGGCAGCACCTGACGGAGGCAGGGACAGACTCTGCCCTCCTGACCTGGGAGAGAGCAGTTGCCACCTGGGCCAGGCTGGGGTGCAGCACTGGCAGCTCAGCTGTCCCACGCCTGATGCAAAGCCCCTTCTCTTCCAAAAGAGCCTCCAGAAATGCACTGCTGAAAATGCAGCAAATATTACACACTGCTGGTAACACCCCTCCCTCTTCCTCGTGTCCCAGACACACTTTCACTCCTCTTCCCACCATCCCATCGGCTGCCAGCTGCAGAGGGGCCCTGCCAGCTGACAGATGAAGCTTCAGGTTAACAAATCCAATTTGTCGGAGACAAAAAGCCAAAGCATTTAATTTCTGCTGGCTTTTTTTCATAAAATTGCTCAGACATTCAAGACTTGAAATGTCACCATGTCACTCGGTAGCAGCTGAGGGCACAGAGCTGGAAAGGTCGGGAGAAGCTCTCCAAGAGTCACCCCTGCTCAGTCTGAAGGGAAGGGGAACAGGGCAGACAGGGCCACCGAGACTGCTGGGGACAGGGAGGCCACCAGCCCACACACGGCCCATGCTCTCAGCCCAGCTCTCAGCAGAGCACAGAAGGATGGTGATGCCCAGTGCCAGACCAGGAGCACCCACCCATGATAGCAAACAAGCCCCTTTGGCTCTCCTTGACCCCCAAACTCCCTCCACCCCACTCCCCTGGACGCGGGGCCAGCTGGGACCATCACATTTCCCTGAGCTTGAATTAACAAAGCCAAAGGGTTTTCCCCACAGCCACTCAGGGCATCTCCCACCAGTGCAGGAGGCAGTGGCAGACTGGGAGACAAGGCAGAGCCCGCCTGTATCCCACCAGGAGCTGGGAAAGCTCCAGCAGGTGCCAGCGAACCACAGCAGCTCTTTGCTGTGACCTCTGCCTCCCCCGAGCTGAGCCTCGGAGCAGGGATGTCCAGAAGGGTTCCTGCTGTGTTATCCCACGAGCAGAGCTCAGGGCACCCTGCCCCCAACCCTGAGGGACCCAAAAGCTGTGTCAGCACAGCCAGGACACGGGGCAGGGAGCGAGTGCTGTGGCTCCTGGGCACCCCTCCAGCCCACAGGAACCCGAGACCTCCCCGGCGGGTGAATTTACTGCTGGGAACATACAGTTACACCCCGGAGGTGAGGCACAACAGGACACCCCGGGGCCCGGGGCCCAGCTATGCGGTGTATGAGAGAGCCTGGAAACGAAAATGGGCGGTGTCCGTGGTGCCCATCTGTCCCTGGAGCCACCAGGCCACTGCCAGCAGCCTCGCTGCAGACAGCGCTCGGGCTGGGCGTTTAACTGCAGGAGTCTGGGGAGAACATGGGCTGCTGCAGGGTTCTGTGCCAGCCACAGCCTTCCCACGGGGCTGGAGCCTCCCAAATGCCAAGGGGCCAGCTCTGACCTCTGCTCACGCACAGCCCCAGCACGGGGGTCAGCAGCAGTCAGCTGCAGCACCTCCCATCCCTCCCATCTCAGAGGATGCCATTGCTCAGAGCCTCAGGCTCTGGGCAATACCCAAAGCACAACGACACGATGCAATGCCAGAGCCAGCACTGGGACTGTCCCAAAATGCCGAAGTCCCATCCCAGAGCACAGCAGGTAGCAGGTGGGAGAGCAAAAGCTGCTTGCCACACTGGCCTGCCCTGCTGCTGCACAATTCCTGGTCCCAGCAGCGGGAAAGGCTCTGGCTTCTCTGCCCAGGGTGATGCAGAGCAAGGATGCTGCTCCAGTTTGCCTCTCGGGCACACAGGAAAGCAGAATCCAAGGAAGCACTGCCAGGGGCTGAGCCAGGCAGCAGCGGGTGACCAGGAGCGGAGAACTGGGAAACACGACTTGGCTCAAGCTTGGCTCAGCAGCAGCCGCCCGCCCTGCGCCCGCTGCCACGACATCCACAGGGGACATTCCACGGGAACAGGGACAAGATGGAGCCTGGACTCTCCTGAGGCAGCGGGGAGCTCCCACTCCCACAGCACAGGGCTCCTTCCTGCGCGCTCCTAGGAGGGGGCGGCCGTGGCGCCGGGAAGCAGCTGGCACCGAGCTGAGCAGGGGCCACGTGTCCCCTCTGCCACCGCTCCGCACGGGCTGTTCCCGTCCCTGCTGCCGCCTCCTCGCCGGCAGCGTGTCCCACGCGCCCGTCTGCTGCCGCCCGCGCCATCCTCCCCTCGCCCCATCCCACCTGTCCCAAAGCCTTCCCAAGAGCCCCAAGCCTCCCCCAGCTCGGCAGCAGTGCGGCTTTTCCCGGCTGCTGCCCCGTTGTGCCAGAGCAGAGACTTCCAAAGGCTCCACGATCCTTGCGGGCCCCTTTCAACTTGGGATATTTTCAGATTCTACGACTGCAAGCAGCCCAGAAGGTACCTCTGTCCTGCACTCCCATTATCCACACCCAGAGGCTGTGGCTACAAGCAGAGACGCACATACGGATGGAATGGGATGGACAGACGGGGCTCCAAGTGATGCCACCACTTTCAGCACTGCCTTGGCACAGGGCACTGAGCAGCACACCCTTCTTAAGACTTCAAAAAGCCCAAGCCCAGAAATTATTTACATAGACAAGATTTCACGATATGGGGTTTTTTTTTCACTCCTAAAAGACCACTCAGAAAAAAAATGGGTTTAAAATAAAGTGACTTCCAAAGAAAAATCTAAGTTGAAAGCCTTGCTTTGATTTTATTTTAAGATGAAAGCTCTCTGCAGAGTGTTCTAGGGCCCTGATGTGAGGACCACAAGCTCTTCAGATACTTCCTAGAAAAACTTGCAATTGAGCCACCCGTGAACGCTCCTCATGAGAAGGTTCAGAGAGCCTGGAGGAGAACAAGGCTCTCAGGGGACACACACACTGCCCGGGACACTGCCAGGCTGCCCCGCCTTGAGAGCATCTGTCTGCAGGAGGCAGCATGGAGGATGAAAAATGGGGGCATGGACAAGGGATACAGCTCACTCAGAGACACTGGAAAACGTCAAGGGTAAGTCAAGAACAAAGCACTGGGATGGGAGATCCGGTTACACGACAACACAGCCTAATTACAGCCTGGCTCTGGGGGGTTAGAAGAGAGAAATCCAAGCCTACGTGCTCCGTGAGCTGACCTGGCCAGCCCAGCGCTGGGAACAGTGGCTCTGGGGCACAGACCCCCAGGGACAGCCCTCTGTTCCCCTGCAAAGAGCTTGGCAGGGAAGGCAAGAGCTTTCCCTGAACTTCCCTTGCCGTGCCCTTCATCCGCGCCCAGCCCGGGCTGCTCCGGCTGCAGGAAGCGCTCGAGCACGCAGGGAGCTCACCCCGTCTGGGGGCACCCAAAGACAGCACAGACAGAGCCTGCCTGTCCCCCCCACCTCACCAGTCCTGCCCCCAGCCCCTCCAGACACAGAGCAGAGACACAGCCACGTCACCCATCCATGATAAAAGGGGACAGCCCGGTAACCAAAGCACAGGATGAGGTAGGACAACGGGGACAATGCCCCAGGTGGGTCACACAGCGACCAGGAAGACCCTGCCAGCTGAAAACACACCTCCAACATGAAAATTGCATGTCCTGTCTTCACCCATTCCTCATCACTCCTCACCCAGCCCAAAATCCAGCTCCTTGCCACACCAGAAGCTCATGGCACCCACCACGTGGGCCCCATCCGAGCTCCTGCACCCCACGGCATGCTCCCCGAGGCAGCGGGGATGAGAAGCCTTACCTGTGAGAGCAATCAAGGATTTCATTCACCTTTCTCTCTTACTTCTAAGAAACACTTCAGTTCCTCCCACCTCCCTTCTTTTCCTCTGTTCAAAGCAACCTTACAGCTATTTTTAGACCAGCACATCTCAGCGCTGCCGGATGGGTGCCATCCCCCGCATCACCTCCGCCGGCAGGAGAAGCAAAGGGATGCTCCTGTTCTCCACACCTCTGGGGCAGCTGCTCAGCCTGGGGATTTTCGGGCTGCTTTCCAGAGGGATGACCGGATAAAGCATGGAAGCTGCCATCCCACTGCTCGGGAGCAGATGCTGAGAGCACAGCAGATCTCTGGTCTTTTCCAAAACCCGGACGGCCTCACCCAGATCCCCTCACAGGACCATCAGCACAGCCTTGGGGGCATGTAGTCCATGAGCAGCTCCAGGAGCCAGAAATACCCCTGGTGCTCCCACCTGGCGGCACCGGACAGGTCAGCCTGCTGAAATCAAGGTGCTGAGACATGAAGGTGGTGGCTGGAGCTTTGTCCTCATCCCTCCCCGAGGAAATGGGACACACGGGGAGGGTGGCTCATGCTCCTGCCCTGCTCCGCTCGGAGCACGACTGTGGGTTCAGCCTCAGCCCTTGAAAGTGCCAAGTTGTGCTCTGGGCTCCTGGAAAAAATAAATCTTCTTATCAGCACGGTGCAACAAGTCCTTCCAGGAAGAAGTTAGCAAGGATCTTGCTCGGCTGCTCTCCTCGGGGCTCCAAGCGCATCCCAAAGCAGAGCCAGGGCTTGCCTGGTGGGACAGCTGTCAGCTCCAGATGGATGGTGCTAGGGGACTCCAAATCCAGGGATTTTCCTCTTCCAGACAAGTTTTGCAAGAGGACAGAAGTAGGCTGCAAGTCTTAGGACCTGAATGCCAGAAAGGAACAGAGGTGGCAGGAAATCCCAAACCAGCAGAAAATTCAGCTTGTTCTGGGTCAAATGCAGAGGAGGAAGCGGAGGCACAAGCAGAGGCAGAGGAAAGCCCTTTCCAGGAGAGCAGCCCAAGAGGTCAGGTCTGTACGAGGCTTCTGGGGATTCGCAACACTTCGGTTCTGACGCTGAAGGTCAAAGCCCTGGAGATGGTCAGGAGCTGGTTCCCCAGAGGATGATTAGCCAATAACTCTCCCTGTGGAAGCGGAGCCGTCCCAGCGGCATCTGGGACCCGCAGCTGTCACCTCCCACTGCTGCACTGGCAAAAAAAATCCATCCCGGGCAGAGCGGATGTCACATCACCTTTGCTCTGGAGTGGGTGGCCGAGCTGGGACACGCTGATCCACCTGGCTGTGCCTGGCAGGGAGGTGACCCCGAGTTCCCACAGCCAGAGCTCAGTGAAGCAGCCGCCTTTGGGTAAAACCAGTTAGGAGAGGAAGGAGATGAGCAGCAATCTGATGGATGCTCCCTGGCTGCCGGCACCACGGGGACACAGAGGCTGTGCTGGAGCCCCAAAACAGCCTGTGCCCTGGGATCACACCGAGCTGCCAAGGTTGAACCATTCCTGGGATTGTGTTTGGTCCTGTCAGCTCCTGTGCTTGCTCTGGACTCGCAGGGAGAAGACAAAACCATCCGTGGCACATGCAGGGCCACCACCGCCCCAGCACCCTGAGAGAGCTGCATCCCCTCCTGCTGAAATCCAGCTGGGAGAGGGGCAGGGACTCACCACAGGGTGAGAAAGGCAGCCCAGCATGGAGGGATTCACTGGGGTGGTGCCCTGAACCCCCAGCCAGAGGCAGGATAGAGGCTGCATTCAGAAATCCCTGTGGGGTATTAACAGGGACACCAGGTTATATCCAATCTCCACCATTTTAGAGCCCTGAACCAAAGAGCCTCATGTAAATACACCTGGGAAAAACAGATTTGCTTCTCGCTGTATTTATCAGCCAGGGCTGGGAGAGCAGGGACACATCCCCGAGACATCTTCTCCCGGCTCCAGAAATGTGCTCATTATTCCCAGGCCGTGTCTGGCAGGGTGCGGATCGCTCTCAGATTACAGATGTTTATCAGTGAACTATAATAAAGGTGGGACAGTGACACCAAGATGAATATTATATTTCAGGAAAATTTAAATGAAATGATCCATCATGCCCAGCAGATCAGCACCACCTTCTGCCAAGCCTCGCACAGAGAGGAGCAGCTCCGGGGCTGAGGCTCTGCTCTGGAGCCCCACAGTCACCTTGGCTCAGGGCTCTGGAGAAAAAGCAGCGGTGACAGATAAAGAGAAGCACTTTGGATTTCCAAGGGCACACACAGAAACAGCAACACAAACCAGCTGGGTGGCAAGGGAACTACACCCTCCTCCAGCACAGCAGTGAGATGTCCCCGAGCACGGGGACAAGCCCTGCTCCCTTCACCGAGCGAGCCCTGGTCCCACGCTGAGCACACCCAGGGTCAGAGGGCCCTCGGAAACGGGACACGGCTCGGGCAGGATGTGGAGGGGAAGGGTTACGGAGTGGCTTTTCCCTTAAGTGAAATATTGCCACTGGCTCAGTGGAAGCAGGAGGTTGGTCCCTCCAGGGAGGAAGCTATCAGAAACCACTCTCCCTCCCAGCATGGCTTGCCCACAATTTGCTACCTGTTGCATTTTACAATCAAGCAAAACACTGGAAGAACGTAAGAGGACATTAAAAAAGCAGAGCGGGTGCAGAGAGTGCAGGGCAGGGACACCAGGAATGCTCCGAGCTGCTGCAATCCAGCCACGGAGGCATTACACATTCATCTGAATTTTAAATACAGAGCATGATGACTGGCATCCTCACAACTGCCACCGCAGCCTCACACTACAGCTTTTATGGTAATTCACAGGGAGTTACCCACAAGGCACCGCAGAGATTTTCTTGGCAGCCATCCTAAACTAATTTTTATAGGTTAGTGTACGGTTATACATAAACGTTTAAGAAAAATAAAATGGCGACTTGGAGGGAAGGACATGGCCGGGAGGTTCCGTGCTGTGGCACGTGATGGGCCAGTGCAAAGTGCCACGGGGCTGAGCTCCACTGCCGGCCACCCGCCTCAGGGCCAGGGGACAGAAACACCAGTTGGTTCATAAACTGGTTTGCACTGGCTACCACAAGACCCAGCCCTCTGCATCAATCCTGCCTCTGGGTCTCCAGAGCATCCCCTGCCCTTTGCAGGATCTTCAGTTCAACCAGGTCCCACCTGGCCAGGAGACAGCACCCTGCTTGCTCCCAGGGGACCCAGGGGTACCTGGCTGTGGTGCTCAGCCCCTGTCCTGGGTGCCCCAGCCCAGGGGGGACGAGAACAATCCCAAGGAACAACAAGTTGTTGGCAGAAACCACGGCACCCTGAGAAACACCCTTCACAGAACTGTGGAATGGTTTGGGTTAGAAGAGACCTTAGAGATCATCTCGTTCCACCCCTTGCTCCCAGCGGGACACGGCTCTGCCCATCGCCTCTGCTTCCCACATATCCTGACCGTGCTGGACATGGGAACTTCTCGTGGTGAGTGGAAACTGCTGCTCAGCTTCCAGCTCCCCTCTGCAGCCAACGGAGGGAAAGAGCTGAAGCCGCTGCCAGCGAGCAGCAGCACCTCGGGAAACAAAGGAGAGACGCAGCAGGAGGGAAACCTTGAGCAGTGCGAGCCCAAAGCAGCAGCACCCATCTGTGATTCACAGGAACCAGAACAAGCACTTGATGATGTCAGAGCTGACGATTAGCTTGAAAAAATACAAAATCCTCAATTCCTGCGGATTTTGCTGCACGCACACACGCGTGTCGCAGCACGGAAGCAGGAGGTCTGTCCATCGCTGCTGGATCACAACAGCAAAATGGAGGGAAGCACGATCAAGACTTTTAAGGAAAGAAGCTTTCAGACTTAAATCAGTTGTGGAATTACTCACAACACTGATTTGGATACAGGGACACCACGAAGAAAATAATTAAACAACAGATCAGAGGGAAAGATGATGAGATTCGACTCCAGCACCACAAAGAGACAAAGCACTGAATTCCTGACGAGGCAGCTATTTTCCTGGGATGGGATTATTGCAGTTTGAGAAGCCACATGCACCACATCCTCCCTCTCCTGCTCACTATGTGCCATCCCAGCTGGCTGTTTCCATGCAAGGGAGATGGAGAGCCCTTTGTCCCCAGCTTTGTGCCTTCTGCACCCAGAGCACGAGGTTACCCCGTGTGACTCCACAGCACCTCATGTAGCACTGCCCACAAAGAAGTGAAAGCAGGGGAAAACCCTGAAACAGCCTTAGGTAAAGTCAGGGCTTTTCTGGAGTGAGGATCTGGTGGGTCTTTACCGTGAAGTTTGGATCTGGTGTATCTCAACTCGTCCCCTGGTGATGTGTAACTCCCCACCTCCCCGGAGCACAGCAGCAGGCACAGGAGAGCGAATCATCCCCGCAGGCTGAGCAGAGCAGAGCAGCCTGTACCTGCTGGGCTCCCAGACAGGCTGAGCAGAGGGGCTCCGTGCTCAGAAGCAGGACACGTGATGCACTCCCACCATCACATCCCTGCACACTGTGCCCGAGACACCCCAAGACTGACGCAGAGAGACGGCAGCAGGCGAGGCGGGACCCCCGGCACGGAGCTCCCCAGGTGCAGATTCACCTCCGAACCCCTCACTGCTCAAACCCCAACGGGCTTCAAAATCCTCCTGGAGAGAGAGACCCTTATGGCAAAACCCCTGCAGGACCTGCCACAAGTTGCAAATCGTGGCTGCAGCCGAAGGAGCCGTGACCCCGGGGAGCTGGGGACAGCCCAGCTGCTCAGGGGTCACAGTCAAACTGCAGCCCCCTGGTCTGGTGTAACCCAGCACTGACAGAGCACTCACCTGTGAAATGGGGCTGAAACCAGGGGATTCAGCTGCTGCTATGCAAAAACAACCCTGACACGGCAGCAGGAGTGGAGAACTCCAGGAGCTGGGCACAAACAGCCACAGGCTTCCCAACCTAAACCATCCCACAGCCCCGATTTAATCTGATTTATGCAAATGTTAAACCAATTTAAGTGTACACATTGTACGAGTTGCCTGGCCCAGTTTAATTTGATAGGTTTTTAAACCTGTTTAGACAAACTAATATCTGCTGTCTAATCTAGAGCAGCTCTTATTTTGTGCAAATGTTGCCAGGGAACTAGAGCATGGACGTTCTGATGGATCCTGGTTGTACAAGGCTCACACTGCATCAGCCCGAGAGACAGTAATGCACGGAAAACGGGGATGCTAAAATCCCACCTCGCTCAGGGCTGGCCGTGCCCACACAGCAGAGCTCCCAAACCCCGTGCTGCTGCACCACGAGCTGTGCAAAGGCCGTTCCCAAAGCTTTCCAAACCCACAGTGCACAAGCCCAGGTGAGGCTCCAACAGCCCAGGACCCCAGAAGGATGGCAGGATCGGGATGTGGTGAAGCCTCGCTTCTCTGGGGTGGGGGACAGAAGTCCCTGAGGGGCCAGCAAGTCCCAGGAAGAGGGAGAAATCCCAGCTTTGGGCTGGGTACTGGTGTGTCCCCCAAGAGCTGGGCTGTCTCACCCTCACTATTCCTTTGGCTCAGCATCAGCAGAGCATCCCTGAACACCTCAGCTCTGCACCTCCAGGTGTGTGCACAGCCCATGCCACGCTCCTCCACCCTGCACGTGCTTCCTCCTCACACCTGGGCATCCCAGGGGGATCCCCATCCCCTACCTCTGCCTCCTCCTGGGCTGTTCACACACCTGTGGGAGCCACTCGCCTGCCCTCGGGAGCCGGTGGGAGGCCGGGAGCCAAGAGGCTTCACGGATTATCAAAAAATAATAAATAAAGTTCACAGAAACTCACACCTCCCAACCAGCTCCTTATGGAGCGATGTCAAGAAGGCAACATGGCTCTGAAAATTCCTCTTTTCTCGGAGGATGCTGGGGCTGCAGGGGGACACGGCCATCTGTGTGCAGGACACGCAGCTCGGCACGGGCTTGTCAGATGAGCAAATAATCCAACAGCACGGCAGCCTTTGCAACGGGAACACCGAGCTCGATAAATTACCAAGGCAAGACAATGATACCCAAGCTAGAAAAAAAAAACCTCCAAAAGAATTATGTTGGATCAGACCCAGAACTCCAGAGGGTTTATGAGTTGAAAGATGGGGGAAAATAAAAGACAATTTTCAGTTTTCTAGGCTGATGTCAAGGAAAAAAAAAACCCAAACTGGTCAAGTTATAAAGCAAATAATCAGAAAGAGAGGACAAGAGTAAAAGGAAAGGTCTAACAAACAGAGCCTGCAGATTGTTCCAGCTTATTGTGTAATAAACTTTGCAGAAAGGAAGCTGGTCTGAGCATTACTACTTCAGGGCTCACAGGTTTAAAATCGACCACAATTTTTAAAAAGCAATACTGACATAGCCAGAAGCTGCCCAGCCTGGCTGGCTCCTTCCATTTGCAAATATTAAAAAAATGAAATATATGTCCTGGGGGTTCTGCCCAGAGACACCAGGCCAGAGCAAAGCCCCCAGCTCCTGACCCCATTCCCACCATCCTCTGCAGGAAGCAAAGAGCTTCACGGATGGAGGGAGCTGGGCCAAGGGAAGGGATTATTTGAAGTACAAGTCAGGCACATTTTTCACGCTGTTGAAGCAATGATATTTAACAGAAGTCATTTACAGATTTCCCTTTTTTTTGAGGAGAGACTTATGAATAATATGCATGTTCTTATCAATTCATATAAGAAGAATTTAAAGCTCAAAGTTCAGCAACTGTGGATTAAACTACTTAGCAGCATCTTTTTAATGCAACTGAGTAACCTCTCTCCTTACCATACGCTCGCACTGCCCACACTGACTCGGGTTAGATCTGGCTTCGCTTTATCTCGGATTCCTACACTCGCAATTTTATCTCTGCAATGCAAAAGGAAAACTGTTTCAGCTGGGAACAGAGCGAGTTCAAACCAAACCCATGTGCAGCGCAGGCCACAGGCCACAGCTCGCATCCATCACGGCAGCTCGCCACCCACGCAACCCCGGCGCCACGTGGGGAGCGCATAAACAGCTCAACAGGCGTTTACTACCTGGAGTAACTCTGCTCCGAGGAGAGCAGCTGCACGGGGCTGCTCCTGGTGCCAGCCCCGCCGGGCACCGCAGAGGGATCCACCCCGGGAGGGATCCCCAGACCCCAGGGCAGTGTGGGGTCGGAGTCTCCCACCTCAAAGTCAGCTCTGGGGTCTCTTAACACGGCCTGAGCCCTTTGGAGCTGTTCCTGCACTCTGAGGAGCCACAAACACCACCCCCCTCCGGCCTCAGTTTCCCCGGCCTGTGGCCACATCATCTCCTTGGACATCCCACCTGGCCGGACCTCAGCTGTCTCTCCACCCTCACTCCCCCCTCTATCCCCCAGGCAGCAGCAGAACTGGGGTCTAACAGGGATCCACACTCCTGGAGAAAGAGCAAAGGCACGTTTTTCCTCTTCTCCTTAGGGAAGATGTCACACTGGTTACTCCTCAGCATCCAGAAAAAAGCACAGGAGACCTGCTCCCCTTGGGACGAGATGAAAGGGACGCCCCAGGAAGAGGCTTTGTTTACCAAACCTACATTTATCAACCCAGCAAGCACCAGGGAACAGGGGGACACAGAGACACGGGGGGCACAAAGGACCCGACCCTGTCCTGCCAGCAAGGCCAATGCCAGAAGAGAACCACAAAAGGACCCGAGGACCTCCTGCCCGTCACCTCCATCGCCCCACGCCCAAATGTATGAACGGCTCTGCTGCAGGGACCCCTCTCCCCCCACATCCCTTGGTGGCACGCTTCAGCTGGAAGCTCCTCTCACATTACTCAAAGTATTTATGACTTTTTCCCATTTGAAATATGGGCCTTTACCACGCACAGGAAGGAGGAGGAGAGTGCCAGCAAACCTGTTAATTTATAAGTCAATCTGGCAGGGGACAATTAACAGCTTTCCCCCTGTTGGGCATGCAGAGGGGGGGATCTTTCCCCTAGGGAGGGCAGGAGGGTCCCCTCATCAGCACACGCCCTGCCCTGCTGAACCCAACAGCCTTCGTGCCCAGCTCCCAGATCCAGCCCCATTTCCCTCACTGGGAGCTCTCACAGGGACAGCAGCCCTGTCCCCCTTCAGGTGACAGAAACAGCTCCCCCAGCCAGGTGCAGGTACACAACCCCCAACACACGATTTATAGGGAAAAATGATATAAATCTGTAATATTTTGCCCTGGCCAAGCCAAGCTGCGATCAGCGCTGACAGCCGGGAGCTGCGGGCAGGAGCAGAAGCAGGAGTGCCGTGGGGAACATCCCTGCAAACCTCAGAGGGGTTTGCCTGGGGAGGGAACAGGCGACGCTCCAGGCACTCCCCTCACTCCCAGGGTGTTCCTGCTCGGAGGAAGGGCTGAAACCCCCCAGTCAAAACTGCTTTTTCCTCCCAGCTGCAGAGAGTGCTTTTGCGGGGGCAAAGCCTCCCGGGACTCAGAGAGGGTGAACGCCCCAAGAGCAGAGATGTCCCCTGCCCCCAGGGGGTCCAGACTCCATCCTGCAGACCCTGACTGCCCTCCCAGGGGTGTCACCTCTACACCTGCACTGCTCCCCTTATCCCACATTTGCTTGCTCAGGAGGGGCTGGAATGGGATCCTCCTGGGGAAGCACAAACATTATTAATCATTACTCCTATTGAAGGGGTGGGGGGTTCACCCTCCTCGTGACAAATTTTGGCTCGGTGACACGGAGGCTCCGGGGCCAGCTCTTGCCTGCGGGATGATCCCAGGGCTTGAGATTTCAGCTGAAATCCCCGAGGGCAGATGGAAAACACCACCTGCTGTCACTCCAGGGGTGTCCCGCTGTGACTCCAGGGCTGTCCCCAGCCCCCGATTCCCCTTTCAGAAGGGTGAGGTTTGGTGTAGCCCCCACAGCGCAGGGGAGAGGCTCCCCCCAAACACGGGGACTTGGGTGGTTTTGGGGTGACCCACGTCCCTTCCTCACTACTGTCACTGAGCCACCCCACAGCCGATGACAGCGGGACAAAACCCGCTTGCTGACGGGCTCAGGGGTGGTGGGAGGACAAGGCACCGCCGGTGTCGGGGGTGGGAGCCGGGAGCATCCCGGGGGGACACAGCCGTGTCCACAGGATGCGGCATCGCACAGGGGAACGCTCCGATGGCTCCTCCGACACCCGCATCCCGGCGATGCTGCTCCGGGAGCGGCACCGGCTCCACCACCGGAGCATCCCAGTACGTCCCGAGCCGGGAGGTGGAGAAGCCACCGACGATGCCACCGAACAGCCCCCAGCACAGGCGGTCCCACGGTGCTGCTCCCACGGCGGGAGCGCAGCCCGGAGCGCGGGGGTGATGCCGGAGCCCCCCCAGGCACGCGCGGGGCCGCACCCCGCACCCGGCGGGACCGCGCTCGGGAGGCGCCGGAGGGACGGGGCGGGGGCGCGGCGGCAGCGAGAGAAGAGCACGGCAGGAGCCGGGGGTCCTAAAGCGGGGGGGCGCGGAGGAAGGCACCGGCACCGGGGCGTGGGACGGAGCGGGGCGCGGACACATCCCGGTGCCGCGGGGGACGGAGCGAGGCGCACCCCGGGACCGGCAGCGG
>VZRV01008789.1:240663-560890 GCA_013398115.1 Falcunculus frontatus
CGGGTGGGCGGGCGAGGCAGTTGGAAGGATGTTTTCCTTTCGTTTTTCAGTCTCATTGGGCTGCTATATTTAGGCCAGTTTCTAATTTTCTGGGCTTAATTAATGAGCTGAAGTTTTCACGCACAGGCGCTCAAACAGCTTGGGAAGTTCAGCCTGGTCACTGGGCAGGAGAAAAATTGTCTTTCTTCTCTGCTAGCACTGGGAAGTGACCTGTAGATAACCTCAGAGGAAATATGTCTACGGGATCGCTGGGACACGCCAGCCCTGACCCTTGGGCATGCTGTGCATGACAGGGGTTTGCTCATGCGATGCCACGGAGCCATAGTGCTGCGTGCACCCCGACATGGGCTGTGCTGTGTGTGCTCCCAGCAGCCATCAGGGGCCAGTCCCAGGGACACAGGAGCCCCCTGACACAGGGATGTTCTCCCTGTGTTCCCAACATCCATCAGGGGCCAGTCCCAGGGATGCAGGAGCCCCCTGACACAGGGATGTTCTCCCTGTGCTCCCAGCAGCCATCAGGTACTGGTCACACCAATACACCTGGATGCCATCACAGGCACACAGGATGCCCTCACTGCCATACATGAGCCTCCAGACACCTACAGAGGTTTCAGCCTGTTTTCCCCTTTCTCTGGAATGCGTCTTGGATGCCCCATGGCTGCACACTGGGTACAAGCAGTCCTGCTCCTCCCCGACATCCAGCCCGTGGCCATTGCTCTAATCATGTAAAAGGGTTTCAGAGTGCAGGGTGGCCGTAAATCTTTCGAGTTTCGAGCCCCTTTCCAGCTGCAAGTTGCCACCTGGATGCTGGCCAAATGGCTTGGCTGATTTTCCTATGGGTGTGCCAGACGCTCTCGGAGCAGCTCCGAAGGCACAGTGTCCATTTGTCCGTATCACCTGCACGGTGTGACTGTAACCCACTGCCAAAGGGCAAGGGTGGGCAGGGAGATGGGTGCACAGCCCAGCTCCTCTCCGGGGTGACCCATGGGGAGCCAGAGCAGAGCCATCCCTGGGATTTGCTGATTTTTCCCCAGCTGAGCTTCTCCTCACCCAGCACCTGCGGGGTTAATGCTGCAGAGGCCCTGCCCGCTCCCTGCCTGACGAGCTCTGTCAGACCGCGCTCATCTGTCCAGATGTGTTAGGGCTGAGCCGCCCCACGCCTGCCAGATGTGTCCCTGCACCCCTCTGCCCCCTCGCTGTCTTACCAGGGGCACGGTGGCAGAGGGGACACGCAGGTGCCGCCCTTTGCACCCTGCGTCACCCCCCCACCCCAGGAGAGGCTTAAATGTCCTGGGAGATTGGGCGAAGAAGGAAGGAAACAAGAACTGGAAGGGTTTTGGTGGGGTTTATTTTGCAGTTCTCTTCTTCCCTGGTGTTGACTAATAACAACCGTGGCATTTGCCACCCGCTTCCCCCCTGGCCCTGGTGAGGATGTCACCCTTCCCTGGCACTGACCTGGCCACTGCCAGCGGTGTCACACAGGCACAGGGAGAGCTGCGGCTCGGGGCTGAGCCACCCCTCGCTCTGCACCCACTGCCCAGCACAGCTCTCACACTGGTCCCAGTTTGCTCACTGGGAAGTAGCAGGGAGAGCTCTCAGCGCTGTTCCCCACACAGATGTGGGGGATTAGGGATAAAAAATCTGGAAACAAGGTGTTTCTGAGTGACAACGGCACAGATCCCCCCCAGCTCCCCATGTAAACACACGTCCTCTGCTTCACTTCCCCCAGCACCAGCACCACCTTAAAATAGATCTGCCTTAAAATAACACCTTGCTAACCCCAGGCAGATGTGTAGTTTTTCTTTTCCAGCAATCAAGAGGGTTTTTTTTCCAGTGAGAAACTATTTAGCTAGAAATAGGAACCAGGGAGAGGGGAATGATGGCACCAGACCTACAAACTGCACCCCGAAGCCAGTGGCTGGGTGGCCCCTGGCTGCCCTGACTGAGCAGCCCCCAAACTCCTTTGGGTTGAAATCACTCAGATTTGTCGGCAAGGAGGACATTTCTGGCACAGGAGGTGCTATAGCAACCGCATGAAGGTGCCTGGAAAAAGCTGAGAGGGGAAATAAATAAAATAAAAACGTTGGTGGAAAGTAGAGTGATGGTGAAAGGAGGATCCCCAGGGTGGAGCCTGGTGCCAAAGCATCCAGTGGTATTTCTCTTGGGCAGTTTTAAACTAAAAATCCCCCAGGATGAGAAGTAAGATTGGGTCCTCTGCATATCCCAAACTCCCACGTAAATCCCAGCTCCGTGTCCCTACAGGTCTCTCACACCTCCCAGGCAGTGGGTGCTGTCACCCCTCGTCCCCCAGCACCATCCAGCCTTCCATAACACCTGTATTTTTGGGGCTGATTCCCCACCCGACTCTTGGTTCTAAATAGAAGCTGGGACTGTGTCCTTGCTGGTGAAA
The DNA here is from genome assembly GCA_013398115.1 of Falcunculus frontatus. Taxonomy (NCBI): domain Eukaryota; kingdom Metazoa; phylum Chordata; class Aves; order Passeriformes; genus Falcunculus; species Falcunculus frontatus. The sequence continues at coordinate 243,074 of VZRV01008789.1, forward strand.
GCCTTGAACTGCCTGGTGCTGTGATGTGCTGGGCACCACCCCGGCCTCATGCTGAGCAGGTGGGAAAAAATCCAAAACCTGGCACCTGGGGAGCTGTGTCAGAGGGCTGGAGCTGCTGCATGCCCTGGCCATGGGAAAAAACCACCTTTTGTTTAGAACTTCCTCCATAATACATTTGATTTTATTTTTCCCTTCCCCTCCCAGCCCTTCCCTCGCTGCCACGTTTTGGCAGGATTAATTCGAGATAAAGTTACCCTGAGTGACGGCCTTTGCTTTTGTGTTCTCCTTGTCTATTTTCCGCCTCGCTAAACCTAGAAAAACTCCAGAGAAATTCTCCAGCTTCCAGCCTTGCCAGGGGGCCCCGGCTCAGCCGACACTCATCTGCCGTCGCCGCGTTCAACCGCGGAAAAAACCCACAACACCTTCTGACAAGGGTTATTTTTATTTCTAATGAAAAGCGAAGCCTGCTGTGCACAGGTGGAGTGGGACGGATGACAGGCGCCGAGGTGCACACGTCAAAATGATTGAGGGCTCGTATTTCCCAGGGGAGACTCTTTTTGGGCGGTGGGGGAGACCCCCCAAGCCCCTGACGTTTTATGGTTTTGCAGCCTCATTGGTGACAAAATATCCCCTTTGTGTCTGGAAGGGGTGAGGGCGGGGGGTTGTGGCTGCACCATCGCTCTGGTGACACAAGCCAAGCCTCTGCTTTGTGCTTTGCTGATCCCCAAGTGCGGGGTCAGTTCATGGGCATAAATACGGGACTTGGTGTAAAAAACATGCCGGGGGCATGAGCACGACCCCTGAGCCAGGGCTTGGTGTGTCCTGGCAGGGGCAGGACCTGGCTGTCCCCCCAGCAGGGTCCAGGTGGGTTTTCCTCCTTGACCGAGGATGTCCTGACCTGGGCTGTGCCCAGCCCTTGGAAAAGGATGAAATTAAATCGGTTTCAATAAGTGACTGTGAGCTCTGTGAGTGTCCAAGGCTGGGTTGGATGGGGCTTGGAGTAACCATGGCCAGTGGAAGGGGATGGGGAGGGATGATCTTTTAGAATGTCCAGTTTGTCCCTGGTGGTTTTCAGGCAGGGACGGTGACACACAGAATCAGAGCTGCTGCTGCTGCCCTCACTGGGCTCCCATCCCATGAGTTCAGTCAGTTATTGAGCTCTGTTATTACTTTTTTAACATTTATTTCTGGACTTGCAGCAATTATTTCTCCAGCAGAGTGGAGGTTATTAGGATAACTGCTCCTGTGGTTAGTTTAGATTAGTTTGGGGTGGAGAAAGGCAGAGGGAAGCTGTTGCTCGGGAAGCGGTGTGGTTATGCATTGGAAAGGGCAGCTGGAAGAGAGGGCAGGGAAAGTCCTGCTGTCCCTTGGGGCTCCACAGGGCTGCTGGAGGGTGGACAGGGAGGCAGCAACCTGAAACACAGACCTGGAGAGCAAACCCCTGCTGGCAAGGCCGTGGTACTCCAGGAACTGGCACATGTGAAGCTTCTCCATGCAAGCCCTTGACTCACCAAGCTGAGCTGCAGCTTTACTTGCACCCCAGGAAGGCTGTCCCAGCTTACTGCAGGTTTGCACCACCAGGCACAGCAGCCAGTGTGTGTTTGTTGACACTCTCCCCCTCCCAGCTGCGTTATGCAGCCCTGGTAAATGCCCTTTCCATCTTGCTCTGATCATTAGCTGAGAGTATTCCGCTCCAGAGCTCTGCAATAATGAAAGGCACTGAACTTTGGGATCTTGATTAACTATAGCAAATGCTCTAGATCCTAGGAAAATGCTTTGCTCAAATTATATTGCAATAATAATATGTATGTCCATTTGCTCCCCGGGAGCGTGAGCTGTGGATCTCAATCCTGCTCCCCCTCACGCCCCGAGCTCCGGCCGTTTGTCTCCTTCCTGCCCAATGCACAGAGTCATTCCTAATTCCTGGGCTCCTCTGCCATCTCCCAGAATGAAACTGAGCCCTAATGCAGCATGGCACTCCACCTCTCTCCTGATAAATGCATTCCAGCTCCTAATGAACGATACCACGTTGTTATAATTAATAAGCAGAAGCGCCCGGTCCTTTGGCTGCCGACTCCCTTAATTGCAAGGCTGTCACTGCAGCAGCTGAGATCTTCACAGCTCAAAGGTCACGCTCCAGGTTTGGGGGGAATTTGGGGAGGGGGGGGAGAAGAATCAGGATCTGCAGCCCTTAAATAGGAAAATGGAATGAGGCAGTGATGGGGAAGGATCCGGGCACCTGCATGGTGACCCCCACCCCAGCAAGGCTGGGGGGTTGTTGTGGGGGCAAGAGCAGGGGATGGGTTTAGTTTGCCTGGATCTGCGTGAGGCTGGGTTGGAGGCGGTGCCTGTGTGGGATGTGGTGGTGTCTGTGTGGGATGTGGTGGTGTCTGTGTGGGATGTGGTGGTGCCTGTGTGGGATGTGGTGCCTGTGTGGGATGTGGTGGTGCCTGTGTGGGATGTGGTGGTGCCTGTGTGGGATGTGGTGGCTGTGTGGGATGTGGTGGTGCCTGTGTGGGATGTGGTGGTGCCTGTGTGGGATGTGGTGCCTGTGTGGGATGTGGTGCTGCCTGTGTGGGATGTGGTGGTGCCTGTGTGGGATGTGGTGGTGCCTGTGTGGGATGTGGTGCTGCCTGCATGGATGGGGCTGGCAAAGCCGTGCCCGAGCCCTTACCCAGCCCAACAGCGCTGCCTTCCCAATCTCATCCAGCCTGCAGGAGTCTAATAAAACAAGTCCACACGTTACAAAATCAATTTCCTCTCTATTAATTTGGGTCTCTTAAGATTTATCATCGTCTTTCATCACCAGATTAAAAGCAATTGGCAAAGTCTCAAATAACCTTTTAATTCTGAACTGGAAGCCAAGATCCAGATACGTGGAGCTGTGTCCTCTGGGGGGGCACTGCCCGGATGGGATGGGGTCTGTCACCCCAGTTTGGGACTGGGCATGGGCACATCCACACCTGTCCTCCCCATGGCGAGTCTCAGCCTGGCTCTTGCTCCGTGATGGAATTAATTACAGTTCTTCCTCTGCCTTCAATCGAAGGCTGCACTTTGATATTTATGTTCCCAGTTGTGGGTTGTGGCCTTGATTCATTAAGATTTGCATAGTAATTGTTTTCTTCTAACGATCTGGGAGGATGGCACGGCGGGGAGACGAGTCCTGCACGCGTGGGTGGGCGGGCTGGGGCACTCTGCTGAGCAGCACCACCCGCCCCGAGCATCCCCTCTGGCAGGGCCAAAGCACAGCTAAAATGGGGCCAAAGAGAGCCAAAATGGGGTTAAAACAGGGCTAAAGGCTCTGCATCCCCATCCCCCTGCCCTGTGCTCTGTCCAGAACAAAGGATTGGGTCCAGCTCAGCTGCCACAAGCCCCGGGGCGAGCAGGTGCTGCTGGATTCACTTCACCATGTTTTCATTGTTTCATGTTTTTTCAAGCTAAACATCAAATTTTCCACTGGACAGACCTGATACATGCGTGTTTCCTGATTTGCACATTTGGTTTTGATGGACTAAACTAGTCTGAAATGATCAGAACTTCCTTTCTGGTGCTTAGAAAGAAAAATTCCCCTTCATCCAGCTTGAGTTGGGAACAAATTCATGTATGAAATGGGATGAAGGGCAGGAACCATTTCTAAATGATGGAAATATCTGATATTAGCAAAATTCTCACCCAGCACTGCCCTTTCCCCTCTCCTGGCTCCCCAACCTTTGCAAAACATCCAGTTCCCATTAATCTGTGGTAAATGTTTGGCTCTGGACTGGGGTGTGAGATCTGGGAGAAGAAAATTCCCTTGCTGGGAGGAAAATAAAAATTAACAAGGAAGAAGAAAATCTTGTTTCCTTGCTCCAAAGCAAACCCCGAGTCTCTGTGCCCGTCAGGGGAGCTCCGGGAGCTGCCGCTGCCTCGCGGGAGCGGCTCAGGACGGATGGAAGCGCCTGGCTCCCGGCCCAGATTTGATGGCTCCACTTTTCCCTGCCCTTCCCCTCTCCTCATTATATTTGTATATTTGTAGATGATTTAACATTCATGTGGTGCTGGGTCTCAGTGGAGAGCAGCGCCTTGGCAGGGCAGAGATCTGTAACTCCATCACCAAACCGCCAATTTCTGCCCCAAAATGTGCTTGGCTTCTCCTGACCATGGCAAAGTGATTTGGGCCAGCCCGGCCATGTCTCTTCAATAATCCGTGAAGATCTCAGTGCTCCCAGCCCTCCAGAGTGAGATTTGATCCATGCTGCTTCCCCACAACCTCATCTCAGCCGTGTTCTGCTTTTCTAGTTTTTATTTATTTTCTTCTTTCTTATTTTTTTTTCTTAATACAAGGGTTAAGCCTGTCCAGGAACCTGACAGAGTAACTCCCAGGCTGCAATTTATCCATGACTATCACAGAATCCCAGACTGGTTTGTGTTGGAAGAGACATTAAAGCCCATCCAGTGCCACCCCCTGCTAGGGGCAGGGACACCTTCCACTGTCCCATGGTGCTCCAAGCCCCAATGTCCAGCCTGGCCTTGGACACTGCCAGGGATCCAGGGGCAGCCACAGCTGCTCTGGGCACCCTGTGCCAGGGCCTGCCCTGTACAGGTGTGGCCATGGCTGTGTCCAGCTGTGGCCATGGGTGAGCTCCACGTCACACTGAGACCAAGCAAGAGCTGCCCCAAACCTGCAGGATGGAAGGAGGCTGGAAGTAAATGACTGCGCAGCTCTGCGCTGACAGGAAGAGACCATTTAAATCCGAAGCAAAGGTTAATGATATCCTGACAGTGCTGGAGCATTCGCAGCTTCCAGAGAGGGAAATTGCAGCTGAGTGACAGCCGCGAGAGCTGGAACAGCAGGGACGGGGTTGGGCTGGGAATCAAATGTACAGGGACACAGCACAGTTTCAGCTGACAACCCAACAGGTTGTGTGGGGATGACAGATATTTATTTGTATATTTTTCTGATCAAAGGGAAGTTACTGTATTGGCTTGGCAGGGTGAATGGCAATCCTTTACCAGGTGGGGTAGGGTACAGAGAAAGGGTTGGAATCCAGCTCTGCTTTGGGTGAGTAGCTGCAGGAGAAAGATGAGGAGGAGGATGATGATGACGATAATACTAATTTTGTTTTCTCATCTCTGTACAACACACCTGTTTGCAGAGGATTTTCCCTCTCCCAGGGCACTGATGGAGATCTGACCTCTGATCTCCTAATGGGGCCATATCCAAAGGGGAGGTGAAGAGTTCCCAGGTGGCTGCTCACCTGTGGGAGCTGCTGGGTGGGCGCTTTCCTTCCCTGCCAACGCAGAGGTTTGTCCTCCTTTTGCTGCTGCTGGAGTGGCCCACAGATTTCCTGGGAGCACCTCCCACTGCCTGAGCAGGGAGGGGCTCAATGACACTGCCCTTGCAGGTGGCACCAGGGCTCAGCTCGCATCTTGAGGGAGATCAAAGCTCTGGGTTCGATGCTAAAAGAGCCACCCCAGCTCCCCCAGCTCCAGCCCTTTGCAGCCCCTGTCCCCAGGCTGGCTCCTGCCCTCCTTCCACCCTCATTAGACATGAGCCGAGCACTTTGCAGCTTCTTAAGCTGCTCCTCTCCAGCATCCCGTGGGACCCAAACCAGAAATGCCTCTTCTTTGAAGGGCCCACACCAAAGCCTGTGTCGAGCTTTGAATCTACCACGTGTCATTGCCTGGAATAATTCATGTTAAACATTTGCTTGTGGTGGTGTGGGGGCCAGAGCTCCCCTCGCTCCTGGGCTGTGCCAGGGAGCAGGGAAGGGTTGGGATCATCTCCAGCGGGTTTGTGGGATGGCCATAGGTCTGCAGAGCATTTCTCTGTAGCCCTGAGTTTTGCAGTTCTTCGATGTTTTCATTTCGGTATAAGAGTTTCTCCCGCACTGTTGTGTAAACATCGTTATGTTTTTGTAACTTCGTTCTACTGTTTGCATTCCTTTCTCCTGGGCGGAGATGTTTGATGGACTTTCCTTTGACCAGTGTGGTTGAGGGGTGTAAACCTCACCCTCCAATCCAAGGTGATTATTAAGAAGATATATAATGAAGTCCGGGGTCTTCTCAGCCTCTCTTTTTTTCTGCTTCTCTCCCTGAACAGGTGTCTGCAGTGTTCTTTTGTGTCCAAGTGCGACATTTCTCCTAGAGTGATCATTTTGGCAGAGAGAATTCACTGCCAAAGCTGTACCAAGTATCTTCTACAAGTTGTCGGGGCTGGGGGGGGAAATAAAAGAGCAGCAGAAGGAGAGTAAGAAGAATTCAATATTTCTATTTGTTCTTACCCAAATAAATTGAGATGTATTTGTGGAAGTGTCAGAGAAGCCCGCAGGAATGATACTATAAAATAACACAGCTGCTTCATGAGTCTATGACAGACAGCACAGATTAATGTACCGGCGTTTTTATGGTCTGTTAACAACTGATATGGGTTTTAAATATATTATCTCCCATTGTATTGTCTGTCATTTTAAAAACTGCTCATGTCTATTGTGTTTGCTTTTAAGAGGTGCTTATGGAACAATCAGCCAGTCGCTTCCCGATCTCTCCTCTTCCCTACTTCCTAGATATATCATTATCTCCCCCTCTTTCTCTCTTTTTTTCCCTAGATAGGTTTTCCCCAGCACTTTCATGGGCAATTTATTCCAAAACCTATCGAAGCCCCCTCATATTCCTTAATTTCAGGAGCTTTAAAAAGCTTTTCCACCTTCGCACCTGGTTATCTGGGAAATGTGGGTGAGCTGTGGGGAGGGGTCAGGCTGGGGTGGGGATGGGGACAGAGGGGCTGGAGGGGTGTGGAAGGGGAAGGTGGGTGCCTGTGCCACCCTGGGCCATCCTCACATCCCTGGAGTGACACCATGACCAGAGGTGTTCAAGGCCAACATTGACTCATCCCCATGCTTCATCTTCAGCCCTGAAAGTGTCCTTTTCCTCCACCTTGCACCCCTTAAACCTGGGCAGCCCCAAAATAGCTGTGGGACTCCTGTGGGAGCATTGCTGGGGGAGTGAGGGGTGGTCATGGACGTGTGTTTGCATCCATAACTTTCTCAAAAGGCTTGAACTGCTGTATTTGGAATTATATTAGATTGCAAGAACAAAGATGCCCTTTTGATGCTTTGTAGCAGCGCTGGAGATAATGAAAGGAGAGGAATTTTGATAAGGATGAAAGATAGCTTCCTTCAGCTTCCCATGGCTGATAAAGTGCTGCCCAGATGAAGAGAATTTAGAATTAAAAGCACCACAAAAGTAAAACAAAGTAAACACTGCCCAGCACGTCTCTAACAAGATAAAATTGCACTGTGGAGAGAAGACCAACAGGACAATGAAGAGAAGCACCCAACGCAACATGGAGAAGGACAGCATGGATTTGAGATGGGAACAGAGGCACTGGGAGCTGTGATGAGGGAAACAGCAGCCAGGAAATGTGCTCAAGGTGTAAAGTCTGAGCCCCTGCACCCCTCGCTGCCATGCATGGGCAGCAAAGGGAACGGCCCCTTAATGCTGTTGTGAAGATGGGACTGAGAAAAGCTGGTGCCAGGGTCACCTCCTTGGCGTGTGTCAGCCAGGTGGGAATGGGAAAGGGTGGATTTTCCATAAGTGCTGCCACTAATTGGTGTCAAAATCCTGGCTCTGGCTGTGGAGCAGCACAGGGGAGGCAGCTGGGTCCAGCAGAGAGCCATGGCCAAGGACGTGCTGGGAAGTGATGGCCAAGAACGTTCTGGAAGACAATGACCAAAGACATCCTCACGGGAAGCAGCGGCCGAGGAGCTCCTGGGTGGGGACGGCGTGTCCCTGTCCTCAGGCAGGGTCCGAGCCCTGGTCCAGGGCCCTGGGTCTGCTCCTTGCTCCTCTCAGGGTCTCCCTGCAGTTTTGGGGCTGCCTTTGGCAGCGGCTGGGCGTGCCCAGCGCTGGCCTCGCTCAAGGCAGTGCCTGTGCTGCCATGGCAACCAGGGATGCAAAACTGCTGCTTAAATCCCCAAACAAACAAATCCTCCACGCCACCAAACGCAAGGCACCCTCCTCACCCTGCTCCCCACAACCCGTTTTTTCTCTCGGGACCTGCTGAGGAGCTGGTTCTGCCTGGTGACACGCTCACACCAGGGGTGTGCCTTGGCAGTGTGCCAGTGCAGGATCACCTGCAGGATCCTTTGCCCCTGCACACAGGAGGAGCTCAGGACAGGGATGCAGCTGGGCACATCGTGTAGCATGTGACAGTTTGTCGCCCTGAGTTTTGCAGTTCTTCGATGTTTTCCTTTCTGTATAAGAGTTTCTCACGCACTGTTTTGTAAACATAGTTATGTTTTTGTAACTTTGTTCTGTTGTTTGCATTCTTTTCTCCTGGGCGGAGATGTTTGATGGACTTTCCTTTGACCAGTGTGGTTGAGGGGTGTAAACCTCACCCTCCAATCCAAGGTGATTATTAAGAAGATATAGAATAAAGTCCGAGGTCTTCTCGGCCTTTTTTCTGCTTCTCTCCCTGAACAGGTGTCTGCGTGTTCTTTTGTGTCCAAGTGTGACAACAGTTATAGCCACAAGTTTTAGGTGTTTGGTCCGGCCCAAACCCAGTGTTTATGTACATGACAACTTCTTGTTTGCCTGAAAATTGAGATTTGTTTTTCGTAACGGGGAATATTCACCTTTTCACCTTCAGCAATACTCTTTGGCTGGGTCAAAACGCCCAGCTCAGGCAAAGCCAGGCTGTGTGGCTGCTGCCATCTCACCAGCCTGGATCAGATCTCCCAGAAAAATCCTGTGTGGGAGGCTCCAAGGCTGCACTGGGAGCTGCAGTAAGAGAGCTTAAACTGATATGAGTTACTCCCTTGGGAGTCCTGTAAAGTCCTTATGAAAGAAATCCTGAGAGATGCTTGTAATATTTAATGGGGATAAAAAACAATGGGTGTCCATAGAAATGATCCTGTAGGGAACAGCAGCCCATCTCCTATAGGAAATGATCTGTAGAAATGCTGGAGGATCAAGAAGATCTAATTACATTTCTCTGAGTATTTTAAAACCTGGTGGGGTGAAGTGAACATGGAGAGTTTGCCTTTAGTGGAATGAAGCTTTGGAAAAGAAGGAGGAGCAGTGACAAAGTGAGCGCTGGATCCAGAGCATCCATCAGTCTGCAAGGGGGACACGATTTGTGGCTGAAGGACTCTGCTGATATCTTGGGCAGCTTTTAGGGAAAGGCCTCTGTGAGGCCACCTGGGGCTGTCCCATCTCCATTGTGACAGTGGAGGGTGATTTCTCCAAACCCCTCGGGGTGACATGCTCTGCTCCAGAGCATCCCCTGATGGCAAAGGAGCCAAGGCCTCACTTCTGGGGGCAAATGGGGCAGCGTGGGGGTACTTTGCTGTCCTGGTTTGAAGTTCTCTGGTGGCATTGGGCAGGTCTCCTTGGGATGGGAGGACATCGGGGTTGCTGCAGGGATAGTCATGCTGCAGAAAGGAAATGCGATAAATATTTTCAAAGGCAACTTAGAAGAAAAGTTCTGAGCAGATTATAGTTTAATCATTTGATCTCCCAGGTAAATATTAACACTGGAAGGCCATTTGTTTTATTTTCTCCAAATACCTGCGGTGTTCCCAACCAGGCAGGATTTAAACCTGTTCTTATCAAGCTCTGGAATCTGCTATCGATCAGTTCCTGCCGGGATCAGAAGTGAAAGGACACAACATTGGCTGGTCCCAAACCAGCCCTCAGTCTCTGGGATCCACATGTGAACCTGTTGGGTTGTAGGACAGAGGATCATCAGTCAAAGGCTGATTGACTTCCAAGACGTGCCTCTGCTGGGTTTTCACATCTCACTGTTTGCTCATGAAGATCCTAAACCAGCCCTCGATCTCCAGGGTCCAGGTGTTGGCCAGTTGGGCCAGGGGACAGTAAAACTGACCAAGGTCCACATTGACTTCTGAGCCACTTTGTGTCTCTGTGTCTCGGGATGCGGGACCAGGGGAGGTTTTACTGCACCCCCTTCTCTGTTTCGGGCCTGTCACACTGGAAGGACCATTGCTGCTCTTGTTGCTCCTGTTGATTCCACGCTATCAATCCTAAATTTTGGAGCGGGGAAAGGACAACACCTGGGCTCACCCCAAGGGATCAGCACGGTGGGGAAACCCTCTCCATCCCCTGTCTGCTGTGCACACCTAAAAAAGGGTTACAAAGCCCTTTGCAAATCACTACAAGGCCAAAGCAAAGGGATCAGCAAAATGATCGTCACAAGAAAGAGGAATCCTGAGGAGAGGGACTGAAACTGCTCCTGGAGAGAAGTGATGCCTCCTTTGGTGCCCATCTCCTCCTCACCCAACCCCACGCTCCCATCGCTCCCAGTGATGGCATCACACGGAAAATTAGGTTATCAAAACCTTTCTGCACTGATTTCTTCAGACTTGTCTCTTGAAGTCCCCATGTGATTGAGAAAATGTAAAAATACAGAGGGAATAAACAGCAGAAACAGTCTAAACAAGCCCAAACAGATTGGAAACCTCAAATCTTGCAAACCTTATGCAGCTTCACGCTTCAAATCACCTTAAGTATTTGCAGCACGCACCAGGATCTCCTTTCTATCATAATTAAATACGTCTGTCTCCGAGCAAAGGGAGGAGAGCTCGGGGGAGTTGTCACCATCCTTAATCTCAGCTGCCATTCCTCAGCAGCGCTGTCAGGGCAGCTTCAAAACAGGGGTTTGGGGTAAAAAGTATCTTCCAGGACAGACTTTGAGAAATGTCCCGTCTTTGCAGTCTGCCTTGGCGTTTAAAAGCAGGGTGGATCCAGCCTGGGGAAGTGCAAGGTGGAATTAGAGCAGGAGGAGTATTCTGTAGAGTTGGGGTTCCGCTGGTTGAGTTGGACTCCCTGGCACCTTTGGGGGCTAAGGAGGGGGGAAAGGGTGGGGGCTGTGAGAGCACGGGGTGCTGAGCCACCCCTACCCACGGGCATCCTGTGGGCACGGAGCCGGCCTTGGCCACCTGGCGAAAAGCTCCCAGAGGAGCTGGAGGCTGTGCCGGTGCCTGGTCAGCCCTGGCCCTTGGCAAGAGCAGCTCCCCAAATCCTGGCAGCCGTCCGGCTCCATCCCGAGGCAGGATGCCCCAGCCCTGGGCAAGCATCCGTGCCCTGACCGTGGTGAAGCCTTGTCTCCTCCTCCGTGGGGGTAGAAACTCTCACCAGGGGAAGGCGCCTTTCCACTGCGTTTTCACTGATAAAAATGGGGCTGGCTTTGAGCGAAAATGCCACTGTGATTCCTCCAAATGGGAAATCAATAGGAGTCCAAAATTAATTAACCGTGTCTGCAGTTGGGGTAACCAGTTAAATAAAGCTGAATGAAGCTTTTCAGCCCGCAGCTGGGGCAGGATCCACCCGTCGGATGCTTCCATCTCGGCTTCCTTTGACCATCCCCCTCCATCGATTCCTCCCTCCAGCAGCTCCCCCTCCATCCCCGCTCCCGCCGGGAGATGCCTGCGAATCTTTCCAGGGGGAAGGAACCAGAGGGCCCCACCACGAGCTGCTGAAGGTCAGACCGACTGCTGCTTTCCGATGGGGCGGGCTCCAGAGAGTAAACAATAATTAACCTTAAATTAAAACTGGTTGTAATCTTTGATTACCCGCTTGGTTCTGCGATGTGCCAAAGCCCATTTTGTTTCTGGTTTCCTTGGAGATACCACCCGGTCTCCCCACCCCCTTCCAGCTCTGCTCCAGCTTTTTTTTTTTTTTTTTTTAAGCAGGTTTAAAAACAGCTATTAGGAGAGCTTGTTAATCATCATCCCAGGCTGCTAATAGCACTCTGGCCACGGTTAATCACAACGAGCTGCAAGGATGCTGCAAATGCTTTCAGTGGAATAATTGCCCCCCTGTTCCTTCCCTCCACTGCATCTCCTTTTCCCTTTATGCAGAATTCTCTTCTCTGCCCAGGTTGGGAAATCTGGATGCAGGATACTTCTGGCTTTTTCGATTCCGGCTTGGCTGGTGGTGACACCCTGAGGGAGTCGGAGAAGGGCTGTGCCCTGCTGAGACCCTGTTTGAGTTGCAGCTCAGCAGCAGCTCTTGCACATCGGGTGTGCGGCAAGAGAGGGGGATTTGGGAGCGCGGGGCTGTGTCCTGGGAAAGGCAGGGCTCGAGCTGGAGATCAGACGTCCCTGGGGATGTGGATGCTGTTAATAACAGGCTACGGCTGCAGCCTCCGCCTTTTCAAACCTCCCAGGAACTTCTTTTTCACTCCTCAGTGCCCCGTACTTCAGATGTGCTGTCAGCTGCGCTCAGAGCAGCCTTCTCTGAGAAAATGAGTGGAGGGGGATGAAGCTGGAGATAACGGGCGTGATCCTGGGCTGGCTTCATCTCTAGGGCATCCTCCTCCCCCTGGAGCTGCTCCAGCTTCCCGCTGCTCTAGGTGGAGGAAGGTTTGGCCTCCCAGCTCTTAAATTTGTAAATCAGTTCAGCACATTATTTTTTTTCTGAGTTAAGCAGTTGCTTAAAGACTCCCCTGTACAAGCCCAGGACATGGGGCTGGTGCTGTAATAAATAAAGTTTCTATCTACAGCACCCTCCCGAGAGGAGGCGGAGGGGCAGGCACTGTGGGGAGGGACCCCGAAACCCCTGTCCCCAGCACCCCTGGCTCTGTCCCCGCCGATCCCATTTAGCGGGGTTTGAACCTGCGACCCTCCCGTGCGGGTCTTAATTGCGGCTCTGGCTGCTCCTGCTGAAATGACAGATAGGGGACAATTCTGCCGGTTGACAATAATTGTTCTCCTAATTACAGCAATGACATTTACTGGAAAGCCGCTGCAATCCCATTACCTTCTTATGCTAAATTCTTTCTTGTGACTTTAAAATTACATTCCCTGTCTCCTCCTCCTGGTATGAGTCCCCCTGGATACAGGCGTGCTTACCTGCACCCATGGGGTGTCGTGGATGATCCTGGGGGGCCCTGAAAGAGATGCTCTTCATTTGGGTTTGGGTGGTGTTTTTTGAGGGGAATTGATATTTTTTGCATTTCTTATCCTGCATTTTTTAACCCAGCAACTTCATGGGGGATGCTGGAGTATTCAACTGGCTGCAGAGGTGACAACACCCAGGCTCTGCCACCCCAGGATGAATCCATTGCACTGATCCATCACCCCCCAGAATAACAGAGGACACCAGGCAGAAGGATTTTGACAATAATATTTCTTTTTCTGTGTTGCAGGTAGCCCCCTCAAGCCTGTACATCCTCATTCTCCCCCATCACCAAGAGAAAAGTGCCTGTGAATAGTTAGTTTTTAAGACCCTTAATATTTATAAACGGTTCTAATGAGCCGGTGTTCTGTTTTGTTTGGCTGTTTATGTGTCGTTAAGTCTGTGAACAAGATATTTTAATTTAATGTGTTGCCCTCAGAAACATCTTTTAATAAAGCACTATAGCTCTTCTCTGGAGAGCCAGCGTTTGGTTAAGCTGGATAAATGATGATGAAGATGATGTCTTTCAATAGCTTCTTCTTTACCCCTCTCCTCTGTACTTGCTTCACGCTGAAGCAGCTCAAGTCAATTATTTAAAAGGGAGGAAACTCTAATTTTCAGGATTGGGGAAGCTGAAGTAGGGTGGTGCACAAGAGCTGTGCCCTAAAGCTGGGCTGCCCTCCCAGACCACGATGCACCAGCAGAGTCACACCCGAGGTGGGGTGAGGAAAGGGCTGAAATTCAGACACAGAACCACTGCAGAGAAACCAGGTCCCTTCCCTTTGTGATCTGGAGAAGTCAAAGGAGTTGGCCCACCTCCAAGGCAGAGAGGAGCAGGAGCACCATCTCCTCTTTGAATTATAGTCCTCCCTTTCTAAAATAAAAAATAAAAAGAGGAAGAAAAGCCTTTTTCTGTCTCCAGGATGACTGCTGGGAGGTGATCATTTTTCTTTGAGAAACTGAGGCTCCCTTGTAAAACTTATGGAGAAATAAGGTCATTTGTCAATTCAAGTCATTGTCTTCCATACATAAAAAACATGGCAAGTGCAGCTTTTGTAAAATCTAAATTGAAAGTAAATAGCGAGCGGGCAGTTCTTGGTGATAAAACCTCCCATTCTGTAGGTTTCTGGTACAATATTTATTTTATCCTCTTTATAACTACAAGGGCTGTCTCTGTGTGTTATTAAAGTAATGCATTTGCTTAACCTGCACTTAAATTCCCTCCCAACCTTCCCTGATTGTACATCTCACTGCTACATGTTCCCAGCCTGCTGGTCTCAGCTGGACAATTATATTAACTGCTTCTATTTGCAATTACTATGAATCATAAAGCAAGTCTGAACGGATTGTTTTTCTTTATTGAAAATGTTTAAACTTAATGCATCGCAAATGTCACAGCCATGGGGCCCTTTGGGAAGTGCCTGGCTGTTGCTGGAGCTTTAGGGATGAAGTTTGTCATTTCTCCCCTCTGCCCATCTCTTCCCCCGGGATACTGAGTGTTTGAGGCCTGGTTGGAATGACCTGGACAAGGAGAAGCTGTTCCTGCCCACGGCAGGGGTGGGACACGATGAACTTTAAGGTCCCTTCCAACCCAAACTCTCCTGGGGTTCTATGAATACACTGCACCCAAAAAACCCCCCAAAAACCCACAAGCAGTTCCCTTGGTATCTCTCTGAGATGGATAAAGGCCCCTTCCCAAAATGCCCACAGGTACTGGCAGTGAGAGAATTCAGAGGAGGCTTGAGCCTGAGCTCATCCTACGTCTCTTCCCTTGGGCTGTCTGCAAGGTGGAATATTGTGCTGCAGAGATGTTCTCCAGGGAGGTTTGGAAAACACCTGGGACGATCACAAGGTTACAGGCTGCAGCCACAGGGAACAGTCCTGCTGCTTCTTCAGCCTTCTTCCAGATGTTCCTCATCTCAACCAACGTCATTTGGGGTCTCCCTTCAATGTCCCCCCAAGGTGCTCCCCCCCGAGTTGGTAGGGCAAAGTTTTGGAGGTCTCTGGGGCTCCCGGATATCTCTGGTGTCTCTCAGTGCAGAGGCAGGTGAATACCAAGGGATGATGGATTTTATCCAGCAGGAATTGGATGATATCCCACAAAGCACTCTCATTCCCGCAACTCATCTTGCAGCCTTCAGCTCTATTTTGCCTTTTTTTTTTTCAGCCCAGCTAGGACAAATTCTCCTTGTGCTGTGGCTCTGAGATGGTGGATGGCCCTGGATTGCACTGGTAAGGAAATGGAGGTGACCTAAAACCATGGAAAACTGGGAAAGAGAAGAACACTTCTGGTTATGGCAGGGAGAGCTGCGGGAGCTGAGGGTTGAGCTCGGACAGGGCAGGTTGTGTCTGTGCCTGTGACTGACAGGGAGCTGTGCTTGGAGAATGGGCTAAAGGAGATGACTTTGATTTCTTCATTATTATGTTTTAAATGTCACTGCAGGGGGGCTTGTGCCACTTAGATGAGAGAGCCAATGAACAGAGTACAGATGGGCCTGACCCAAATCCTGGCATCCCACAGCTCCGGGAAGGTTTGGGTTCGGCGGGGATCTGTGTCTGACTTGCTCTGTCACTGTTGTCTTTTTGTTTCGTGGAGCCCAGAGCAGGAGGCTGATGATGCAGCTGTGAGGAAAAGCTTGGCTCACTTGGGAACGCTGCTCTTGGGGTAGGACTGGGGTGTGTGTGGGACACGGCCCCTCCATCCTGTGGCCTCATTTCGTGGAGCAGCAGGAGGGAAGCCCTGGGCTGGGGTGGAGATCTGTGCAAGCCCTCTGGAGGAGGCCTCAAGGTTTGCTTTTCTGCATTGAGGATCTGCGTTTCTGACACTACAGGACTCGCACCGAGGTGGAGCCGCGCCAGCCCCAAGCGTCACGGGGGTAGAGCTGCTCCTCTGAGCTCACTCCTGCTTATGCCATAAACTGGGAGTAACTCCAAGGACGTGGGAGAGGTTGGACAGTGGAGAGCTAGTTCAGGATGAAGCAAGGCTGGCTGAAAGCCAAAGCAAATCCAATTTTCCTTCCCCCCCGAGACAGAAATTTGCAGAGCTAAGTTCAGATTCAACTCCATGTTTTGGTTCAGCTCAAAGTGCTCCCTCTCTTTTAGTCTCAACATCATCAAAGTCCCCTTAACAAGATTTGTATCTCAGACACATTCCTCTGCAGCTTGTTGCTAATGCATCCAAAATGGCAACATCCCACATCCCATAATACTTGCATTTTTAAAGAATTATATGCTTTTCTTTTTCTTGTTTTTAAATCACTTTTTAGGTCCAGACAGAGCAAGATAACATAGAGATGGAATCAATAGTACACAGAACTGATAGAAATTACCCAGCCTTAATAAACTTCACGCATGGCTTCCTATTGCAGCTGTACATCAACTCCCAAACAAACAGAGATGCTGCGCTGGGAGGCGGCGAGGACACGTTGGTGCTGGCTGAAATAAGATGGTTATTAAAAGGGTTACAGATGACGCAGTTTTCATCTTTTTCGGGTGGTTTGGTTTCCTCCTATGCTTTTATTGTGTTCCTGATGGTTGTGGTTTGTAGCAAGAAATCTTTCCCCAGAAAATCCTGCCACGAGTTGCCGTGTTCCTAATCACTGCTTCCTCCTCTCGGGGCTGGGCTCTGCTTGGATGCACAGTCCCCGTGCCCAGCCCTGCTCTTGGGTAATCCTGACAATTTTGAGGGATTAACGTTAATATTCACCCCAAAATGTGAGCGTCCATCTCCTTTCAGCAGCTGCAACATCCTCTGTGCGGGCGACAGCCGCAGAATGAGGTCCCTCTTCCCCTTCCCGGGGGAGACGTGGGAGAGATCAACACACCAAAGCAATTAAAAAATAATAATCACAGACCAGTAGAAAAGGAAAAAGCATAAAAAGTGGGACTAATTTTATGACAAGAAATGAGGCTGTAAAACCAGGAGCAATTAGAGCACAAAGGCAATTAAACCATTTCAAAAGGCTCAGTGAAATTTATTTACTTCTTCCTGGTTTTTTTCTGGGAGGCTTTTGGGGACTGGGGACCTTTTTTTTCCCCAGTGCTGATGGGACGTGGCACCAGGATTTTCCTTTTCACCTCCAGATCTTAACTCTGTGTTTCTGGAGTTTAATTTTTCTTGAGAAGTAGAAAAAAAGGCAGCTGCTTCTCCTGGAAGTGGAGCAGCAGGAGCCATCCCTCAGGGCATGGAGCTGCTTGTGGAGGGTTGGGTCACCAACACCTCTCCAGGCAGAGATTTTAGGTAGTTCTCCTCCTCACAAGGATGGATTATCAGGGTCAGGGAAGAAGTGCACCCATGATGGGGGCAGGCCCTGGCACAGGGTGCCCAGAGCAGCTGTGGCTGCCCCTGGATCCCTGGCAGTGTCCAAGGCCAGGCTGGACACTGGGGCTTGGAGCACCCTGGGATGGTGGGAGATGTCCCTGCCCAGGGCAGGGGTGGCACGGGATGGTTTTAAGGTCTCTTACCACCCAAACCATTCCATGATTTTATAAGTGATGAGGGGAGGGGGGAAGTTTCTGTGACTCCCCAAATCGTGGGTTTATGTTGGGGTGCTCGGGAGCCAAGGTGCTGGGCTAAAGCTGAGGATGTGGATTTAAACCCTGGTCGTGCCCCAAGATTTCAGTGGAACATCAGGAAAGTCCTTTGATGCAGCCAGGGAAAAGAGGCTTCCCTCACGGCCAGCACCGGTCCCTGCATCAAACACGCCTGGAGACCGTGTCCTTGAGCATCCCAGCACCTATTTTAGGCATCCCATTACCTTAGTTACAGCTCCTAAAGTGCATCTCTGGATCTCACCCTAAATCCTGGGAAACTCAATAAGTGCTCACATGTTATGATGATGAGTTGCCCATAACTCTCTGAACACGTCTCTATATATATCTCCATATTCACTTACAGGATGAAACCAGCTGCCTGGAATATTTATTGCTGTGTTATCGATGATCTGTGCTCCTGCAGGGGACCCTGAGCCCAGCCATGGGGTTTTGTGGTCCTTGGGGGAATGTGAAGTCCTCAGTTCTCTTCCACAGCCTGTGACTGGAAATCTTGTGGAAGATTTGTGGAAAGTCTCCAAATGACAGTCTGGCTCCAAATTTCCCTCTTCAGCTGTGTTAAACGGGGACACTTAAATGCATTTTGTGGACAAGTGGATGGAGTGCCCCTGCTCCCAGTGAGGTCAGTAAGAGAAACTGAGGAAAATGTAATTTCCATGTTTTAAGACCTCAGTGAGATTTCTTTTCTGGAATTGCAACTTTATTGGACTTGAAAATTACCTTGAAAAACTTGAGCATACTTGGTGCTTTGCTTTCCCTCTCTGCAAAATGGGTCAAACCCCATGGAGCGGGAGGACCTGGCTGGGAACATCCACAGGGCCCCCAGGGTGCTGCTTTATCACCCTGATAACGTCCCCTTCCACCTCGGTCAGCAAATGGCAGTGACTCTTAATGGCAAGGAGGCGACATAAAATCACCCTGTTTATTACAGTTACACCCCGTCCTCTGCAGCACAGACCTCGTGTCCTGACTTGGGCACTTGTCTTCCAAAAAACCTCACCCTGCTAATAGAGATGCAGAGGTTGGAAATGAAGCCCCAGCCCAGAGCGCTGGGATGCTGGAGGAGATTCTCTCCAGGGTGGACACCCAAGGGTGGGTGCCCCTGTTCCAGATCCATCAATGATAATGATGAGATGTTTCAGAAAGGAAAAACTCCCCCAAATTTAGAGCTGTGGGCTCACAGCCAGCAGAGAACCTGCTTCGTTCCTCGATGCCCAACCTAAATTTGCCTGAACCTCTCCTGATTTCTCCAGATGATTTCCTGGTTCATAACTAGAAGGAAATTAGGTTTTGAAGAGCCTGTAGCCTAAGATTTATTCCATTCCTATTCCCTTTGAATCAGGAACCATCAATAGTCATGGTGTGTCACAGGGTATCTAAATTACAACGCACCATTTCAGCTGCCTAATTGGATGAATGAATTTTAGAGAAAATTAATGAATGGTGAAGAGCTTATTTTTTAGGGTTTTTTTTTTTCTTTTTTTTTCTCCAGGTTTTTTTTTCTCCCCATGCAAATTTCTGCCGATGTAAATCAATTGTCTGCGCTTGAAATTCATGAAGCGTCGAGGGGATCCCCACAGCTTTCCCAGCTCCCTCGTGGCTGCCTTGGGAACTGATGGATAAATACAGCCAGCCAAAAATGTTGATTGCTGCCCTGAGTTTTGCAGTTCTTCGATGTTTTCATTTCGGTATAAGAGTTTCTCACGCACTGTTTTGTAAACATAGTTATGTTTTTGTAACTTGCTCTACTGTTTGCATTCTTTTCTCCTGGGCGGAGATGTTTGATGGACTTTCCTTTGACCAGTGTGGTTGAGGGGTGTAAACCTCACCCTCCAATCCAAGGTGATTATTGAGAAGATATAGAATAAAGTCCGAGGTCTTCTCGGCCTCTCTCTTTGTCTGCTTCTCTCCCTGAACAGGTGTCTGCGTGTTCTTTTGTGTCCAAGTGCGACATTTGGGAAGAACTGCAAAACTCAGGGCGACAGCTGATTTCCTGGCATACTTTTACAAATGGTTCTTTGGGGTGTTTCCCCTGCTCTTTTTCTGGCCCAGAGAAGGAGGATCTGCCTCCTCCCCCAGGACCCTGCAGCAGCCCAAGGATGGGAGTGAGGTGGGTGCAACCAGCTCTGAGCTGAGTTCGTCGCTTTGGGCTTTTGCTTGGCGTAAAGTAAGAGACCAAGCGTGTAAAGGGACACGTACGAGTGTGATATATATATAAATGCATAAAGTAATATACCAAGTGTAAAAAGGAATAGAATACAAAGTAAAAATATCTACATGAGTGTGTGTATATACACATACTCGAATATATATATATTCAAATGTGTGTGTGTGTATATATCTATATATATATATATATATGTATGTGTATGTATATATATAATGTGGGGGATTGGAACTAGGTGATCCCTAAGATCCTTCCAACCCATTTTCTAACTCTCTCTCTCTCTATATAAAGAACTGTGGGTTTTTACTCTGCCCACAAAGGGTCCAAGTCTTGTTGCTTTAGGGCTGCTGCCCTGCCCCAGGATTTCCCAGGGGGAGCAGGGGGCTCTGGATGATGCTCAGTGCTGCTGCAGACTGGCTTGGATTATTTTTGGAGCTTTCTTCAAGGCGTGTTTTCTCCTCCATTTATTTTACCCTCCTGGAGAGAGGGAGACAGTCTGGAGCAAAAGAGAAAACGGGGTGGGAAAGGGGAAAAGAGGGCAGATATGGACAGTTCTGGGGAGAGGGGTGCAGGAAGCTGACCTATTTCTCCAGTCATACATGTATTTCTACACAGGGTCTGGTGTGCTTATTTCCTCTCAGCTTTAACGATGGAAAGTAAAACAGGACCCAGATAACTGACCTGGTTTAAACCACTTTGTAGGATTTTTGACAAAAAAAAAAAAGAAAAAAAAGAAAGAAAAGTCCCTCTGGATTTAGGAAACTTCAGCTGAAGTTTTGCCACTTGGAGCACATTTGAATCTCACCAGGTAACTTCATTTGGTTTCCTTAATGAAGGCAGCGCAGCGGGGTTAATTCTGCTTTCTATGTAAAAAGATTAAGTAGTAGTTGGGTAAAACACTTCATCACTGAAGTGATTTTCAGGATGTACTCACTCTGAAGGCACAGATGTAATACCTGCTTTTAAATTCAATTAGCTCTGACTCAGTTGTGTTGCCTGAATACATTACCACAGCTTGAGACAGTCAGTGTTATTCTTTAAAGCTAAAAAAAAAAGGGAAACAGAAGAAAAAAAGGAAAAAAAGGAAAGAAAAAAAGCTATTTGGAGATTTCCCTAAATGTGTTTGAATTCCATCAATACGACGTGTGCCTTAGCAGCTCCTGACACCCCCACCCTGGGTTTTTCCCCTCCCTGGCAGCAATTCCCACACCAGCACAGAGCCGTGTGGGGCTCCGGGGTCCCCAAGGGGGAATGGGTGCTCAGATCCCTAATTCAAGGCTTTTGCCCTCTTTTTTGACACTCTCATTCCTTACAAGTTCTGCAGTTTGGGGCTTTCCCTCTGTGCTGGCCACTGACCCACCACGTGTCCCAGAGCAGGTCCCTGCCTCTCCCACTACCTGTTTATTAAATTTTTATGTGGCATCAGAGGGAAGGGCTATTTGAAAGCTGAATTAATTAACGCTTGTAAAACACTTGGAGATCCAGGGATGAAAGGCACAATAGAAATGCAATTTATTTTATAATTATCGAGACAACCCTGAAAGACAACGAGGCTCCTGTTGGTGTGGGATATTTTATTTTAATTAAATCTGGGGCCGTGACGTTTCCATGGACAGGAACCTCCTGGAGATGATGTCTGCCCAGCAAAGCATTGCACTGGTGGTGGCACTGGGGCTTGGGGACGGGAACTGGGGGGACTGGGCTGTGGCAGCCTCCAGGAGTATGAGGGGAAGGGATTTTTTTGCAGGAAAATAAAGGCTGAACACTAACTTTTCCTGTAAGGCACGGAAAAGATAGTGGGGTAGCCTGCTCCCCAGTTTGGGATGGGAATAGGCAGAGCCTTCACATGCCTCAGGATTGCTGAAACAGAGGAAAAAAACCCGATTCATAGCAATTTAGGAATTAAATGAAAAAGTGTATTTTAAGGTTATTCAAGCAATCCTGCACGTCTGGCTTTTGTTGGCTTTTCCCAGCATATTCACTCACTGTTTGCCTGTTTCTCTGGGCTATAAACTATCTGTTTTCTTTTTGAAGTGAATGCACTCACGCTCGGGCTGCCACACACTCCAGGTCTCCACTCCCAAATATTTCTCCAGGGATCCAAGTGGCTTTCAGGGATCCCTCACGCCCCTCCTGCCACCTGCCCAGGGCCACCGTGGATGGGTTGCTCTGTGTGTGGTGGGTTTGGCTCTTGTGGGCACAAGGTTAATACCTGCCCCAATAAAATCCCAATCTCCAGCTCCGGAAAATTAACTACTCTCAGTCAGAGTGTGGTTACAAAAAACCCCAAACCTTTAAAATGTAATTTAAAAGTGCCCCTTGTTGTGTGTGAAGCTGTGCCACATTTTGGGTGAAACAGAGTTTTTGATGCACCCACTGCCGTTGGATCCAACCCTGAGGTGAGTCTTGGTCCTGCAGAGTTCCCCAGGTGCCAAAGGGGAGCTGGAATCCACAAACATAAGGATTGCTCCTCAAAATGTTGCCTCCGGGATTCATTTCCGAAGGGCTCCTGCCAGTTCCATGCCTGCCACCCTGATTTCTCCACCTTGCTTTCACTGCAGTGGTGAAGCTGAGACCAAAATGCAGCTCTGCAAACACCCTGAGACAACCTTGACTCTGAAGAGGGAGGCAGGGGAGGAGAAAAGAGAAGCAAAAGCTTTTTAGATTGCTGGGGAAGTCGAGGCATGGAGAAATTGCCATGAGAAAAACTCCATCAGAGGCAGGAGCTGTGGTTGGATCTTCCTATCTTCATCTAAATTTGTTCTTACAGTCAGGCTGGGTTTCTCCTCCTGGGTCTGCACCTCATGAAAAACTGCAGGTCCACCTCAACAGAGTGAGATACAGTCGGGCTTTCTGAAATCACTTCTTCCATCATCACTTAATTTCTCCGCGCTGCTTTCTGCCAAAGACAGCGGGTCCTCTGGCTGCCGTGCCTTGGCTGGAGGAATTCTGATTAAAACTATTTTAATAGCATTTTATTTTTGAAAGCCTTGTGGGCTCGGCACGCTGCATCCCAGATCAGAGCAAGGGCAGGGCTTCCTGCAGCGGAGGAGGGCGTGCGGAGGCTGCAGAGACGCTCTGGTAAATCCAGCCACAAGTGCTGCTCCTCTAATGAGTCTCCCCGGGTTTTCTGGCTCTGAGAATCCTCCAGCACTAAAGACAGAGCGAGAGACCCTGGTAGCTGTGCTTATCTGAGCAGCAGGCACGTTGGCTCATTGATTTAGTGCAGCTTTGCTCCAGAGATTTTTTTATTTGAAGCTGGTGAGGGTCAATGGGGGGAAGCACGAGGCAACAAAGCCATCCCGGCTGGGAGAGGGTGGTCGGGGATGTGGCTGAGCATGGAGCAGGGATGGAGGAGGCTGACATTGTCACCCCGTAGGTAGTGGCTGGGCCAGGCTTGGTGGGGCTGTAAGGACGTGCCCAGGTGCAAGGAGAGACTTGGGCTTCTGCAGCACTGGTACAACTGGGGGAGCATGTGGCCTCATCAGCTGCTGCAGAGGACATTTGCTGGGAAGCAGCAGCTTTCTCCGCTGTGGAGAATCCAATTAAGCTCTTATTAAATTAATTTGCTTTTTTTTTTCCTGTCCCTAACTTGCTTTTAGAGCCTTGGGCTGGAATTTTCCTAAAGGAGCCTCTAATGGTGGTTGTTCGGTCCTGGCAGAGGCTCCCTCTGGCTCCAGGGCTCAGGAGGGGACGTGTGGGCTCAGTCCTGGGGACAGTGGTGAGATGGGCTTGGGCAGCCCGGCCCCAGCAGGAGCAGGAGGCTCTGGGTTCTGCTCACCTGCACCACTGCACCCCCACGGAAGGGCTTGGGTTGGGAGGGACCTCAAATCCCATCCCACCCCTGCCATGGCAGGGACACCTCCCACTGCCCCGGGCTGCTCCAGCCTGGCCTTGGGCTCTGCCAGGGATCCAGGGGCAGCCACAGCCTCTCTGGGCACCCTGTGCCAGGGCATCCCACTGGGAGCAGGAGGAATTCCTTCCCCATATCCCATCTAACCCCGCCCCTGGCAGTGGGAAGCCATTCCCTGTGTCCTGGCAATTCACACCCTTGTAACAGTGCTGCAGAAATCTCTTTGAAAGGGGACAGCCTGTCCCCAGCTCACCACCCTGGGGCTGCCTGGAGCCCCCACCATCTTCTCCTCTACTTATGCAGGGGATAAGGATGGAAGGAGGGAAGGATTTGGGTCCAAGCCCTGTTGGCCAGGACAGGGTGTCCCCAAACCCTAATGAAAGTGTTCACAGCCTGACTGGAGCTTCATGGGGAGAAATATTTGATTTATGATATGAGTCAATGATGTTTCTCTGCCAAAATGAATAAAAGGCACAGGCTGATGAGTCAAAGGCAGCTCCATCTCCATAATGGATTTGTTGCCTGGAAGGGGGTGGCAGGGATGTCTCTGTTAACCTCCCGGGCCCCACAAGGATGGGATGGAGGGGCAGAGATTATATATGCATATATATATGTACAAACACACAAAATACATATTTAACCCAGCATTTGAAGTGCCAAAGCAAACCCACAGCTTTTCAGATAGAAGCACAAGCCTTGGATTTACCTCCCAGTAATCCCCACGGACCCTGTTGCTTCTCTGACGCCGTGTGGGATGTGTATCAAAGGGTGCAATTTAATCTCTGTTTAAAAAAATATAATGCTTTTGCATCAGTCTTCTGATTCCTGGGTCCTGTCTAATGATATTTTATTTTTTCTACCCAGCAGCACCGTGATGGACCTGCCAGCTTTTCTGTTGTATAAAGATTTCTTCTTTAAATGACAGGAAACATGATTTCCCCCAATATTTATATTAATTCTGTGCCATTATTGCTTTATTTCTGGGCTCTGAAAGCAGGAAGATTTGTGTTTCATAATCCATGCAGGAAGGCTGAGTTGATATATTGGTTGCAAATGAAGAAAAGCACGTGTGGCTCTTCCCCAGTAGGTTTAATTTTATCCATCTGGCTCAATCATGGCAGCAGATTAAGTAAAAATTTTCAGTGGAGTTGCGTTGGCATAACTCGGCTTTTTTTTTACTTAAATATTGAGGTAGTTTCTGGTCTGGGGAGGAATCTAACTCCGTATTTCTTGCTTTTTCTTTTTTCCCGTGGGTCCCAGCTGGGCACCCTTGGCTGGCAGCTGAATTCATAAATTGCTTCAAACCAAATCCTGCACCAAAACAAGCTTTTTTTTTTTATAATCCAACCCCCTCGGATCTGCAATCCTGGGACTTGGTCCAGCATCAGGAATTATATATGGGATGTAGGAGGAATAACTCTGCTCCTTTCACCGGCACCGCTGGTGCCAACGAGCTGCTCAGGGGAACACTGGAAGTGGTGAAACGTGCCACAGAAAATCAGAGAATCACAGAATCACGGAATGGTTTGGGTTGGAAGGGACCTTAAAGCCCCTCCAGAGCCACCCCTGCCATGGGCAGGGACACTTCCACTGTCCCAGGGCGCCCCAAGCCCCGTCCAGCCTGGCCTTGGACACTGCACCCTGTGCCAGCCATGGGCCGTTTCTGTCTGTCCCCAGTCTGTCCTTTTGTCCCGTGTTTCACAGAAGGGGCTGAAAATTGCAGTAGGCTTGGAGTGGTTTTGTCAGTGGTCATTATTGGAGTGCGGAGCTGGAGTTTTGTGATTTTCCTCCAGGCTCTGCACAATAGTTTTTTCCAAGTGGTTAAAGCAGATTGTTTGGACGAGCTCTGTGGATTATAATATTTAGCCTGTTATGCATATTAAATTAAAATATTTATTTTAATATCGGAAGACAAACCTGAATCACTTAGTGCTGTGGAAATAAAATGTCCACGTCACCAAAGTCCAGGGAATGCAGGGGACACTTCAGCCTTCTCTCTCTCCATTGCACTAAAACGTGCTTTCAGATTTCCAGGCAGTGCTCAGTGATGGGGGTGGCACCAGGGGGTCCCACACCCCACCCCAGGGCTCCCACCCTGCTCTCAGCGTTGCAGAGCATCCAGAAGCCTCCTCATCCCTCACGGGGCTGCAGCCGGCGGCAGTCACAGCTCCACAGCAGTTTATTACCTTGCTGGGGGGCAGGAAGATTTTTTATTATTATTCCAGCTTCCTTTCCTTTCTCATTTTTGCTGAAAGCACAAAAACTTGTTATGATTTACCTCCTGACACAGCGGGCTGAGGTCCACAGGCAGCCACAAATCAGTGGTGGAACAAGAGTCCATTTGGAGCAGGGCCATGGACACAGGATGCTGTGCCCGGGGGCTGTGTCTCCACTGGGTGTCTGTGGGGTGACCAGAGCACCACAGGGTCCCCAACATCCCTTTTTTGGGAGCTGTGACCGTGCTGCTGCATCTGTTTTGGCTGTGATTGTGCTTACTGGGGGTAACTGACCCGGGGCACGGGCTGGGGACCAGCAGAGGGCTCTAATAATAAAAACATCTCCGGTCAGCACCAGGATAAGCCCAAATAACCATCTTTTGCTGTCACTGGGCCAAATATTCAAGGAGATTTGGGGAATGCCGGGCAGCAGTGAGGAGCAGCAGCTTGCTGAGCTCCCATCTTGCTCCAAGGACACTGCTGTGTCCATGGGGCAGGATCAGTCCTGGTGCATCTGGGACCCAAAAGGACCCCTGAGCCCCCCAGCGCGTAGGACTGGGCTGAGCACTGCTGGAGGAGACCCTCATGCTTTGGGTAGGGCAAGAGGGCTGTGCCTGGGAGAGGGGAAAGCCCATCCCACAGTTTTCCTGTTTTCCTGCTCGTACATTGCATCCCTGACACCCTTCCCGAACCCATTTCCAGTCTGAGTGGCCAGGAGGGAGAGTTGGAGGCTCTTGTTTGGGAATTAACATTTGGCAGAGCCGAGAGCCACAGGTGGGACCAGATCCGGACCCAAAGCCACCATTTCTTAATTAAATCCTAAAGGAAGCACTGGAGTCATCAGTGCCCATCCATCCCCTCCAGGCAGGCACAGGAACCAGCACGAAGGACCAGAGAGGCAAAACTGAGTCCAGCATTAATTCCTTAAAGCCCCCAGTCTGAGCAAGGCGTCTTGGACTGTGCCCTGGTTTTATTCCTCACCTGGAGGATGCATTTCCATGAGGACACCTGGGTCACACCTGGCTGCTCCAGGGAGCTGATGGGGTGCATGGGGCAGGTTTGGCCTCAAGCCAAACTCTGCCTAAAATGTTTTTAAGCAATGTGAGAGGTTTTACTGCATTTCTGGCTTTGTTTCAGTGCTCGGCTGCTGGAGCAGGGTCACACTCTGCTCCACGTTACACCACCACCGAAGTCCTGCTGGAGAGGATGAGGTGAGGTTGCCTCCAGGGGCTCAGCCTCTCATCCCAAACTGGAGTGTTAGGAACCAGCCCAAGTCTTGGAGCTGGAGATTTAATGTGCAATGTGAAATGTTTGTTATAATTAATTATGATAACTCTGAAAACTCTTCACATAAATAGACAGGCCCTTTTCTTCCTAATTTCATTCAATTTAGCTGTCGTTCCATAAATTTCACAGTCAGTTTTGCAAAAAGCTGCAGTTTCCAGTAGAGGTTTTTTTTATTCTTGTTATTTATTTATTTAATTAGTAATCACTTTTTTTTTAATCAGTGAACTAACTTGATTCTTAGGGTAAAAAGCAAATCAGATGATGAAAGCTGATCCAGAAACCAGGGGAGAATACATAAACACAGGGGCACATGCAGGAGTTCTGCCTTTACCAGGCAGTGGTGGAGGATGTTGTTTCACCCCCAAATCCACCCAAGCATCTGAAACCACAACTGAGAGCAGGATCTGGCCTCTCTGCTCAAGGCTGAACACTCCTGGCACGTTGCAGATGTTGTGCTTTCAAGCTGCCCCATCTGAAATGGAGATATTTTTCCTCTTTAAGAACCAAGGCATGAAATAAATAAAAGTCCACGTCCTTCTACTTTTTCACCCAGTAACTACTGCCCCCCCTTCCCTTTCTAACGGGTTATTAACCAGCCCCGAGCTGGGATGGAGCGACGGCGTTCCCCTCGCTGTCCTCATGCCTCGTTGCTTGTAATAAATCACCGGCAGCCACAGGAAAGTGGGGGTTAACAACGCGTGACTCCGTCCTCCATCTCCCTGTCCGAAGGTCTGGGGAGTGAGGAATGGTCACTGCTTGCCTGGGAAAAGAAGACTGAAATGGGAAATCAAGGGAAGCCGAGGAGGTGGGTGGCTGGGGTGGGGGGCATCCCACAGATCCCCCAAAATGGAAATGTTTGAGATGCTCAAATGCTGTTGTCTCATCAGTGCTCTTTGCTGGCCCTTTTGGCAAGATGATCTAACACCCAGGGAAAAAGCAGAGATTGAACAAACATCTCAGTGACAGAGTTACCTGGAAAAGAGACTAAAACAACAAAAGACAATTATAGAAGAAAAACAAGGACATGATTTTCCTAATGTAATTTCAGTCACTCAGAACAGTCCTGGCCTGATAAGCAAATCTTTTACTTCTATTTCAAGCAGCCTTTAGCCACAGAGATCAGATATCTGTTTCTGCTGCTTTTATTATCAAAAGAAATCCGTATTAGTTCAGTTTTCGCTTGGAATTCAAGAAGAAAATGTTTCCTTCCCGACAATTTTATATATTTATCCCTTTGGCTAAAGCCTTTGATTCTGCAAAGCGCAATTAGCAAGTGGCGGGTGTGCAGTTTGACTTCTAACCGGAGAAACTCCCAGCGCAAATGGAGAGCAGGGCTTTAATGAAACGCAACATTTCCTCTCACCGTCTCTCTGTAATTTATTCCGACCCACAGACACCTGAGCCGGTGGCAGGCGTGCACACGCAGGGGTGTGTAATAATGGCAGTGTCCTTGTCAGCCACAGCCCTCCGAGCACCACATAAAGCAAAGGCAAATAGTGCAGAGCACAGAGTCATGAAATTGCAGTGCGGTTTAAGGAGATATTTTTTGAACACTTCCAGGGATGAGGCAGCCACAGCTGCTCTGGGCCCCCTGTGCCAGGGCCTCCCCACCCTCACAGGGAGGAATTCCTTCCCAATATCCCATCTAACCCTGCCCTCCCGCAGTGGGAAGCCATTCCCTGTGTCTTGTCCCTCCAGGCTCTTGTCCAAAGTCCCTCTCCAGCTCTCTTGGAGCTCCTGAAGGCACTGGAAGGGTCTTCCCAGAGCCTTCCCTTCTCCAGGCTGAACAATCCCAACTCTCTCAGTCATTCCTTATAGGAGGGATGTTCTATCCTTCTAATCATCTTTGTGGCCCTACCCCATTTATTCACCTGCAAGACAAATCCACCAATCCCACCAAGGGGTGGTGTGGGCCAGATTCTCTTCCCAAGCTGGCAGCAGTCAGGGGGAACCCCTGGAGCCACTGCAAGCAGGACCTGCCCCGTGTCTGCCCCACGATCTGTCTCTAGCTTCTGCCTGTGGGACCGCAGCAGGCAGTGGGGCAGAAACTGCAGCTGTGATTCCGTGTGAGCAGCCCTCTCTCCCCAGGATACCTCAGCTGTGTTCAGGGGGATGTGCTCAGTCTGGACCTTTGCCTCCTGGATGGGGAATTTGTGGGGTGAGATCTCCCTGCACCTCCACTGTCGCACTTGGACACAAAAAGAACACGCAGACACCTGTTCAGGGAGAGAAGCAGAAAAAAAAGAGAGAGGCCGAGAAGTCCTCGGACTTTATTCTATATCTTCTCAATAATCACCTTGGATTGGAGGGTGAGGTTTACCCCCCTCAACCACACTGGTCAAAGGAAAGTCCATCAAACATCTCCGCCCAGGAGAAAAGAATGCAAACAATAGAACAAAGTTACAAAAACATAACTATGTTTACAAAACAGTGCGTGAGAAACTCTTATACAGAAATGAAAACATCGAAGAACTGCAAAACTCAGGGCGACACTCCACAGAGCCTGGCTCGTCACCGGGGCTGGCACACGGCAGAGGGACCACGAGGAGAAAATCCCTGCAAGTGAGTGCTGTGAAGAGCTCCCTGCTGAGATGACAACACAGCGTTACCCTCTGGGAGGACGAGGGACCTTTGATTTAGTGAGAGATGTGAGACAGGAGCTGACTCAGGCAGTGAGATGCCTTTCAGGCGGTGGGCGGCGGCGCGGAGCAGCACATTCCTGTCCCATCACCTCCAGGTACCACTCTGAAACACCTCCAATAACCCCCATCTCTGCAATTCCCAGTGCAAGGGAGGAATTATGATGGATGAGGTCAGCCAGGATGATTGAACTCTCTCTCCTGGCCTTAAACCCAGGAATTTATTGAACAATTTCAGCACAGTTGATGCCTGTAACTCCAGTGGGGTCTCCCTGCAGGTGATGTCCTCGAGTTGTTCCCTGTCAGTGCTGTCAACTTTATTTGTGGCATCTACAAATTGTCTGGGGCCTCTTGTGACAGCTGAGACCTTTTACCTGGGCAGGGGAGGTCTGTGTGTGGAATTTGTTTGGGCTTTCCTCCAGGAAAGCTCCCTTCACCATCAGAAGGTGGGAGCTCTCCGCAGCCGAGTCCTCAAAGCTCCGGGAAGCGAGATGGAAACGGTGATTCAGGGCAGCTGCAGGAGGAAATGCAAACCCACCCTCAGCAGCACCCGCTGCCTGCCCTGTCCTTCCTC
Organism: Falcunculus frontatus; assembly: GCA_013398115.1. Lineage (NCBI taxonomy): Eukaryota > Metazoa > Chordata > Aves > Passeriformes > Falcunculus > Falcunculus frontatus. The sequence continues at coordinate 273,261 of VZRV01008789.1, forward strand.
CCCACCACCAGCCCTGTCTCTGGCCTCGCTCAGACCTTCCCCAGGGCTGTGTTCCGCCCCTCCCCACATCAGCACCTGCACTGGGGCACAGCGTGGAGAACACGGAGGAGCCTCGTGCTGGGCGTTTGCTGGGGCGGGCACAGCTCAGCACCTGGGCAAACCCAGCCGTGACCAAACACCCACTCCTCTCCTGCTACAAAACCACCCTTTCTTACCCTTAACCTCCACCCCCGCCAGTGATTCCCCAGTGCCAGAGCTGCCATAGGGGTGGGGATAATCACAGAATCCCAGAATGGCCTGGGTTGGAAGGGTCTGGGAATATCATCCCATTCCAGCCCTGCACACAGGCACTCACCCATGCACGCACACACCTGTGAACACACGACACCCACTCACACGTGTGCACGAGCACACACAGGACCCCCAACAGAGCTGCTGGGTGGGAACCTGGCTCCTCTTTCCAGGAGCTGGGAAATCCAGAAAGGACAAACATTTGGGTGCAGGCTCACAGAAACACCCAGCTTCAGCCTTTCCATCCCCGCTTCAGTGAAACAGAGCCCTGAGCAGCACATGGCTCAACCCCCTGTGCCTGGGCTGGCCACTGCAGGTACTGCCCAGCTGGCCACTGGTGCTGGCCACTCCAGGTACCACCCAGCTGGCCACTGGTGCTGGCCACTGCAGGTACTGCCCAGCTGGCCACTGGTGCTGGCCACTGCAGGTACTGCCCAGCTGGCCACTGGTGCTGGCCACTCCAGGTACTTCCCAGCTGGCCACTGGTGCTGGTCACTGCAGGTACTGCCCAGCTGGCCACTGGTGCTGGCCACTGCAGGTACTGCCCAGCTGGCCACTGGTGCTGGCCACTCCAGGTACCGCCGCACCGGGGCTGGCTCGTGCTGCTTCGGGAAGGGAAAGCTCTCCCCAGGCGTACAATAACAACGACTTTGTTGCTTTGTATGAGGCCACTGTAGCTCAGGTGGGAACAAAGGAGCTGGATTGTTTGCCTCTGGGATGGGAGAGCAGAGCTTGCAGCAGCAGTGACTCAGAACAGGATTTAGGGGTCATGGGTGTATAACTCCCTCATCATGAGCTCCCAGCACAGAGCTGCAGGAGAAAGAGAAGTTGATGCGATCCTTGATTGAGCTTTAAATTAAAAAAAAAAAAAAGAAAAGGAAAGAAAAGCTGAGAAGTGTTCTTGAGTCTGCACAGTGCTCAGGGGAATGTGACCGAGGGAATCTGCCCCGGTGCTGGGCCAGCACTGCTCAGCACACCAGAGGGTAAAGGGGCTTCCCTGGGCATGGGAGGCTGGGGGTTCCCCAGGAGAGGCTGGAGAGCGCTGGTGCAGAGGAATTGAATTCCTCTGGGTGTATCGGGCTGGAAGCGGAGCCCAGAGCCTGTCAAGCCAAATGCTGGAGAAGCCCTAATTGCTGGGAGCTGAAGGCAACCTTGGAGGAGGACACACTGCAGGGCAGTGAGGGCTGACGGAGAGCAGGGGACCAGGGATTTACTGTTGCTCAGAGCCTATCAAGTGAGATTTGATACTGCTACAAACCAGAGGCTTTAATTCAGCTGCTGGAGGAGAGGAATAGCTGCGGTGTTTGCATTTGGGAGGAGCAGGAGAGAGAGAGTCACCGTGGCCCTTCCTGACCTTAATTCATAAATCCCTCCTGCTCCTGCCCTGGAGAAAAGGCTGTCCTGCGCTGCCCTCAAGATGTTCGTAACACTTGGAGCTCTGCAGCAAGGCCGTGGCTATAACTTATCCTGAGCCTCCTCCAGTTGTCTGCAGGAGTCGAGGAGAAATGATTTCTCAGGTGCACATCTGGCCAGCTGTGCTCCCAGGTGCCCGGCTCGCAGCGGGGCGGGAGGTGGGAATCTGGCTGGGCAGAAGCGTGGCCATGGGGGTGTAGGGACTCCTCCCCAAGACACATTTGCCTGCCAGATCTCCCTGAAGTACTTGATCTGATTAACAGACTTGAGATCGGGAAGGAATTTTCCACATGTCACTCTGGCAGGAACCGCGGAGATTTTTGCCTTCCTCTGTATCACAGAGTGGGAAACATCTGGGCATATCAATTACCCGTGACTGCAGGAGACGTGAGCATCAGTAACGCCTCGGGCTGCCTGAGACAGATCCCTGGGGGCCCTGCACAGCCCCTGGGCTGACTTTGTGGCCTGTCACCCCCTCCCACACAGGGCTGGGGTGGTGAAGCTCCATCCACAGCACCTGCACAGGTTTCAGGTGCCTCACAGGACTGGAAAGTGGGGAAATAATCCTGAGGACTGACTAACCGGGGTTAAGCCTAACTGGGATTACTGCATTCTTCCTTAAGGCTGTGGTTTGACTTAATGGATCCCAAGTGCACTAATTGGCTTTAATTTTGCTGAGCAGCCTCACCTTGAACCCCACCTGCTCACCCACAAGCACTATTTAAGCCCAGCGCAGGCTGTGTCTGGAGTTTGTTCCCTTCCAGCTCTCCTTTATTTGTGGATTCCCTGTTGCTTTGTTTCCTGGCTCATCTCCTGCCTCTCTGGACCCTGGAGTTTCTTCTAGAGATGGTTGCCACCATGCTCAGGTACTCACAATGTGTCCTGCATGTTTGTGTGCAAACAAGGCGCTGTTTGAAAACCTCTGCTGGTCCCCATCGATGTATCTGATGCTAAGAGACTTGTTGTCTGTTTCCCCAGTTTATTTCCAGCCAAAATCTGTGCTAATTTGGGATAAATTAGCCTTGATATTCCTAGTTTCCACTAGCCCCAGCCAGCACTTGCCTGCTTGGTCATGGTGCTCTTGTGTTAGTCATCTTGCAGCTCAGTGAGCACTGGCAAACACATAAAGCAAGGAATGAGCTAAAATTTCCAAATCATCACTCAGAATAAAATGTGACTTGTTGGAAAATGTCAACATGGCTGTTTTGACAGACTTTTTTCCTTCTAAGCAGATTTGTCAAAGCCAGCCCTCTCCCTCCAAACATTTCTTGTTCTCTGCTTTTCCAAATGGAAGAAGGGCTTCATTGCAACAACTCCTGACACAACTTTTTCCTTATCCTGCCAAGGTCCTACCACATCTTCTTGAGCTCAAACATTTCTCCTTCCAAGAGTCAAAAATTCAGCTTCGGGCTAAAACTTTGACTCATTGGGAGGAACCTCTCTCTCTCTGCTTGAAGGATAAAAGCCAAGTGGAGTCCCTGAGGTCCCCCAGACCAAAGGAGAGGATCTGCTCGTGCAGGGTGGGGATCTCCAGCTGCTTCCCAGCCTGCAGCTTTCATCTCCTGGTTATTCCCTCCCCTGCCACCCGCCCCCTTCCGTGCCAGCCTCCTGCTTTTAATTACGTTGTAGAAAAGTCTCACAACTCAGCGATTCAAGGTGGCATTTGAGAGAAATGATTCCCTTTAGCATAGCTGACAGCTAATTTGTGTAAAGTTTAATTACAGCTAGCATTAATTAACTGGCAGTGTGTTGCGATACTAAAGCACGACCATCTGTTCTTTAAACTGCCTCCCCCAAATTTCAGCCCTAATAATTTTGGTGCCGAGGAGGTTGCTCCGGTGGACCCGGTGTAACCACAGCTGCTGTGGGAGGGTGGAACCCACCGATGGTGATGGAGCACTGAGTGAATCACAGCTTCCAGCCCTGTTGCTATGTAGGGATCAGCTTCGGAGGATGTGCTTTTGGAGCTGTATCATGTATTTAAGTGGAGGATCAGCTCTTACCTCGCAGCAGAGGGAGGTTGGTCGTTTGGGCTGGTCCAGCAGCACGTGCCAGTGCCTTGTGTGGGAGCGTTTTGTGTTTGCTGTGCAGAGGAATGTGTGAGATCTGAGGGTTGGGAGAAAGGCTCCAAAGTTCGTTGCCCTGCTGTGGGACAGGGTTCTGCCAGCGCTGCTGGGGGTGCACCAACACCTTCCCTTCTGGAAAAGCAAAGCTGGTAACGTCTCCAGCCTGAAGAGACACCCCGAGGGTGTTCACACACGTGCCCAGTCCCCAGCTGTGTCCCACAAGGTTGGTTTGCAGTTGTTCCTGGTTTCAGTCTGTCCATCCCCTGAGCAGACACGAATGGCCTTAGTCTGTAGCCAGCAAAAAACAAGCACTGGGAGCTTGTTTTGGCTCCTTTTTGCCAGAGGCTGCTGTGTGGAGGTGGATTTAGTGCTGGGAGGTGAGTGGCACTGGGTGCACACAGGTTGCAGTGGGCTCCAACAAATCAGCCCAGCTCATCCTTCAAACAGCTCAGGACCCCGTGGGTGAAACTGGGATGGGGCAAAACTCTGCAACCAAATGCCCCAGAGCTCTGCCCTCAGTGAATCCTGTCTAACCTCAGTGCAGCTGCTTTGATCTCCTCATCTCATCATGTAAATCTAGCTGAAAACAAATACATCTCCAGTGAGAGACGAGCTTGTCCTCCAGGCTCTCAGCCAAGCCTTTGGATTCACGGCTTTGAACAGGGCTCAGCAGCTGCTGGTGGGAGGAATTGCTTTGGTCAAACTGCAGCTCCCAGTTTGTGTCAGCCGCTGGTTTCAGGGTCGAACAGAGCCTTTCCTCCCAGTTCCCCAAATGTGGAGGTAACTTAGTCCCTCAGCTCAACACCACATCTTGGGTCCAGCTTTATCTCTCCTGAACTCTTGAGTCCTGCCCTTGTGCTGGCTCATGGAGTGAATGGTTTTCTGGTGCTGGGATGGAGCCTCTCTGGTGGCCTCTCACAAAGATGTCCAAAGCTGTGTGAATCCTCTGTGGACTCCCAGGTGGGAGTGAGTGTGAAATCCCACCTCCCAGAAGCTGTCTGCAGTTCTACTTCCACCTTCTTGTCACAGGAGCTGAGGTTGTGGTTGCACCCAGTCAGGTCAGCCCAGGATGGGCAGTTCTGTGCCTGGCTGCTGCCAGCTCCCTGCCTGCTGTGGATGCAGCATGGACTATTACTTAACATCCCACGGCAGTCATTACCCTAATCCATTTCACCGTACAAGAGCACTGGAGGTTCCTGCAGCTCAGCTGATGGGAGACAGCTCAGAGCTCTGCTTTTTGTACTGCTTTCCCCCCAAAATCTCTGTTTTGCCAGGCCTGCTGCAACCCAGACCCCAGCAGTGTGCAGCTGTGTCAGCTGAGCTGTTCTGAGTGGATGCCTGCTGCCAGCATCCCATGGGCATCCCTGGCTTGCCAGCCTGGAATCTGTTCCCTGTGAGCAGCAGGATTGCACAGACCTGTTGGGATGATGTGCCTGGGTGCAGAGCTGGGGCAGCTGCAGCAAGTCCAGAGCAGGGTGATGCCCTGGGGTGAAGGGGACGGTGCCTCCCCAGCTTTGCTCCCAAGGATTCCCGTGCTTGGAGGGGTCGGAACTGGGTTGTAGTGGGGGAAATCTCCCTCCTGGTGCGGTGATGGGGTTGTGGGCAGACCTCTGGCAAGCAGGAGTGTTAATTAAATGTTTGCTGGTGTTTGAGGTGTCTTTATGTGAAACAGCCTGGCAGAAGGTTGTGGTGCTACATGGAGAGCATCTTGTTACTGCTGCCATAAGCTGGAGGTGGGGAGAGAGAGGCAGAGCCTGGAAAGGTGAGGGACAAGCTCTGAGTGGGAACTCGTGGGACCCAGGAGAGGATAGTGGGGAGTCAGTAGATTGGCAGGGCCCCACATTTAGGGGAAAATCAACACATCTGGCTAAAAGACATCCGAAACTCAAACGTTTTGGAGCCGTTCATCCTGACCATGCCATCATGTCTGGAGCCTCGGGCTGCCTCTGCATCTGCTCACCTCCCAGTGAAAAGGGGAGGGATAAACCCATCCTGGGGGCAGGTGGGCGGTGGTTCTCACCTGGGCTGTTCGCAATTAGTCTAATGAAGCTGTTCGTGTGATATTGTTGCCCTCTGTTGGGCCCAGCCTGAACGGCCGGGACGGTGCCGATGCGCCCACGTTGGGTGGGGAAGGGTCTGGGGCTGTTCCCAGCTTTGGGATGGAAGCAATGCTTCCCCAGTTAATTGTGCTGGAGCTCCTTGGAGAGGGAGTTCCTGCCCGGAGCTCTCGTGAGCAAAGAGCCAGAGCTAATGCCAGATGGAGGTAATGAGCCTTGCTGTGGACTTCAGTGGAATTTGGATCAGACCATTTGCAGTCTCTGGGGATGAGTCGGTTCTGCGTCGTCCTAGTGATGGGCTGGAAACGTGCCCAAGTTATTTTCAGAGAGGTTTGTAACTCCAAGGGACTCGTCTGAGCTCCCCTGTGCTGCCCTTTGCACAGCAGGAGAGGTGCCTTGGGGTGGCAATGCCTCATTTGTGGTGTTCCTTTGGGCACCCTACATTTGCTGGTGGTGGCTGCAGCGAGGCCAGGAGCCCTGTCCAGGCTTCCCAGGCTGTACAGACCCACCAGCACCACTGCAGGGGCTCGGATGGGAGATGTGAAGGCACCACTTTCAATTCTCCCCTGACCTGTACAGGGCCTGGCTCTTGCTGCTGATGCTGGGAGTGAGCGTGAAAGGAATCTGGCTTTAACCTGGGCACGGTGGAGTTTTTTCCAAGGGCCCAGGGGAGGCTCAGGCGGGATGTCACCTGCAGGCTGTGACGCTGACAGGGGTGTTTGGCAGAGCAGCTTCCCCATCACTTTGCTCTGGCTCCCAGATGCTGCAGAGGCCCTGGGCTGGCTGAGGCTTGGGCTTGGGGGGGTTCTCTCATCTCAGTGAGGTGTGCGTGGGCTGGCCCCACAGGAATGTCAGCACAATGGAGAGAAAACCTTTTAGTAGATTGATTCAATATTGGTTTTGAACTCGTTCCCAGTGCAGGGAAGCAGAGGCTCGCTTGTCAATGGCAGGGTCCACATGTGGAGCACAGCAGGGCTGCACAGCCCCCAGGTGGGATGTGCGAGGTGCAGGCAGGGCCAAGTGGTACCCAGAGGTTCCTCTCCTCTCCGCCCCTTCCTTTGGTGGCTGTTTGTGCTCTGCCACTGTCACACGGGTGGGATGCTGAGGGGTTACAGCACAACTTGGCAGTGCTGCTCTGGTACAGGAATGCCCCGTGGAGCTGGGGAAACTGTGCTACCCAAGAGCAAAGGCACCAGAATAAACAACATCCCCATGAAAATTAAATATCCGGAACTAGAAATGGCTTGCTCCTCTTTCTTTCTTTTAAGTGAGAACAAGTAGGTAGAGCTGGAATAGCTGGGAGTGTTATAAATGATGACATGCCTTTGAACTAGCAGCTGGGTGAATGTCTCATCCCACGCTGTCTATGTTCATGCTCCCCTGTCATCTGCTCGTGAGGACTAATAGAGATAGAACAATCCAAGGATGGATTTCCAGGCGGAACGGTTCTGCCAGGTGTCTCCTCATGCTGTAGGAAGGGCCTTTAAAAAGAAAAGAGAGGCAACGGTGCCAAAATCTGTCTGGTGAAGTTGAGGGAGTTACAGCAGGGTAAATCCGAGGCCTTGGGCAGGAGGAAGCGGATGGCTCGACCTTGTGCTGCAAAGGGACACGCTGCCATCAAAGCCTCACAAATCCTGCCCCTGAGAGGCATGGAAACTGTGCCTGGTGTCAGAGGATGAGCTCAGGTGCTGATGGATGGCTTTGTCATCCTCCCATCCCACCTGGCTGGGAGGACCAGCCGTGGCTGCAGAGACACTGTTTGCTTTGCACCTTGCAAAGGCCTCTTTAAAGACCTGAACAAATATTTGTACAGTGTTGTTCCTTGAGCACCATGTCACTGCTCTGAGTCCGTGGAATCTGTTCCGTGGAGTGCTTATTCCTGCACTGGGAATCCTGGCTGTGGGGACAGACACTGGACCCCACCAAGTCTGTCTGGTTCTGCCTTTGCACCGCTGGCTTGAGGCCAAGTGCTTCCAGGACTCTGCCCTAAATAATCCACACCAGGAAGGATTTGAGGGAGGTTCAGTAGAACAGTCGAGCTGGAAAGCTCTGACCAGAGGCCTCATGGGGTGTCAGCAGCATTGGGCAGTGCTGGTTAGACCAGAGCTTTCCCGGAAAGGTCAGGTCGCGATGAAGATTTAATATATTTATTTCATTGGCCAAAGCAAATGCCTCTCAAATACTAATTAAATGTGTGTCACTCAGCCAGGGCTATTGCTGGGGTTCTTTTTCTTGCTTCAGTGACAAATATGGCCAATTAAATCAACAATATCTCTTTTCTTGCACTCATTTTCTCTCTCCATCACATGCTTGAAGGAGAGCAAAATCAAACTGACAGCTGAAAGGGTTTTCAAATCCAATGGGCAAAATGCTTGTAGCCTCTTCCTTTGGACTGCAGGGCTCTGCTGAGGCTCCCCCTTCCTTCTCTGAATCAAAATCTCCACCTTAAGCCTTGTTTTATCCTATCTCCAGTCTCCCTGTTTGATTTCTACCTGCTGACCTTCCATGTGGCTCCCTGCTGGCCTGTGCTGTGTCTCCTTTCAGGAACTGCACACCCTGTCCTGCAATAGGTGAGCTGAGAGATCTGGCCCTGTAATCACTCTGCTGTCACTGGTTCTGATGGGGCTTCCTACAGCCCCAAACTTGAAATTTAACAAGGCTGTGCCCTTAGGGATTATCTTTACTGTATGCCCAAAGAGGGTGAATGATTTTCCTTAGAAGGTCTAAAACATTGAGGGGGTAGAAAGGGAAAGATGCTGAGGTCTCTTCATGTGAACAGATGTGCAAAAAACACTGCTCCTGTTAGAGCAGCACTGCTGGACCAGCTCTGTGCTGCTCGGGGTGGTCGGGGTTGGTGCACAGCTCCTCTCCTTATCTGGGTAAATGTTGTGCTGATGAATGAGGCCAGAGCTACGTTTCAAAATCAATCAGGATTCCAGTTAATTAGAGCAGTCGGGACCAGGTCAGTTTTCCCCCCTCTTTCCTCCAGCCTTGTGGCAGAGGGGCACAGAGGTCAGAAGAAAAAGTCTGCTCAAATCTCCCTCCTTGAACTACTCCAGTAGTTTACACTTAGTCAATAAACAAGAGTAATAAGGAGATGCTTCATGGAATGGGTAAATAGGGAGTCTTGGATGTGCCCCAGTCTCCAAGCACCTCAGTTCCCTGCCTATAAAGTTGTGAATTCCTCTGTTTTGGTGTCCCTGGATTTTTCTCTGTTCCTTCCACCGGACTCTTGGGCTTCTCCACAGAACCATTCACAGCCCCTGATTTCTGTGAGAGAAAAAGACACTTGAGTCAGTAAAGGACAAAATTTAATTTATTTTTTCTTCCTTTAGGATCACTGTCACATGCTGGTCTTGGCTTTTCAGGCAGGAGATGCCTCTGTGGAGGATACTTCCCAACACCTCTGATGCCAGGCCAGCTATACCCACGTTCCCTCCTTCCCAGAGCTACTGGGGCTTGTGGCATCTGGCACAGGGGAGACTTTTTACTTCGTTGATAGATCATTTCTTAAGTTTTTGGAGTAGCGTCTCTGCTGATTTCAAGAAAGAAGTGGAGAGATTTGTGGAGACAGAATGGTTTTGGGTCAGGGAAGGAGTCTTGTACCTGCTCACGCCTCATCTCTTTGAGGGAGGTGTGGAATCAATCTTTGTGATTAAGTGGCAGAGCAGGTAGCTTGGAGCCTCTGGGACTTTGCAGTCTGCTCAGGTCTTGGTGCAGAGGCAATGGGAAGAGCTGGGTCTTTATTTTCTGAGAACATTTGAAAGGGAAAAGTACCAAAGAGCAGAATTGTTCTGGTGCAAAACCAGACACGGAGCGAGAGTGTGATCTCTGCTGGTAACAAGAAAGGAACAGGAGCGACAGCAGAGCTGTATCTTGCTCCTGGTTACCTCAGCATGGGAACATCACGTGTTTCCATTGGGATGAGGCGTTGGTGCTCCCAGTATGGGCTTGGCCGTGGGCTGCTCAGCCCCAGCATCAAAGGCTGTGTGTGAGCTCAGGGCTGCCGTGCTACAGAGGATTGGGTGAGTCAGGCTACTTTTCTTTCAAAGCACTGATCCCATTTCCTTGTATTCTTAAGTAGCTTCAATCCATCTTACTGCATTACAGAAACTGTGCTGATTGTTCTAGTGCAGGACTAACAAGGAGCCGTGCTCCGCACATTACCCCGGAGAGCCGGATTCCTGGCGTGGCTGTACCAGCCTGCCTGGGAGCAAACACCCCGGGGCTGGGGGGCTTCGTAAGGCCCCCACCAAGCTCTCTGTGAGCAGGAGAGACAGGGGAGCACTGTGAGGTGTGGACAAGAGGTGCAAAGGGCTATGGAAATGGGTTGGTGGGAGGGAAAACCAGGTGTCAGAACTTGGGATGGGAAAACCTGACCTGGAAAAGGAAGAGGCTGAGAAATGGCCTGGATGAAGGAAGGTCTAAGAGTTATAAAGGGCCAAGTCTATGTCCCCACAGATGTCTGAGGAAGAACAGGGAGTGATGTGGTGAAGCTGCCTGTGCCCAAAGCTCCCTGAACCCTGCTGCATGAGCCCTGAGATGAGATGGGGCTGCCAGAGCCAGCCCCATCCTGCTGGGAGGGGAACAGAGGCCTTTTCACCACTGGTGGGCTTGGACATCTCCAAGGAGGGTCCTTCAGGTGAAATGGAGAAGCGGCTGCCTTGCAAGAAAAAAACCACCCTGCACTGTGCTTGTGTGGGGGCAGCCCCAAGGAAGGGAGGTTTCCATGAGTGCTGCAGCCTTTGGACAGCAGAGGTTTCTGGCCCCATGGGCAGGCATATTCTGTCCTTCATCTGAGATGGATTGTGGAGATCAAAGGTAAGGCTCTCTGCTGCTGTGATGCTATCGATGTCAATCGGGTTGTGCTGCAGGGAAGTTGGCTCTCTCCTTTTAATTACAGTCAATATTAGACTTGAGTGCTCAAGGTTGAAATTCCTACCTTTGGCCTGCTCAAGATCTATAGATCATTCAAATCTCACTTAAACTCTCAAAGTAGTTTTTATATGTTGTCATCAAGGCTTAGTGCTGGTTCTCTGCAAGGAGGAAAATGTCTCCAGTGGATGGGCTGCACATGGGGTAATCGGCCACCCAAATTGCTCCTGGTGATCTATAAATTAAATAAGGTGGCAATTAAATTCACCTTGGTGTTCTGGCAGCAGAGTCAATAGTTCCCAGTGCTGGATCACCAGCTGCTCCCCTCTGGGTCACAGTCTGGTGACTCTCAGCAATAAACTGAACCATGTTTGTGCAGGAAAAGCCTGCAATAAAATGTGCAAGAAACTGCAAAGAACCTCCTGATAAATGAGGTCTGTAAGTCATCCTTTGAGGCCATGCTGGAACCTGGTTATTGCTTAATAGAGTAGGTGCAGTGGAGCTTGGTTTATGGGGTAGGAACTTCCTAAAAGGAGGGAAGGGCTCCTGACAGCTCAGTTAAGCCCAGTGTGTTGGGATGTTCCCCCAAGGCAGAGCTACCAGAGGAGGTTCCATGTGGGTTGTACTGGTGCTTCCACTGGTGCTCTGATCAAAAATGTACTTGTGGAGCAGCCTTGGCCCTTTTCATACTCTGGCTTTGATGGGTTCATTAGGGCTTTGGCTGCTCTGAGCTGGCTGGACCCATGAGCCTGCATTCACCTTCCCCATCACTCCCAGTTAATCTCTGCACAGTGCTTCTATGGAATATGTCAAGTTATCCTTTTTTTTGGCATAAATTTGGAGCTCTGCATATACCATCTCCCTTCTGCTTGAGCTCTGGGACGTAGAAAAACCAGGGCTCCTTTCCCAGTAGCTGCTGTCTTCTCATCTCTTGCTTTTCTGTGGGATTTGGTGACAATTAACTCACTGCCATTGCATCATTTCGGCAGAAGCCATGAATCCTTCTGGCAGGTTTGCCTGTGTCACCTCCCAGCATGGCCTTTTCCAGACCTCATCTATTTCTTAACCTCCCTTAACTTCCCTCAGCTTCTCTCCTGGTTCCCAAGCAAACTGCAGCACAGTTGAACTGGGACAGACCCATCCCTGAGGTGCTGTAGGATATTTAGGACATAGGATATAGAGCTCCATCACTGCTCTCACATCAACAGCCCTGCCTCAGCAGGACCCAGAGCCCTTGTTCCCCTTTTCCCCTCTCATGTATTGTCTGCTGTGGTTTATTTTAAACACCAGGATAGTGCTGCCTCCGGAGAAGTCAATAATCCTCATCCAGCTGTGAGGGCTGTGTCCCACCCTGGCAATAAGCTGTGCTGGGAGTGCCATTAGTGCTGATGGAGGGCTGTGGGTCTGACAGCTGTAGGGCTGGAGGTCAGTCTTGCTGTGGCACACATTTCAGATTTCAGCACAGTAGGCTTTGATAATATTAAATGCAGCGATGAGTTTCTCTCTTACCTAGATTCTGTTCCCTTTTTTGTTGCTCCTTTTTAAATTAAGGCACTGCAGTGTTGTGTTGTAAGAAGGATCTATTTTTCTACTGACCCATTTCAGTAAAAATTCAGCCCATCTAGAGCATATGCTGCTTGTGAAGATGGAAAGAAATTCACAGATATTAAGGACACTGAGATCAACTCATCTCACCTCATGTATAACAGCCTGGAGAATTTCCCCCAGGATTCTCCTCTTGAGCCCAGCACTCTGCAGCTGGATGACACTGTGGCTTTTTGTGTTATTATCAAGAACCATCTCAAGGTCTGGCTCAGGGGTCTTGTTCAATCACTTCTCCTTCATGGGTAGGATGTGAGACGCTTGCAGTGGGAGGCAGCAGCCAGCTTTGGCCCCTCGTGCCACCAGCACACACAACACACTGGCCCTTCAGCCTCCTCCCTGTGTGTCTGCAGCATCTCTGCTTTCTTAGACCTTGGGCAGGGAGAATGAGGGCAGTGAGGGAGTGCTGAGATGGCTGGGAGTGCTACCAGCATCTTTCCTTCTGTTCCTTCCCTTTGAGGGCCTGGTCTTGCCTGTCTCAGTGGGGCCATGGACACAGGGGAGACTTCAGGTCAGCTCCAGATGCTCAGCAGTGGATGAAGATGATGCTTGTGCAGTTTAGCTAAGCCAGTGCTGTCTCCTCCTAAGCTGCTGACAACAGAGTCACCTCCAGAAGGCAATTAAAAGCACTAAATGAGCTTCCTGCCACTAATCACCATCCAAAGGACCTGTCTGCTTCCTCAGAAGGAGACAACAGCCTCTGCCTTCTCAGGTGCATCGAGAGGCCTTGTGCTGCAATGGAAGTGATTCACGGCTCCCACGAGGCTGCACACCCTGCAGAAGAAGGCAGTTTTCTTGTGAACTGACTTAAAAATCATTTTTCCCCATTTGTTCCACAAATGAAATGAAACAGCTCAGTCTGAGGACTTGCAGAAAGACTTGTTTCCATCAAGCCCTTGGAAATGCTGTCATGTTTCATTCCAGGAGAAATTGGTTTGAAACTTCTCCACTGCCAAAAAAAAATGTATCTGAAACTACATTTTCTTCTCTTCCTCCCACCTGAAGCTGTCTGGATTGCCTTGGGCCAGAAGTGATGGATTCAGGTCCACTTTGTCAAGGGCCAGTGCATGTATTCATGTATCTTTTCCAAGCCCGAATAACCCGGGTGCTGTTATTTTCAGAAGTCACAAAGGTTTCTGTGTTGCAGAGATCTTGCTTCTCAGTTTTGCAGCATGATATTTTCAGACTATATTTTTTCTGAACTCCTGGCCTTTTGAGTACTAATGTAACCACTAAAAAAGAAAATAATCCAAGGCAAGAGTCTTACTTGATGGCCATAATTGTGTCATCTTGTTGCGTGGTCCAAAGAGAGTGATCTGAAGACAGCCCACTCCTTGGACACTGCCCAGGAGAAATAGGGTGGTTTATGTTTTGAGAAGAGCCTTTGATTTGGGAGTTCAGCCTTGGTACAGCTGTGCAGGTTTGATGTCTTGGTCAAAGTATGTTAGAGCTGCTAATTTTCTCAATTTTTGGCATTTACTAAAGACGGTTTATGCCTTTCTTTTATATGAGATTAAATGCTAATAGTGGTTTTGTGAGTGTTTCCAGCTCTGTATCCCCATGTGCAGTTTGGGATTTGGCTGCCTGCCCCATCCCCAGTGGGTGTTGGAGCCACACGAGCCAGCCCAGGGAGCCAGTGCCTCTTGCAGCTCGTGCTCTCGCTTTAAGCAGGGCTGGAAATGCACCCAGAGCCTGCCCAAACACGACTCTTGTACCTGGTGTGTCTGGAGAAAAGATGAAGATCTGTTTGCATCGTGTTAGTACATAAATCCAGCTCCCCTTAAGGTGCTTAGGCATATTTGGATAATGACCTGGAACAACCTGGGTAGCAGGAGGTTCTGTGTACCTGTCACGGCAGCCTCTGCGAGCGGGGAGATTGCCAGCCAGCAGGCAAAGGCAGCCAATTACGCCACGCTCAGAAGCATTTCATTCTTTTTTCCATCTCCCCAGCTCCACAAAGCGAATCCTGCTGTAGAGACCTCTGCCTCCCGCTGGCATCACCTCCTGTCTGAGGAGATAGTGTGTAAAGTGCCCTCGGTATTGGCAGCGCGGTTTTTCTGCCGCTGCAGTTAAAAGCTGTGCCATCCTTTGCAGGGGACTGCACTGAGCTACCCTGATGCTCAGGGACAGCCTGTGGCAGTCCCTCTGCGTGCTGGGGGCTTGTGGGCTCTGTTCTTGCTGGGAGAGGGAGGAATTGCTGGGAATTGCTTCACATTTTGCCCTGTATTTTCTGTCCCTCTCTACTCACCAGGCTGGGAAATGATTCCTGCTGGCTGCAACACCTCACAGGTCTCACGGATTTTGGGGGGACTGCCCTTAGGTAACACTCAAAAGCAAGATGCAGTTTATTTGTGTGCGTGCCCGTGTGTCCCTGCACATGTATTTTGGGAGGGAATTGAGGAACCGTTCTAGCAGATGTAAACTGGCTCCCATACCAAATGTTTTTAACCCCTGATTCCTTCCTCCTTTTTTGCTTCCCCCCCTGTTGCTCTGGCTCAAGGAGTTTTTGATATGTCCAGCTGAGATTTCATGCTTTTCTTTCATTGTGGGGACCAGGGGAGGGGAGCCAAAACTGCAGTGTTAATTACTTCCCAAAAAAGCCAGCCTGGAGCAAGGACTGAAGGAAGCACAGCAAAGATTTCCTTTGGTTTCATGATAATATGTCTCTGTCACTGCTCAAAAGGTGCTAACCTCCAGTAAATCAAACCCTTCCCCTGTGCTTGGATATGTTGAAGAGGAAGATGATGCCTCTTCATGCTCTTTTCTCCAGGCACCTCCTTCACGGTCCTGTTCCTCCTCATTTGCATCCTCGCCTCACCCAGAGGTGTTCACCAGCTGCTTCAGAAAGGATGTGTCTTCTTCCAGGGCTGGATGTGGGGCCAGGTGTCATTGCAGGCGCTGGGAAGGATCCTCCATGGATCCCTTCCTTGTGTCCTGCCATGCAGATCACCTGTGTTTGTCCCCCTGCTCGCGCATGTGCAGCTTTGGCTTGCCAGCCCCTCTTGTACCAGCATCTATCATTGGGATGGTGGCAGTAATGATGTAGGATATGTCCCTGAAGTCCGGTGTTACGAAAGTTTCCTGCAGCATTGCCTTGACAAGAACTCACAGGGGGTTTGGGGGTACAATTCTTATGTATGTCCCTTTCTCACATTGCCAAGTCCTTTGCAAGCTGGAGCTGAAGATTCGTGCTGAGTGCAGCTGGGTGGCTCTGAATCCAGATTTCCAGGCTTCTCTCAAAGGAAAAGTGTAAGAGATGGTCACAGAGACACTCTCCCACCTGGGTATTACCACGACGCCAGGAGCTGGAGCCACAGCAGGATGGGAATCAGAACCTGTTTCTGCCCTAGAGGCAGGTTTGGAGGTTCCCAGGACAGAACAAACTTGTCCCTTTTGTTGTCTCTCACTGCTAAGCAACACTTCTCATGTCCACAGGCCCGTGGCATCACCCAGTGCCTGTCCCAAGGCTGGGTCACGGAACATTAACAGCCAATCTGCCCCAACTTCTTCTCCCCTTCCTTGTCGGTCTGCTCCATGCATGCAGCTCCTCATTTCATCTCCCTCTGGCTTCTGTCACGTGAAATAAGTCAGTTGGTAACTGCCACTCAAAATGGCAGGAGCTGAAGGTCTTTTTGCCTGTGTGGCCTCACTCTGCCATTACCCAAACTTCTGAGAGAGCAGATCCAGCTCCAAGGCCCCTGAGAGAGCAGCTCAATTGGCTGGAGGGGAGGAGCGTTGGGACTTGCTGAGCTGAGCTGAGCTTCTGGATTCCTGCATCACCACAGCAAGCGTGGGTAGGAGGTGATCTTAGGAGGGACTCCAACTTTTGTATTGGAGCTTTTCACCTTATTTTGAAACTTCAGCTGCTGGAAATCAAATGGCTAAAAAGGCTTCCATTTCTATCTATAAAAACTGACTAAAATTCTGGTGATGGTGAAGAAAGCTGAAAAAGGAGGGGAAAGCATAAGGCACAAGTGTTGTCCCTCCCTCACAGAGTGTTTGACAGCAGAAGCTCCCATCTTTCAGGCGATTCCCAACTCAGATGGTGACTGCTGAGTGCCCAGAGGAATGCCAGTCTGATGGGAATGCAGTTGCTCTACTGCTTGTCAGAACAAACCAGGATTGAATATGCAATGAACCCAGGTTGGTTCAGAACCACAAATCCCTAAAAACCTGTACCTTCTAACAAACAGCCCTTTTTTGTTTAATGATCCAAGTGAGACTAAACCTGTGGTTTCCAGTGCAGTTGTGTTGGACCTGTAGTTAAAAAAATCACTTGTGTTCCAGGCAACTGATTTGTTTCTGGCCCCCTTGGGCTCTGCTTGAGACAGATTTCACTGGGAAAAGAGCTACAGAAAATGTCAGCAGACAGTGTGTGTGTGTGTGCCAGAGACTCCCAGCAGCTGTGATTTCAAATCGATTTTATTTTCCCCTCATCTAAAGAGTTTTACACTTGCAGGGAGACATTTTGATATATTGGGAAACAAAACAAGGAGAAGGTTTGTGGTGTGGGGAGAAGGCAAAGGCTTTCCAGTAGAATGAGAGATAAGGAGGACTGTGGGGGTACACTGGGAGACCTTTTCAAAGGTGCGTTTCTGCGTTGTTCTTGTGCTTCTTGTGATGGCATCCACCCTTCTATAGTGCTCTCTAAAATCTCTGCCTCTTTACTTGCACAGAAAGTGCTCTCTTTCTGCCTCAGATCAAAGCTTTCTGTACTGTCAGTGACTTACGAGAGGGGCAGGTCTGTCTTTGGGGCTGGACAAGGAGCTGTGTGTCTGTGTGAGCGGTGACAGATGTGGGATCAAGGAACCTGTTATCCCCTGGCTGCTCCAGCACCACCTCTGGTATCCTACACCTGGCAAGGCAGCGGGGAGCAGCTGTCCTGGATTGCTGATGAAACCCTCAGATGGAAGGAGAAATCCAGTGTGTGCAGTCTCCAGCCTGGATCTCAGGAACCCAGATTGATGAAAGGACAAATCCTCTCCAAGAGATTGGAGGGCAAGGAAGAGGGGAATGGGGCACAGAGAAGGCTCTAGGGAATGAGGAAAAGCTGGAGTCTGGATGGACAGCAGGGCACCCATCTCCTAGCCACAGGCAGTGTGAGGTGGGAAATCAAAGCCCTCAGCCTCCTCTGAAATCTTGCCGAAGGAAGGAGAGGAGAGCTGAAAACTTTGGCCAAGACTGTCTTCACTCAAAGAGTCCAAGTGGTGCCCTGTTTGCTCTTGTCCCCTCTGGGTTTTCCATTTGCACCACTGCTGTCTCCTCCACCCCAGGGCTGGGAGGCTTTGGCTCCTGCTGGCTGAGCTTGAGCCAAGGATCCCACCATGGTGTGGGGCTGTGCCGGGCTGTCTCCAGCCCTGTGCTGCATCCATTCTTGTCAGCACCTACTCTCCTCCTCATCCTGCCCTCTTACAATCATGTGTTAAATACATTGCAGATGCTCCTGGACGTATTTTTGACCCATTTTCTCTGGAGTCCCTGCAATCTACTTTGTCGGAATAATTGCAATTTATTTAAATGTCAACAAGCCACACGTGGGAGACAGCAGTTGTGTGCAAGAGCAGAGCAATTACAGGGAACGGGTCCCATTTCACCACTCGAACAAAGATCCGAGCCAGGAGAAAGGAAAAGATCATTTGCCTCTATTAACTGATCACTTACCCCACCACTCCCAAAGTCCCCGTGTACCTTTGTGCCTCTTCTTTGGGGCCATCACTTAGTGCAGGAGCTGGGGTATAAAACCAGCTCTTCCTTTGGCTTGTTCTCCACAGAAGCATTGGCTCAATCCAGAGGAATTTAGTGGTGATTTAGACCCATGTAACTGCTCATGGAATCTAATTCTGGTCCTGCCCAAACAGCTGAAACTGAAACAGAGACGCAGAGGAGCCTGACCTGTGTGGACATCATTACAGCTCCAACAAAACACCACAACAGGCCCCAGATCCAGCAGGGATTTAACTTGAGGAATGAGTGTAGATGGCTTTTTCCCCTCTGAGGGTTTTACAGCAGCCTGGCAGTGGGATGATGTGAGTTTGTACACGATCAGACTTCTTGTCCTTTGTCTGTCTGAGGTCAGTGCCTCGCAGGCCCTGGCGCTGCCCAGACGCACACCAGCCAAAGGCCAGGAGCAGAAAAAGCCATCGGGGGGAAGTGCTTTGCTCAAGACATCTTGGCAAGTACCCCTGGTTCTCACTTGGTGCCCTTCCCACCGGGACATGCTGCTCCTTTGGGGTCAGGCTGCAGGATGAGTGGCCCAGGCTCCCAGAGCTGGAATACTGGTGGTTGCTGCAGAGGAAGATCTGGGGCCATCTAGTGACCTTCCACTGAAAACTTTGTGCTTCCAGTGCTCCCAGTTGCTCTTAAAAGATATGTGGGACACGTTTCCTCCCTGCTGCTGACTGAGCAAGTCCCCAGCTCGGCAGCGAGCCGGCTGGAAGGCAGACCTGCACCTTCTTAATGATTTTTTTTGCTAGGAGCTGATTTAGAAACTGGTGCATGTAACCACCTCCTTTCATCTAGGATGAAAGAGAAGGATAACCCATGTCTTTACAGAATAGGGAGCTGAAACAGTCAGAGCCCCCACCCAAAATGAGAGTTGTGAAGAAGAGAAACGGAGATGTTTGTGCCTCAGTGCTTGCCACCATGGGCGAGGGGTGGGCAGCAGGTTTGTGGGTGCTCTGCCGTGCACCATCCCCTGCACGTGTCCCGGCACCGTGTGCTCCTGGCTCTACCAGGTGCCTCTCCTGGATTTCCCAGGAGTCCAGGCAATCTCTTCTCTGTTATTATCAACTACAAGCATGATAATCTGGACCCCGATGTGTACAGCAGATTACAAAGCAGTGTTTTATGGACCTGCTACAAAAGTACCCATAATCTGCTGATGTCCACAATTAAAAAAGGCAGTTGAGCAAATCCAGGCCATTGCAAGTTAGTGCCCATGTCTGGAAATGGATTCCAGTTCCAGCTGTTGGCCTTGCAGTAGAAGACAGCATCTTTATTAAATATTGGCGCTGGAAATAATATCTTTTCTAGTTTTGGCAAAATGCCTTGCAAAGCTTGGACGTAAAGCAAAGCCATCTCTGTTTAGCAGGTTTTTTTCTCTTTTTAACTATCTGCATGTAAAAAAATGTGTAGAGATTGGTATTTATTTCATCAACCCAGGTCTTGTGGTAAAAATGAGCTGGTAACTCTGGTAATGGATCCCTTTGGAGTGAATCTGTCTGTGCAGCTTTTGGGAGGGAAAAAATTCCTAATATCCCCCCTACTCCCTCTGTGTCCCCCATCCTGTTATGTTCACACCTCACAGGACCGGGCACCCCAATTTCCCCACATCCATCAGCCACATTCTGGTGCCCTTCGCTCTTGACGCCTTCCCACCCGAATTTCTTTGTGCATTGTTCCTGCAGCCCCGTCCCTCTCTGGAGGTGCCTGGGCAGCTGTGTGCCTGCCCTGTGGAGCCAGTGGTGCGGCAGAGCCAGGAACGTGGGTCCCTGGGGGAATCTGCAAAGTACAAGTTGTTATTACTCACTACAGCAGAACAATCAGCACGGGCTCTGTAATGCAGAAAGATGGATTGAAGCTGCTTAAGACCAGAGGGAAATGGAATCTCTGCTTTGCAACGAGGAGTTTAACTCCTGCAATCCCCCTCTGATGAGCGATGAGACCTGAGCAAAAGCCCAGATTTGAAAATCGCTGGATTCAGGGAGTGAGATGGGGCCGTGCCGCAGGAGCCAAAATCCGACCCGGATCTCAGCTTGGCGCGGTGATGTGCCAGTTCCATCTTGTGAAGGGAGCTCTCTGCGTGTGCAGCTCTTTCCTGGTAGTCGTGGAGAGGATCCTGACGTCTCACCTGGCTCAGGTGTGGCCAGTGCCAGTAGAGACCTCAGGTGCCCTCTTTTTCTGATCCCACTGCTGCAGGTCCTGCAGAGTCAGGTGTCCCCACGCTTCCATCCCAGATCTGGGCCCTTCCAGCTGGAGAGTGAACTACAAAGAGGACGAAGCAATGAACTTCCAAGAGCTTCACAGTCATGACGATGCTGTTTTCTTCTCATGTGCTTCTGGTGGATTTTAGGCTGTGCAATAAGAAGCTCTTGGTTATTACACGTTCCTTATTTCTTCCTGCAGAAGTGAGTCCTGCTTTCCCCCTGCTTTGCCTGAGATGAATAGCAGATCCTCTGCTGTTACATTAAGGCAGCTTTAAACATATGATAAACTAGCTATACAAACCTTTGTCATCCAGGGCATAAAACAACCTCTAACTGCTTAGGATTAAGGAGACACTTGTCTTAAATCAGCCAGTTATTTTAAATACTTCTCTGTTAGCTGTCAGATGCCCTGACTGCCTGTTATCACACCAGGGGATTTGTGTTAGACTTCAGCGCCAGACTCTGCTCTGAGGCTGGGGCCTAGGGTAAGGAGGAGCTGGGGCTCCCAGTTGTCTCTCCAGCAGCTTTCTATGGCAAAGGGAGATGAGTCTGGCATGCTGAGTGAGGAGTCAGGCTGCAAGGATCGGCCTGAGAAACTCGGATACCTCGGAGGGCTTTCAGGGCTGCTGAGGGGAGCACATGCTGACTGTCTTGCTCTTTCGTTTTTTAAGGAAAACCAAGGAGATCCAGCTGGTCATAACAATGTGAGGCTGGAGGGGAACAAACAGCCAGGTCTGTGCACACAGGGCTTTAAAAAGATTTTCCTCAATGTTAAATGATCACACTTTGCAATAAAGTTTGTTTTGGTTTAATTCTGCTGGTCATGAGCTCCCAAGAGGAATTGTTGTGAGCAATTGCACTGTGGCTGGGACTGTAGGGTCGAGGCAGAGGTTTTTAGCAGGGAAGGTTCCTCAGCTCCGGGGTGAAGCTGGAGAGGGACCAGCCTGCAGCTGGGAAGGGAAAGGCTTCTCCTGTTTCCGTGTCCCACATCACTCCCTCCTGTAAGGACCCGAGATCTGGTGGCAGGAGGCTTGAACCGATGCCGGAGCATTTGCGCGGAGGTGAGCAGAGATTTACCTGCCTTGGAGCTCATCTGATTTCACTGCCGCGAGTCCATGCTGTTCCTGAGCCCCTGGGGAGGGAGCGGGGGCTCTCAGCGGGGCCGTGGAGCCGTCGTGGCCCCCCCGGCCGAGCCCCCTCAGCTCCCAGCGGCGGCTCTGTGCCGAGGGGCCGCGGCTGCCCCCGAGGCCCCGAGCGCTCCTCCCGCCGCCCTCAGCGGAGGCCATCTCCTCCCCTTCACCGCCTCGCCCGCTGCTGTTGATTAAGTTTCTCTTGCAGCTCTTCCAGGAAGCCAGGGGCCTGTTGTTTTGGAGATCGCCTTAATTTGTTTACTCGTGCATATGTTCTGTCTTGTACAATGATGCTTCGCAGCTGGTCTCGAGCAGCCGACGGCACGGGGGAAGCAGCAGGTTAAGTTTGAACCAAAGGAAGTCGCTGAAAGCTGGCCTGACGTGTGGATCCGAGGGTAGGCTCCCTGAGATTGATGTGGTAAAACACGGTGCCATATTGGCTTAGATAGCATCTTCATATTTATTGCTGGTTTCCATCATAATTTGGGCACAATAACAGTTTCTTTGTGCAGAAGATCAGTTAAGATCAAAGAATTAAAGGTAGAAAACTCCCTGCCTCTGATTTTATTATGCAAATGTAAATTTTCCCTGCACAGGGCAGGGCGTTGGAACTAGATGATTTTTAAGGTCCCTTCCAAACCAAACCATTCTGGGATTTAAAATTCTCTGAGAAAGATGGAGAGACAGGGGTTTAGGCTGAGACTTGCCTGCTGGATAGGACTTGTGCTCTCCAGAACCAGACATCTGCAAAACCTTGTTTCAGAGGTGTTGTCTGGCCAGGACAGACAGTGCAAGGTACTCTCCTGAAGAGGATGCTCCCACACCTGTGGGGCTTGGACGCTGGTGATGCATCCCTGAGGTACCCCCTCCCTGCTTTCCCTGTGTGTCAGGATCCTGCCCTGCGCCCCTACACAGGCCAGCCCTGCTCTTGGCTCTCCAAAACCTTGGTACATCAAAGGGCTTCTGCCCCCACGGTGTCCCTGGGGAGCTGGGGAACGGCAGATCCTTCTGTCCTGCTTTCCTGCCCATATAACCTGAAGAATCTGGCTCTGTCAGAGGAAAAAAAAGCATTTGGATGTTTTACTGCTACTGTAAAGCTGTTACTTCTTCCCCACCCGCCCTTTAGGGGGAAAAAAAAAGAAGCCTTGTTTAATCTGCCAGCTTGCAAATGGCTCCTAAATAACACAGTTGTCTTTGGCTCAGTCGATCAAAGGGCTCTGCCCATGAGGATGGGGACACTTTGCAGGCTCAGATTAGTGTTGTTTCAGAGGAATTGGATGCTTCTTTGTGTTGTTTTTAAATGATTCTTTTTCCAGGTTGAGTCAGAGCCAGATAACTGAATGCATAGAATCGATATTTCGCAGAACTGATAGAAAATTAGCCAGGTTTAATAAACTTCATGCATGGCTTCCTATTGTAGCTGTATATCAAAAGGAAAATAAATATATTGACTGGATCTGCTTACAAGAGCGTCTATAAGTCACTCTGTGAAATAAGGCAATTGCACAAATGGTTATGGGAGGCTGTGCCTCATAGGGTAGGAAGGGATCATGCTCAGGACATCTGGGTCTTCTTGCTAATTTACCACATGACCTTGAAATTCAGGCCAAATTTTCATGTATGTCCACAAAATTTGTTTTGCTTTTTGACTCTGGAATGTTATTTCAGATGCTGAGGTAGCTCCATGTTTGGCCCTCCCCTCCCTGTACCAGGTGAAGTTGCTGGTGGTGCTCCATTCCTCGGAGAAAGATCCTAACAGCTTTCCCAGGTTTATTTTTTTATCGTGGCTTATTATTTTGGTGGTTCCCCTGCAACATGGGAATGCCATTACTCCTTTGCCATGCGGGGGTTATGGTTGATAAATGCTCTGAGATCCATCACAGCAAAGTGATGGAGAGGTAGAACCAGGCAAGACTCAAACCTCAGGTTTCTCAATTTTTTGGATCTGCAGCTAAACGCAACATTTTCTGAGATTCAGGAAGAAATTGTAACTGTTTTCTCCTTGTGATGTTTCCCGTATTCCAGACCTCACTGCAGTACACAAACAGAGGCATATGGAGCATCCAAACTCACCTCCATCCATCTTCATTTTCCCTGGCTCTAATGGACAGTGGCCACACAACTGTCCTTTGGAAATCAGGAATGCGAGACCGTAGCTGCTGCTCCATCTATTTGCAGTGGAGAAACAGTTGCACGTAATTGTACAAGGTTTGGACATGTTGCTCCTAATCCTGTGTGCAGCTGCCTGCGAGGGGTCTGGCACGCCGAGGTCTGAGCGCGGAGCGTGTCGGGCGCTGCTGCCCACGGAGCCAGACGGCTCCACGGGAGGGACAGATGGACCAGCCCTCGGGGCTGCTCTCCCCAGGGATGCTCCCTGCCCGGGGAGGGAGGAGCAGGTGGATTGTCCCTTTACATGGAGCCAAGGTGCAGCTGGGTGAAGGCTGATGTCAGCTCCTTGTCAGCTGGGTCAGCTCCTTGTCTCAGTGCTAAAAAGAAAGTGTCCATTTCTGGGTATGAAAAGACTTCTCCAGGACTGAAATTTGCTGTTTATACCTGGAATCACCACGGAAAAGGAGTGATTGAGTCCTCTCAATGTACAGTTAAAACTAGAGTGAGAATCAGGCCCTCTGAGTTTCTTTTCCTTCTCATCTTCAGTTTGCAGTGTAGATGGGACATCACTCTTCCCTTCCAGCAGCTCTGCCACTGTCCCTTGGGGGTTTTACCTCACGTCTGAACCCAATACAGACATTTTCACTGACGGTTTTGTGATAGCCTGGAGAAAAGGAGGCTCGGGGCAGACCTCATTGTTCTCTACAACTACCTGAAAGGAGGTTTTAGCCAGGTGGGGGTCACTTTCTTCTCTCAAGCAATAAGTGACAGGACCAGAGAAAATAGCCTGAAGTTGTGCCAAGGGAGGTTTAGGTTGGATATTAGGGAAAATTTCTTTGCAGAAGGGGTGGTCAGGCACTGGAACAGACTGGCCGGGGAAGGGGTGGAGTCCCGATCCCTGTAAGTATTCAAAAGGGTGTGGATGTGGCACTTGGGGACATGGCTTAGTGGTGAACCTGGGGGTGTTGCTGGGTTAATTCAATTACCTCGGAAGTATTTTCCAACTTTAGTGATTCTGTGCTGCAGAAAGTAGACCCATGACTGGTATAAATCAACAGAGCACCCAAAACTTTGTTGGAGCACACAGAGGTGGTGCTGGTGGAGGATCTGACTCCTGTTATTTTCATTACTGAGTTTCTGCAGCTCATTGAATGGAGACGGCCCCTCCTTCCCCATAACGAGGTGAAAGCTGGAGCAGTTTTCTAGCCACGCACCTGCAAGGGGAAAACAAATGGGGAGGATGAGCAAGCCATGGGTGGGTGTTACTGCCTGTTAAATACATAACATCATTTGTCGCTTAAGTAACCTTGGAACAGCGTTCCCTGTGCTGGAGCCGCTGCACCGGCACCGCTGTGGGCAGGGACGAGAGCAGGACGTGGTTAAGCACCCACCTGCCACCATCCATCATCCAGTTAACCCCACAGCTCAACTTCCCTTCAAAACCACACGTTTGCCTCTTTTTCACTCTCTCTCCACACCTGCCTGCCACCTCCAGCCCCCAGCATCCCTGGTTCCTGTGGCTGCAGGGAGAGGCCAGAGAGCACCTGGGCTTTGCTCCTGCTCGTCCACCGGGGATGTGCGTGTGGAAAGTGAGATCAAATGGAGGAGTGCAAGGACCAGAAGGGTTTTGGTGCGGATGAACTCCCAGGGAATGCAGCACAGCAGAGGCAGAAATGAGGCTGTGAACTGCAGATGTGCGAGGGATGGCAGGGAGAGCAAGGGGGAGCAGTGGCGGGGGTGTGGGCACTCTCCTGTGCGTCTGGAATGTGTCAAATGTGTGTGCACTGAGGCTCAGGCGGGTCCAAGGGGGGATGAGAGAAATGCCCAGGTGAGTAGGGTCTGACAGGTGTACAGTTCCCGGGGTGGGGGTGTTGGTGTGTAAATTGGAGGGGATGGGGTTGTTCCTCCAGCTGCGTGCAGCCAGCACGGTGCAGGGAGGGCGGGGGATCAGGCAGCTGCCCTCCCCACCATGGGCAGCATGTGGTGCAGCTGGAGCAGATTTCACTCAGAATCACAGAATAGTCTGAGTTGTAAGGGAGCCACAAGGATCAGAGTCCAACTCTTAAGTAAATACCCCATAGAGGGATCAAACCCACAACCTTGGCATTATCAGCACCGTGCTCTAACTCACATTGCCTTGCTGTGAAAATTGCTGCTCACAGATCTGTGTTGGGGCAAACCTTGTGTTTATAACATGAAAATGAGTGTGGGGTTTGATAATTACTTTTCTTCTTTTTCTTTTCCGTTGGTTTTTCTGACTCTGCAATTCCCAGTGCAGGAATGCTGATGGGCAGATGAAAGGTTGGCTGCTGGGAGTTCTCCAGCTCAGCTTCACAGACCTAATGCATGTCAGCTGCTGTGCCCTGTCTCTGAAACCCTTCCTCTGTCTTGTCTTGCTGGATGCTCTCTCTGGTTGCTACCCTACCTCTCAAGATAATAACAAAGCCTCTTAAATGGTGGAATTTCCCTTCTCTCTTGAATGGAGATCAAGGGGAGAGTTATGTCCCCACACGCAGGATAATAAGCAGTGCAAGTTGGCTCTCTGTCTATACACAGTGTGGGGAAGTTGGTCGTTATCTGTGTTTTCTAGAGGAAATGAGCCAGTTTTGTCAGGAGAGGAGTGTTTGGGGTGATGCTTCTGCGAGAGCAGCTGGATCAGGGTCACAGCTTTTGATCTGGGCTCCAGCAGAAAATGTTCAATTTGGTACAATTCATGAGACAAAAATTCATTGTTCCAAAGTTGGTTTTTTTTCATTTTCCCAATTTGAAATCCTTTTAAACTGGAAGAAGAAAATAGTTATAAGTTTCAGTACTCACTCATTTCAAAATCTAAGGCATCTTTTTTGATCTTAACATTTTGGCTGATTGAATAGGAAACCTTTTTGTCTTACACATTACGAAACATCAAGGTCTCTCATCTTAGATCCACTGGTGTTTTTATTAGTCTCTGAAATTCATGTGGAATAGGTAAAATATCTGCCACCCAGCTCTGCTGTGTCAGTTAATGTGTGAGCAATCACAGTATGACATATTCACCGAGGAGCGTATACAAATTGAATCTCTACGTGTGGTTGTCAGGAAACAAAACACGCTCGATATCTGTTTCAAAGACAATTTTGATTTTTTTAGCAAAGCTTTTTTGGAAAATGTAGCAGCAAAGAAATAAAAATGATTCCTGCAATTTGGAAACAGGTAAACAAGAGGTATTAAAAATCAATGCAAATACTACATGGTCATCCCTAGGGATGATTTCTCACATGTAAACACATCTTTGGTGAAGGGAGGAATGAGAACAGATCCCAATCCCCTGGGTCTCAAATCCCATTGAAATAATTTGCAACTAGATCAGGCTGGGGGATCATCACAGTCTTTGAATTTGATGTAGGCACCAGCTGAGGCTGCAGAGCTCAGCAGCAGTTCAAGCATCTTTTATCTCCTGGGTGGTCCCTAAGTCAGAGCCCTCATCTCCGCTTTCCCCCTCCTTTCTCAAACTAGGCATTTGCTGATGCCATTGTTTAATCCAGCCAAGGATCTGCTCCATTTTCCATGCTCCAAGGTAATTTTGGCAAGGCTGCTCTGTTCTTGCATGCCAGTTAGAAAACACTCTCTCAGGCAGGTCTCCTTCCATGGGGCAGTTGTAATCCTGCGAGATTTGTGTGTAATAAATCTCCTTGCCTATCTGGTTTTTATTCTGGGTGAGGCTAATGGTGTAAAATCCCAGCCCTTCCTCTGTGTGGAAGCAGCTCACAAACAGCTCGTCTGATAATTCCTT
This sequence comes from Falcunculus frontatus, assembly GCA_013398115.1. Classification (NCBI taxonomy): domain Eukaryota; kingdom Metazoa; phylum Chordata; class Aves; order Passeriformes; genus Falcunculus; species Falcunculus frontatus. The sequence continues at coordinate 300,501 of VZRV01008789.1, forward strand.
CCAGATGGGCCCAAGCCGGCATTTCCCCAGCACAGAGCTCTGCAAACGGAACAGGCCCTTTCCCAGCTCTCCAGTACATGCGGTGTGGTGGGGAGAGGTCCCACCACTGCTATTTCAGAGTACAGAGAGGCTCCTGGACTCAGCAGAGCACAGCAACACCGCTGCTGTGAAGGCATGTCCACATGGGAAACACCACCCCACAGCAAAGGGATCCCGGGCACATTCAGAGGGACAAACCCTTTGGGCTTTGGGTGATGCCCATTTCTCTACCCACTCGGTAGATCCCCGTGAGCAGTATGGGTGGGGAGGGGCTCCAGCCTGTGAGGAAAACAAAACTGGGAGCAGAAAGGGAAAAGCTGGCTTCTTTTCCTTTCCTTCTCCTGGCACAGTGGGCTCTCTCCCCATCATCTCTCTGCAGCCGAACGGTGCCGGGGCAGGGGCCGGTGCTCCCTGGGCCGGTGCTGTGGGGCCGTCCCCGTGCCAGCCCTGGGTCTTTCCAGGTCATGAGAAAAGCAGGTCAAGCATGTGAGCATGTGGCTGCCTTTCAGGCACACACTGGAGAACTGTTCTCCACAAAGAGATTTCCCTTTATCTTAGGGAGTTACTGGAGTGGCCAGAGCTGCAAAGCAAGGATTTAAAAGCATCTCTGAGTGTTGGAATTGAGGTGAAGTCCTCCTGCTTTAGGGCACAGGCTCAACTCTAAAGGAGGGGACAAGATGGAAATTTTCCTTTGAGAAGATTATGTTAAAACTTTCAAAAAGGTGTTTGATTTGATAGGAGAGGATTTGCATCCTTGCCTGCAACAGCTGATACCAGAGGCTGTTGGGGACAGACCGGCCAAGGGAGGTCTCAAATACTCAAATGCTGCACACAAAAGCCGTGTGCTGGGAGCAGAGGGGGTGCAAGGGTTTCTTTCGTCAGGGATACAAAACTTAGCAGGGTTCATTTTGAGGATGTCTTTTATGAGATGGGGGGACCCTCACTGCATCCCAGTGCTGCATCTCTCTGTTCCCTGCCCCAACACACACTCCAAAGCAGCCTGGCTCCCTCCCTTTGCCAGAGGGGTTCAGGGTGAGGAAAAGTCCTGGTGCTGCATTGCAATGGTGCAAAATGCCCAGACAGCAGGGAGTACAGGACTGCAGCCTCATGGACAGCATGGGAGACTGGCCCTGCTCCGAGCCTGGCTGTTCCTCCATCCCTGTGTTCCAGGAGGACATAAGATGGCACAATCTCAAGGCACTTTTCAAAGGCACTTCACTAATTCTCATTATCCCCCTTGCAAGGACCACGGGCCAGCATTCAGCAGTGCTTGGCTCCTTTTCAGGCCAGAATTTCTGTCTTCTGTTGATGCTTTCTTTCAGCTGAAGGAAGGAGGAGGTTGGGTTTTGCTTGGATTGTCCCTGGCAGAAAAAGAAAGCACCCACGCGCTCCATGTGCTTTGCAGGCTGATCCAAAGCCTGGTGGATCCATTCCCTTTGACTTGAGCGCCGTTTGCGTTTCGGCCGACAGTACAAAGCGGTGTCGCCACTGCACGAGTGGCTTGTGCTGCTGCCAGCAATGACCTCACGGTTCTGAGAGTTTCTGTGATTTATCTCATCTGCTTCCATCTCCAGAAGATGGTTGACGAGCTGTACCTGCTGCCTGGAGATGGGAGGAGAGGCAAACACAAACACAACCCCCCCAGGGTCCTCCTGAGCTGCTGAAATTCCTCCTGCCCAAGGATGGAGAGCAATGCAGACTCACCCACACAAATTCTTGCCCTTTAAAGTGTGCAGCTGTTCTCAGGCAACTTGAAAACTTACTCTTTTCCCCCACCAATTCAACTGTTGCAAATGCTTCCTCCCTTCTCCAAACCTGAGTTGTAACTTGGATGGTTTTGCTCCAGCAAATAACACAATGAAGAAGCTGATTTGCAACCAGGATGTTGCTTCTCACAGTGATGCTCCAAAGAAAGTGATGATGTTTGATAATGTAGGAAAGACTTTTCCGAAGGGCAGTGGGGAGGACGGCAGCCACATTGGTGTTCTTGGCTTTGCCAGCTCAGTTCTCTGCAGGTTTGTTGTTGTGGTTTCCCCCAACAATTCTCCAGGCATGTTGAATTCCTCCAGGCTGGATCTTTCTGCTTGAAGTGATGGGATTTTGGCAGAGTTTTCTCTTGGAGCTGGAGCAGGCTCACTGGAGTTGGCAGATAGGACCACATGTGCCACCCATGCTGCAATTTCCATGGACTGGAAGCGATATTCATCAGGATAGGGTTGGGCCCTGAGATGTTTTTCTGCTCATGGCAACAGCCGTATCTCACCAGGCTGCCTCTTGCCTTGAGCCAGCGCGTGGATTTGTTAGCTTTCAGCAAAGTTATTCTTGGTTGATGCTGCTCTGAGGTGATGAAAAATAGGCCCTTCTGGGTATAAAAATGTTTTCATTTTAGAGTGTTTGGAAAGCAGCGCCAAGGATGACAAAAGCAAACACCCACCCCAAGCAAAGGAACGCTCTCAGGAGCATCTCCAGAGCGTTTGAGACCTGGGTGGTGCTGAGAGGAGTGTGTTGGCATGAAAGCACGGTGGAACGTGGGCTGGAGGAGCTCTGGGTAGCAGCAGCCCTGAGCACAACTGCTGGGTTGGGGTGCAGCTGTGTACAACCACACCGAGCCTGAACCGGGGCTGTTCGGTAACCAGGGATCACAGAGCTGTAGAAAGGTTTGGGTTGGGAGGAACCTCAAAGGTCACCTTGCTCCAGCCCCTGCTGTGGGCAGGGACACCTTCCATGAGACCAGGTCACTCCAAGCCTCCTCCAGCCCGGCCGTGAACACTCCCAGGGATGTGCAGCTGTTGGACCCAGAGCTGTGACGACTGTGATGTGTCTCTGTCTCTAGGCTTTACAAAGACAAGGCTCCTGTAACACACGCTGTTGTGCTGTCTCATGCCTGTAAACACCTCCTCAGTCTCCCCCTGCCTCAGTTTACCCTTTTCTTCTACAAATTAGATAAACCCACCCCAATAAAGCCCTCCTATTGACTTCACCACGGTGTTTTGAGACTTAATTAACAGTCTGCAGAATGCACTGAGATCATGGGATGAAAGCAGCTATAGATATGCAAAGCAGCATCATTATGCAAAGATAAAATTTAGAACCTTTGTAAAATAAGTGTTGAAATGAATGTATCGCAGCGTGTGCCTGGCTCTGCTCAGCTCTGGGCCCTCCTGTTCGTTCACCTGATAATCCCAAGGGAAACAGGACAAAAATGAGATTTATGGGAGAAGTGTGAAAATGCACAGGCAAGGTCTTAAAATCAGATTAATGAAAAAAGAGCTCTGAAAGAAGGAACTTTTCCTCCTTATCTCTTGGAGGTCTCTAAACTCCTGTGTACACATTACAAGCTGCAAACTAAGGGAGAGCCAGAATCAGGTTTCAGATTACTCATGCTTTATTTATTTCCTTTATTATTTTGCATAGGGAAAAAAAAAGTGGGGGGGATAAAGAATGAATTTCAAGTATAATTTAAAAAGAAAAATGTCTGAGAAGGAACACACTCCATCAACTAATTAAACATGTAACAGAGGTGCAATATTCCCAATTAACTACAAAGTTGTGCTTCCGCTTCTAATTGCTGACAGTTTCTTTTGGTGACTGTGTGCAGATTAATTGTCTTCAATGGGGAGCTGGTTGGCTTGATAATGTAATGTTTGAAGTGGAGGTAGTAATTGCTTTGATTACATTTGTGGTTTATTTTCTAAATGGCAGCTGGAGGTTGGGCCTTAGGTTTGCAGTAGTAGCTAAAAAATTGAGAGATGAGGGAAAAAAGTAAAGTTTCTTTTGGGAGTCTAAACCTGGTGGAACAAAACTTGGAGGTTTGGACTAGATGACCTTGTAAGGTCCCTTCCAAACCAAACTATTCTATGATATTACTGCCCATGAGCTGCTTCGTTCAGCAAGGGAATGTGCAGAGCAAAGGAGTGGAGCTGGGGAAGGGGCTGGAGCCCCAGGAGTGACTGAGGGAGGTGGGAAAGGGGCTCAGGCTGGAGAAAAGGAGGCTCAGGGGGACCTTGTGGCTGAGAGGAGGGGGCAGCCAGGGGGGGTCGGGCTCTGCTCCCAGGGAACAACAGGACAAGAGGGCACAGCCTCAAGTTGCAACAGGGGAGGTTTACATCAGATACTGGGAACATTTTTTCACCCGAAGGGCTGTCTGGCCCTGGCACAGGTTTCCCTGGACAGGAGTGGAGTCCCCATTCCTGGAGGGATTTAAAAGCCATGTGGATGTGGCATCTGGGGACATGGGTTAGTGGTGGCCTGGCAGTGCTGGGAAACAGCTGGACTTGATGGTCTTAGAGGGCTTTTCCAACCTGAACGATTCTGTGATGAGCTGGGGAGGGCAGCCAGGGAGTGGGCAGAGGTGCAGGCAGAGGTGCAGAGCAGAGGTGCAGGGCAGAGGTGCAGGCAGAGGTGCAGGGCAGAGGTGCAGGCAGAGGTGTGAAGGCCCTGTGCTGTACCCGGGCTCAGAGGTGTCTCCAGCACTGTCTCTGCCCTGCCTGATGGATGGGGTGGTTCGGCAGCCACAGATGTTCCCTCCTTCCTCCTCCCCAGTGCCCTGCAGCCTCCTGGCAGCCAGCAAGGAGGGAGGCAGCCGGCTCCTTCCCAGGCATCCTGCCTGTCACTTGGGTCACTCATTTGATTTTTTTCTCACTGGCGTGGGAAAGACCACGGGCAGGAGCTGAGCTTGGAATTCAAACCCCAGCTCCTGCCCCGCTTTTGGCAGCTGAGAGGACTCCTTGCTGGAGCCGAGGGATTCCCAGGCTTTTATCCTCTGCTGGCTGTCAGCTCTCTGGTATGAGATGAAGTCACCTCCTTCCCTCCTCCCCAGTCCTGCCACTCACAGCAGCCCACCAAAGCCCCCCTGTCCCAGGCTCTGTCCTGCTGGGGAGCATTCCCTGCCTTTCTTCTCTGCTGCTTTCTGCCCCTTTATCATTGCGTTCTCTCCTCTTTTCCAGCTCTGGAGCCATTAGCAGAGCTGAGCCAGGTCCAGGAGGAGCATGTGTAGGAATTGGATAAGGAAGAGCATCCACTGGCCTGTGAGAAAACTTGGCCAGTGCCTGTGCCAAGTCTGTCTTCATTAGAGCGCTGCCAGTGTGTGCCAGGCGGAATGGGCAGCAGGACAGCACCTGGGCCCCAATCCCTCCGGCCACACAGCCTCACCCTCACTCCCTGCATGCTCCCTCTTCTCTCTCCTGCCTCCTCTTTGCCCTGGGCTGCTTCACTGCCCCTTGGCCAGCGTGTGCAGAGGGCAGGGACCCAACCAAGGCATGATGCTTTTTCCTCGAGAGTGAGATTATCCTCTCATCACAATTAAACTGGGAGGCAGGAATCGATTTCCCACAGGCAGAGGTTTGACAGAACCTCTCTATTTGCAGTACTCTGAACACTGCCCACTCCAGTGAGCAGCAGTGACCGAGGCAGCGGCTCTGCCCAACTGACCATGGGGACATGTGGATGCTGGGGACAGGGAACACATTCCCTTGCCGGAGCAAACCAGGGGTTAACAGCCATGCTGGCAAGGGGGGAGGTTTATCCTGATGTCTTTGAAGCTGGGGAGCAATGGGCAACTGTGCCAGCAGTCAGCAAGGCCAGATGCTGCCCACGGCCATTCCTCAGCTGCCAGCAGCCCGCAGCGAGGGGGTCATTGTCAGAGCAGCTCTGGGCCCTCTGGAACACGTTTGTAACAGCTTGCACCTCCCAGCAAGAGAGAGCTGCTCTTTGCTGCCTTTTAGATAGCTAATGCAGGCGGGGAAACTGAGGCACGAGCTTTGCATTCAGTGTTTGCCAAATAGAACCTTCTCTATTGAACCTGGTGAATTTTTTCCCCTGATTTTTCCTTTTCCCTGCCTTGCTTTCCTGCCAGAGCAGTAGGAGCATGTCAGGACATTTTTTCCCATGTGCCTTGGCACAACCTTCCTGTCCTTCTTCCAGGTTTGCCATGTCTTGATGGACTCATCAGCCCTTTCAGATGGGGACCGTGACCTGCATGGGGCACCCCATCACAGCACACCCTGATACGAGGGAGGGTGTTTTATTAAGTGAACACTAATAAAATCCTCTTTCAGCAATGCATCATCATGCATGTTTTCATGTCACAGTTAGGGAAGATGATTAGATTCTGTAGTTGGTGGTAGTGCTCCTGTATCCCTCTTCCTGGGAAGCTGAGTTTCCGTGGTTACCAGGTCCAGGGCTCAGAGCAGTAGAAAAATTAGAATCATTTAAGAAGAAAAAAAAAAAGCCTGATCAAAATGATCTGAAATATCTCATTTTTGCAAATTGGGCACTCCCAGTTTTAAGGTCTTCAAAGAAATCTGTCAGTGAGGTGTTATCCCAGAGCCCCTTGGAGCAAGGCTGAGGTTACAGGGAATTTCATCCAGCACTGACACTGTGATGGTGTACCAGCTCAGGGCAGGGTTTCTGATCAGGTGGGAAGCTCAATATCTTTCTTTCTTATCTTTATTTTCTTTTAAATTTTTTTAAAATTTATTTTATGTCTTTTTTATTTCGTCAGAAGTTGGACTCGATGATCTTGGAAGTCTTTTCCAGCCTCGATGATTCTGTGATCTAGTTTTTAAGGGGAACTCTTCAAGGCACATGGGAACAAGGGAGAGCTCCCACTCTCAGAGAGTTGGGAGGGTTCTGTGGGGGATTTTGGGGAGAGGCAAGTGAAATCTGAAGTGGGACTTCATACAAGGAAGTGATGGAATAAGGGGGAGCGGCTTCATACTGGCAGAGGGCAGGGTTAGATGGGGTATTGGGGAGAAACTCTTCCCTGTAAGGTGGGGGAGGACCTGGCACAGGGTGCCCAGAGAAGCTGTGGCTGCCCCATCCCTGGAATTGTTCAAGGCCAAGTCAGATGGAGCTTGGAGCACCCTGGGATGGTGGAAGTGTCCCTGCCCATGGCAGGGGTTTGGAACCGGATGAGCTTTAAGGTCCCTCCCAACCCAAACCATTCTGTGATTCCGTGTAGGCCAGGTTTAGACCCTGCGGCTGTGCTAAAGCCCAGACCCAGAGGAGGAGGAGCTGCCTGGGTGTGGGGAGAACCTGCAGCCCCTTCACTTCCAGAGATCGGCCCCTCCTCAAGCAGCCCTTGAAGGAGCCGCTGCTGCTCCTGCCAGGCCCAGCTCAGGGCTGTGGGAAGGGCAAAGCTGCTCCCCAGGGCTGGACCTGGCAGAGAGAAAAGAGCTTTAGTTCAGCAGGCAGGAGGCAGGAACTGGCTGTCCTGTGCCCCAAGGGCTGGGATTGGGGTACCAGGGCCAGCCCTGTGCCCTCCCTGACTCAGGGTGACATCCCAAGGCAAGAGCTTGGCAGCTCCTCAGCCATTGCCATGGTTTCCTGGAGCATCCTCTCACCACTGCTCCGAGAGCTGCAGAAAAGGGATCTTCTCACTACAGGAGCTCTGCTCGGTGTTTTTCTTCTCTTCTGTTAGGAAGCAAAAAAAGAGGCTTTTTTATTATTATTTTCTGTGACATCTGCAGTCATGAATTGGGCCTATAAAACACTGTGTAGGAGACTGTTCCTCCTTCACTTGATCTCCTTTCATTCCCAAGAACATTTTTCTCATCAAAGCTTGCAGATTTCAGACACGCCATAAGATATTTTTAATCATCTTCTGTCACGAAGTTTCCAAGTTAAAGGAGCCTGTTCCATGCAGAGAAAAGTCTATTTATTCTCCCTTGTTTAAAATACCCTGGCAGTCATTTTAATTACAATGCCTTTTCCCTACCCCTCCTGGGATGTGCAAATGTATTTACACAATTTACAGTAGAAGTGGTTTCCTTCCCCCGTCCCCTCACGCCTTCCCCGTCACCTCCCTCTTTCCCCTATGTGTGTAACGTGCACAGTTCCAAATATCACTACTTGGAAAATAAATATTACAAGATTCAATAAGAGGGAGCTGCATTTGCAAGTCTGAGGCTAATTTAATAAATGATGGCAGTAGCTTTAAAACATGTCTCCTATTTAAAGAGCACAACACCGATCTTTGGAAGGAGCTGTGAAGTGGGCTAAATTTTTTAAAGGCTTTAAATGAATCCTTTTCATCTAAAGCTTGGAAAATTAAAAGTCTCCCAAGCTCGTTTTTGTGCAGCTTCATCAGAGCAGGCGTAAAGCAAACCTGCGCCTGGCACCGAGCGCTCCGCAGGCTCCGGGCTCAGCGTGGGACACCGAGTGACGTCTTCAGTCTGAGCCTTTTCAGGGGAAAAGGAAGCAAAATTTGGACGGAAGAAGATGTAAACACCCTTTCTATTTATAGGAGAAAGGAGGTTGAAGGATGCCTTGCTGCTGATGCGGAGCCCCGAGCGCGTGCGTGGGCTGGGCTGCAGGTGCTGGTTGTGCTCGTGGTTTGGTCCCAGTTTGTACAGACAGCTGGCACCAGCTGTGGAGGAAAGTGGGGTGGGGTATGGTAGAACCCAATGCAGACGTCAGGGCTTGGCCAGATCTCCCCATCTCTTTAGCATTTCTAAATCCCACGTATCGCTGCCCACACTGCCTTTATCTTTTGTGCCTGCCTGCTCTCACACAGCTCTTCCAGTGTGGAGGACCCTCAGCCACCTTCTCTCCCTCCCCCCTTCCATGCAGAAACACAGCTTTAGGAGATTTTAATGGAGCCTTCTGGCCTTGAACTGTATTAAAACTGTGCAAGTAGGAGATGGCTTTGGCAGGCTGGATTGGGTTGGGTTACATCTCTTTAGATCTTTTGCTTGTGAGATATTTCAAAGACCCCCTTTAACCAGAGCTTGCTTCCTCCAGAAGCCTGAATTGGTCCAGTTAGGATCTTGGCTGGATTTCATCAGAGGTAACTAGATCTCAGCAGCAGGGAAACAAACAAAAATACGTAACTGACTTTGTATGTTTACATCTCAAATGTGGTCCTCCAAAGTTTCCGTGGTGTGATGTCCTCACTCAGGAGCCCAATGCCCATGCAGACACTGAAGCCCACACTGGGCCCCTGGGCTGGGTCTGTCCAAGCAGGAGAGAGCAAAGCAACTCCCAGTGTCAGGGAGGACACAGAGGACTTTAAAACTTCAGCCAGAAGCCAAACACCCATTGGGGTCATTCTCTGAAAAGCCCCGTGTGCTTTGACAGCTCTCCATCACTGTAATGTGCCCAAAGGAGCACTGACTGCCACCATGTCACCCTCTGGAGGTCATCCCCCTTTCCTCTCTTAATGCCAGCAGAGACCTTAAAAACCTCCCTTCGAGCTTGGTTTTCAAACTACTCTGTTTGCTCAGCAGGGTGTAATGAACTCAAAGCCCTGGTTTGAGCAGTTGGAGCTTGGAGGGGGTAGTGGGGTAAGAGAGGACAGAAAATATATATAAATCCTTCGTCTGCAGGCTCTTATCCACAGTGACAGCTGCAAAAAAGCACTTTATGGCTCCAGTCACATCACATGTCAGCATGATGTGCACCATGGGGAGACCCACCACAGGATGGCTTGGAAATGGCAGATTCTCTTAAAATTTTCAGGGTGATAAGCAAAAAGAAAATGGGAAAAAGAAAAGACCCAAAAGGCTGATGTCATTCCCTTGAAGAGAGAGGGCATCAAAGAAACAAGAATGGCCTGTTCTGGACGTGGTCAGGACAGTGAGCAGCTCATGCAGCTCCATCCTGAGGCAGCTGTGCTCCCCCCGGCCATTGCCACAAGCCAAACTTCACTTCTGGAGGGAAATATCCACAATTATTATATTTTCCCCCCTCTGTGAGTTCACACCTCAGGAAACCCTTCAACACACCAGGTGAGAGGTGGGAGAAGGTCTCCAACAAAGCCAAGTCACTTTGTTCTGGTGCACCTGAGCTCTTGATGCTGATTGGCAACATCTGCTCAGTGGCCACAACTTCACAGGACCAGGAGAATTTTGCAGGCTCTGGCTGAGCTGGTGTTTGCTGAGAAGCTGAAGAAACCCCCCTGAGGTGCCTGCTGACCAGAGGTAAGGAATGAGCAGTTTCTTTGCTTGAGTTTGAAAATTAGAATGACACCATTGGGAAAGAAAATAATAGTTGAGAGAGAGCTTGTAAGGAAAAGCAAATCAAAGTACACCAAGGATCTGTCAGTAAAGAAGCTCTTTCATGCCATATTTTAAAATGTATTTCTTCTTTTGAATTATGCTTTGTATTTTTCATTATATAAAATGAGGAATAGGAGCCCCAGCAGCACATGGTCTGGTTGGATGTCTAAGATATTAACTGAATATTTTCCTGCCCTAAGGGTCAGGCAGGAACCAAGACTTCAGCTGTTACCTCCTGTGTTTCCCAGGTATTTGAATAAAATTAATGTTACTCAGAAGAATTGTAACAGCTTGTACAAAAATCAGGTTTCTGGAAGGGCTGTGCTGATTTTGGGGGTATTGTTGGTGTGAGAAGCCTTGTAGTGAGAGCAAGGAGGGGGCAAGCTGCTTGTTAATCATGAGTTTTGCAGCCTGGTTTAGGTAAGGGCTGCTCCGAGAGGGAGTTTATGGAAGAACATTGGAATATATGCTTCTGCACTCTGCAAATGGGAAAGAAAGTGGTAATTACTGTGCAAAGGTGTAATGAATGCTTGTTCTCCTCTTTGTGGCTGGTCGGGACCCTTCCACCAAGGAGGAAACTTTGTCAGGTGTGGGGTTTTGCTGCAGCCAAGTTTTATGTTTTCATGATTCCTAGAAGAGTTTGGGTTGGAAGGGACATCCAGAAGCCGTGCCTGCAACGAGCAGGGACAATGCCTGCTGGTTACTGTGAATCCCCAGCGAGGAGGAGGATTTGGTGAAGATGTTTTGGCTTTGGTGGTGTTCACTTTTGTGTTTTGGTGGCTCTTTTTTTCACCTCATGACCAGGAGGTAGGGGGAGCCCCCAGTGAAAAGCTGAGCCCAAAATGGATGTTTTAACACAATCCAGTGTCCCACAAGCTTTTAAAAGGCTATGGTCTGTAGAAGGAAACAAATGCAATGGTGAGAAGTTCTGGGAACCAGCTTTGCTGCCTTGAGCTGTTCTGACGATTGCGGGCCAGAGGCAGATGCCACATTTGTGCTGTTCTTGGATCAAATTTCCAAGAAGGCTCTTTCCCACGGTGTCATTTTCTGCACCCTCCCCCAAAAGCAAGATTCTACCTTCTGCCCAGCAAAGCCCAGTAATAAAGTAGCCCTGGTTTTGCTGCTGAGGTTTGGTGCAGCCAGCACCAAATGTGCCTGGGGAGCTCAGCTCCCCCCTCTGCTCCTGCTGGGTCTCCCCTGCACCACCAGAGCAGAAATTGGAGCAGCCCCAGCTCCATCCCTGGATTTTCACTTGATCCTGGTCAGACAAAGCCTGTATCGTGGACCCCATCTGCAGGAAACCTGCTGCTTAGAGAAACAGTTCCCTTCTAAGTCAAAGAGATGAGACTGGAATAGGTCCCAGTTGCTCACAGTTTGTGCTGTGCCCTGACAGAGCCCTGGGGGTGAGAGGTGTGGGGTGGCTTTTGCTGGGCTCCCACAGGAGATGGTTGTGGAGCAGGGGAGGCTGTGATGGTGGATCCCATAGAAAGGTTGGAATCTGCTTCCAAGCCCTGCGCCTGCTCTGCAAGAGAGCTGACAGGGAGGAGAATCCCTTGGGAAACAACATCCAGCTGCGGCTGGAGGAGGATGTTTCACAGAAAGACTGGAAGAAACATCCCTCCCCACATGGAGCCCCTGCCGTTATCACATCCCACTCCAGTCTGGCAGCTCCTGTTTGCTGTACCTGCTGCTCTGTTTTTTGCATCTCTAATCTGATTTAGATAATAACCCCAGTGGATGCAAAGAGCTGGCCGAGCCTCGTGTGGAGATTCTCCTGCTCCAGATCCGCTCCCTGAGAGCGGGCAGCAGTTGGAGCTTGGCTGCCAGTGGAAAGGGCCAGATCCTCCTCTCCTGCACGTAACAAGGCAGGAGAGGTCAGCTCCAAGCTTCTTCAAGGTGTTTTTTCAATGCTCTGTGTAGTGAAAGAGAGATCAGGGCTGGCCGGAGGCTGTGATAGCAACAGACTGTTAATGATCTGTGGGTGCATTCATTAAATACATTTATTTTGTGTGGGCGAAGGCACCCACTGCCCACTGCTGCTCCAAAGGCTGGTGACATCATCCCGATCGTGGTTGCTCCATCCAGGGTGTATCTGGGATTGAACAAGTTGTTTTGTCCCTCCAGTCAAAAGTTTTGTCAGGGAAGATTTGGGGATCTTGCCTGTCTGTGGGATTTCTCCCCAGGGTGTCAGACTCGCTGTACAACTGCAGTGGGACTCACCTCCACGGACCATCTGCTTTCCAGGCTAGCTGTGTTGCATTTGGTGCTACATGCTTCCCTGATGGGAAAGTCTCGGCCAGAAATAGAACAGCCTTTCCCCAGGCTCCCTGCGCTCAGCGCTGCCTCATCGATACAGAGAGTGTCGATCCCCGTGTGTCGGGAGAATCCCCGCAGAAATTCAGGGGTTTTCCCCTCTGTTCTTTCTCTCCTTGTTGTGAAGCCCATCGTACTGGGTTCGTGGGATACCAGTGCTCACGAGACCTGCCAAACCTGTTGCACGTGTGAGCGGCAGAGCTCTGATCCCTGGGGAGGAGAGCTGTGTGGGATGAGGCTGCAGTACGCTGGCTGTGTTGAGTTGTGGCAGTGTTGAGTAACCCAGCCACGCCATGGGAAAGAGATGGAGCTGGAGAAGCCCAGCGGGAGCAGGGCAGCAGCCCCTGCCCATCAGCAGCAAAACCAAGTGCGTGTTTGGCCCAGGGGACCTGTGTGTGGAGCAGAGATTAAAAGCCCAATCAGTATCTTTTCATCTGCTCCTCGATAGCTGCTGCGACGCTGTGACCTGACCCGTCACGCTGCGTCTCCCCCCAGACCTCTCTCCTCCACCTCTTCCCAAAGCCCTGCGTGGGCTGTTGATATATTTTTATTGATCTCTTTTATGTAAAGCTCATCCCTGCCGTTCACTCCTGGGTAATATCCAGGGCTCTTTGTTCCCCAGCACAATAGAGCGTCCCTGGACAGCCCCGGGGACACCGGGAGATGCATTAAAAGGTTAATGTCTCTGTTAGATTACAAATCAGTCCAAAACATCTGCTGTCACTCACAGGAGGTGGGAAATAATCACCTGGATCCTTTGACTATTAACTGAGCCTGAACAAGATGCACTTCCAGCACTGGGAGGATGCTGTGTCAGTGCTGCTACCTCTGGCTGCCGAGGGAACGATGGTTTGATTGCCTGACATCTGAGCAGCGCAGGTTCTGCTGTGCTGCACCTCCCAGAGCTGCTCCCCTCTGTGGCACCAGGGCTGAGACCCTCGCAGGGAAATGGGGTGCTTCCACCGAGGCTTGCAAAGGTTTTCAAGGGCTCTCCAGGTGCTGGAATGTTGCTCTGGGATCCTGAAGGCTCTGCCTGTGTGCTCCAGCATCCCATCCTCATGCGGGGATGATGCTGTGTGTTGGATGCACAGAGTGTGTGCCACGCACATCTCTGGCACAGCCCCTGTGGCTGTAGGTGCTGGGTCTGGTTGTGCACCCTGAGCATGGCTGAGGATCTTGCCTCCTCTCTGATCACCCCAATTAGGGAGGGAATGGCAGGTCAGAGAAATAACTCACAGGAGGGCACACAGAGAGTTGCAATCCCAGTTGAGATCCCAGAAGTGAATCTGAAATATCATTATCTCAAGAATTAAAAAAAAAATATATATCAAACTAGACACGGCTCATGACTTTGGCTTGTTTGGGGAAACAGCTGGGCTGCGCTCTAACTTGACAATGAGAAACAAATCTGCTGCACTGCCTCCTTTCACCTCTTTCCCTAAGCCCCTGTCCGTGCTCCTGGGCCAGCGCAGTGGGAGCGGCCTTGTTAGCGTTTCATATGGTCACATATTTTTTGTGTTTGTTGTGCTCTTGGTTGAGTTGACTCCTAATTTGTCTGTCTTGGGGGGACAGCAGACAGCTGCTTTAATGAGGTAACAGTGGGGTTTGAAAGAACTGGCATCTGGTCTTTGTGCGAGCAGGGGATCTCCTGCCACGGCTCTGCCTCCCAAAAACACCCTTGCAGGGGAGGTGTGTGCTCAGGGTCTGCTCCCTGGGCGTGTCTCACCCCTCATGGCTGTGCCGCCCGGATGGGATGAGTTTCCTTTGGCAGCTCAGGAAGCCCAGGGCACCCCCAGGTCTGTACAAATCCTGCAGCCACACTGAATCCCGTGGACTTTCTTGTGAGACCAGTCTGGCACTGCCAAGGTGGCTGCTCGGTGCTCAACCCTCCCTGTCTACCAGCTGATCTTTGAAGCACTTTCCTGGCGAACACCGGCATCCTCTGTCCTGGGAACGGACACAGGGAGCAAACTGGAGGTGACCTCTGTGTGTGACTTGGCTGCGTTCACTCGTAGGTGAAAGCAAATCGGTGTCAGAGCTAACAGAGCCAGGTCCAGCACTGTGAGAGATGTCTGAATTCTGACAAGAGGCTTCCCACTGGGACAGGGACCCCGTGTCCCTGCCGAGCCTCAGAGCCGACTGCCAGCCCGGCTCCCTCTCCCTCTTTTATTTATTGGGTGTGGGAGGTGGTGGATTTTTCTTTTTTTTTCCCGGATGCACCCAGCGCAGCGGGCTCTGCACGACACCAGATTAATTAATGTTGGGCAGGCGGAATGCAATTAACTACCCTGGAGCCTGGCCAAGGCAGGGGCAGCATTCCCTGTTCCTGCGAGGAACAACCCAGGAGCTTTCCTGGGCACGACCTTGCTCTTGCTGCACGGCTCTGGGGCAAGAAGCTTTGACAGGGGCACGTCCTTCTGGAAATGCCTCCTCCAGGCCCCTTTGCTGCCCTGCACCTGCACTCGGATCCCATTCCATGTGTGATCCCACCGCTGCCTCCCCTCCTCCAGCCCAGGGAGGTGGCAGGCGGAGGGAGGCAGCATCTGCAGGAGGTTGCAGCACAGTTGGCAAAGTCTGGGCAAAAGTAATCAAGCCATGGTAGCGTTTCAAGGACCAACTGGCTGGATTTTATTTATTGCTGCCACTCACTGAGAAAATGGACTCGGGAGGAGATTCCTGGTCTGCGGCTGCTGCGTGAGACGGGCAGCTCCTGTTAAATAGAGCATCGCCTGACAGAGCTGTGATTGAGCTGGGGCTGTTTAAAGGGGTTTAGAGGCCGCCAATGCAGAGCATCTGCAGGCAAAATGGGCAGCTTTGGCAGGTCGGCTACTTTGCAAGTCAACTAAAAAGAAATTTTAAAAAAGCTTGTGCAGAAACACACAGAAGTTGAGGAGGTGGCTGCAGCAGGGAACTGATGGATTTGGGGTTCAGCTGAACCCCTCTGCCTGCCCTGCTGTGTGCTGGGCCATCACCTCCTCTTCCTTTACCCTTTCTGCTTTCCTTGCTGTCCATCTGCATCCCTGGATACGTAACAGCTTTGCATCCAGGACGTGGTGCTGCTGCCTGAACCCTTCTTGCTCTGTGCAGGGGAATGGTTAAAGCCCAGGTGGCTTCAAATGACAAACAGGGCTATAAATCCATGTGGTGCATGGGGTACCTACAGAGCAGGGCCTGGCAGGACATCTCACCATCCTACCAGTAACCCTCTCCTTCCACAGCTCCCCAACAGCCCAGGGGGTTTGGGAGCAAGCACCAGGGATGGATCTTGTTGGATCTTAATTCCAGCCTGGATGGACAGCAGGTTCCCTCCAAGGATGAAAACCAAGATGCCCAGTTACCGATGCTCAGCTCAGTCCCTGGGCCAGGTCTTCCCTCAGCCCATTGTCTCCTTTGGGTGCACCAAATCCCTGAGCTGTACAGGATCTGTGGCCCTTGGTTCCATCGGAATGTTGGTATTTCATGGGCTGCTGCGTCCCCAGGAGCAGCCCTGTACTTCACACGTTATCTTCCTCCTCTGAAGGGCAATTTAGAAGTGTAAGGATCAAGATTATAATGTCAAATCCATCTTTCTTTGTTACTGTGGTTAAATGCCTTACTCTGCTGAGGCCAACCTATCTCTCATCTCAGGTGTTGATGGCGAACTCCTTTATGCCCTGGTGCAGTGAGACAGCTTCTCCCATGCTTTTATGATTAAACAATTTGAGTTACCAAAAATGTTAGATCTGCACCTATTTTGGACAGGGCTGAGCTGTCCTTCCGCAGCATCAGTGCCTCAGCCAGCAGCCACCTGGTTCTTCCCCCATGGGTGGTTATTCTCCATCCGTGGCACCGGGAGCTTCTGGAAGCTGTTCTCTCTTGCATCTTGGCCAAAATTTCGTCTTTGAGAAGCTATAGATAGCAAGGGCTGGATCAGATTTTTAAAGCATCATATTTCTGGGAATATTCCCATCAAAGAGTTTATTGGCAAGGCAAGCTGGGCCAGGAGTCTCTGACTGATGACAGTTTATATGTATTCAGGCTCCTGTGCTAGCCAGAGTCCTCCAGACGGTTGCAGTGAACGTGCAGAAAGGTTTTTCTTAAAATCTCCATGATTTTAGACAAGAAAAAGAGCGCTTATCTTGTGGGATCAGCCTTCCCCAGAGGAAGGCACACAGGGAGCACCAGTCCTGGGCAAGCTGCACTGACAGCACGGGTGGTGCTGCTCGCCCCCAGGAACAGAGCTGGGGTAAATCTCGGCGTCGCCCCTTCCTCCACACGGCTACGAAGCTGCCAGAGCTGGTGTGAGCATCTGTGTCACAAAGGCAACATAACATAAAATGGCCCATGGCTCAGCCCTCCTCCCTCCTATCAGGCTCTCCTGGCAGAGCAGGGATCCCCCAAACCCCACGCGTGAGGGGATCCTTGGAAGCGTGGACACACAGGTTTGCCTTGGGAAGCCCAAGCTTCCACCTGATGCCAAAGAAATCTTTTATGTGCTGTTCTTCCCCAACATGACACAAGATTAATTACAGCCATAAAAACATTAGGAGCTTTCTAAATATTTTATGTGAATAAGCACACACAATATGAAGGTTTTACTTGTTGCATTTTCGTAAAGGACGTTTTGTTTGTAATAACTAGGGAACCTGACAGGTGATTTTATTTTTAGTGCTTCTATCTGCTCTGAAGGACTCCAAACACAGAGAGGAGACAAGGGCAATGCAAACCACACTTAGAGTCCCAGGGAGGGGATATAGAACTAATGAGAAGGAGATTAAAAGAAGAGAACCATAAATTTCAACCACAAACTTAATTGCTGTTGCCCTTGGGAAACTGCCTCTTTTCTCTTATTCCAGAGGAGATCTGGCCTTTGTTTATCTCTGACTGGGAGCACTGGTGGTGTGGGAACAGCTCACAGGCAGGGGATGCTTGACAACTGATGTTTCAAGTGCAGAGATTTCAACCATGGTTGTAGCAGTGGCTGCATGTGCCAGCAGGGACGGTGTGCACTGGGACTGTTTGCGCTGAGGAGGTCTCACCTGCTCTCTTCTCCCAGCTGTTTTGTGATCTGTAAATACCAGAGGCCATGCCAGCCCTGAAAGGCAGATGTTTGGTCTCTATTTGGGTCATTGGAATTCAACAGGAGCTCTGTGTGTCAGTGATTTTTCTGTCTGTTTTAGCATCCGTGTGCTACTGGAAATCAGAAGGCATTAGTCTGTTTTTTCCTAGGGTGAGTTAGCAGCTAAATCAGCCTCTCAGTGATGGAAAAATGTTGGGGGATGCTTGGTGTTTCATCCATCACTGCCACCCTCAGAAGGGGCCCATGCTCTGCGCTGCCAAGTGGGGACATCCCGACGTGATGTGTCGCAGGAGATTTTGCAAAGCTGCCCATGATGGGTTTGTGCCAGGAGCAGATCCCCGGTGAGGCACCGAGGGAAGCCTCAAAGCTTTCTTAAGCAGCCAGGGAAGGTTTGAGGATTTGACTTGTCATCTCTGTGTTTGAGAGACTAGAACTTGCTCACCATTATCCGGAGAGACAGGACTTCACAAGCAGCTCCCGAAGCAGGATCTGGTCCAGCCAGGTAGGGCTCATTTGCTGCCTGGATTGCTCAGAAGTTGCTACATCTTCCTCCTTGTTCATGCCTGGCTGCAATCCCAGGCAGAGCAGACTTGGACACCCAGCAATTACAGCCCAGCGCGCTCCTCTCCTCACCCCTCCTGACTCTCTGCAGCGATCCCAGCGAGCCATCCAATTTCCCGGTGTTACTGTGGCAGCGCAAGGCAAGAAGCCATTAGCAACTGGGTCTCGATGTGTCTCATTCTCAGTTTAAATATTGAAGAGGCTTCGAAACACCTCTTCATCCTGGCAGTTGACCTGAAATGGTGTCTGTTGTGTGGTGCAGCTGTTACTTTTCCTGTGAGCTGCCATGGTTTCTGATTGCGGAGCGCGGCGGCGCGGCGCTCCCGAGCCCTGACACACAGCAGGGCTCGGGGTTTGTGCTGAATATTTCATGCAGACACATGCAGACAGAGGCACCAGTCTGTTTTCAATCCTGATTTTCTCTGCTTCTTGAGGTGCATAAATGATGCATATTGTTTAAGCTTTCTGGTTTTGGAGGGGAAAGAGTGACAAATGCCTTTGCTGCTGGTTGCCTGGGTTTGGGGCAAAGCAGAACTCATGTCTTCAGCTGCCTGTTCAGTTTTATAAGCAAAGCAGCTTGCTGTCTGAGCCCTGGGTCGCCCAACTGCATCCCCCCTGCAGTCAGTGATGACACCAGGACCAGGGTGGCCCTCCAGCATTCCCCTGGCACTCAGTGGTGACACCAGGACTGTGGCTCTGCAAGCCAAAATGGTGACCAAAATGGGTCAAATAGTAACCAATCTTCTCTCCACCTTCTGAAGCATCCCAACATGATTCCTTAAAGCTCTGTGCTCTCCCACATGTATTTATCTATATTTTTCCTCTTTTTTCACATTTTGTACCATTTCCCTGAGGCCGGAGGCTCCACATCAACCACACACAGTTCATGGTTGGGCCGGATGAACTTAAGGGTCTTGTCCAAACTTAGTGGTTCTGTGATTCTATGGCATTCAACCCTCTCATGTTGGATCCCTCGCATCCCCACGGCCCATCCCAGCCGTGGTCTGGGAGACTCAGTCACTGAGAGTGTGTCAGGAATCACCACACCAGAGCCCCAGCTCACCGTGGGCTTTCCCCTGCCTTCCTATGGGATATTGCCTATGGATCTGCAGAGACGTTTCCTCTCAAGAAAACCCTTTGGGGCATTTTCAGCAGCTGGAGAGAGCGATTAGAGGAATTCCTGGTGTCATTACAGACTTTCCTTTGTCACAGCTCTGGTGGGGGAGGCTGTCCACCTTTCTCCTTAGGAACTTACCTGTGACTGACAGGACAAAACAAGCTGTCACAAAATGAGACAGAAATTGGTTGTCGATTAGAGCTTTTCTTTAAAGGTCAAACAAAAATGATAATTCAAACCCCAGAGGTGTGCTTTAGAAGGGATCACTAAAGGCAAAATCCATTGCATTGTCTGCAGAGGGGTGAGCAAGGGATGGCTCAGCCAGGGCCTCATCCTGCCCACAGGGATGATGGACCACCTCAATCACTGGGGATGCACTGAGCCTCTGGTGGCTTTGGAGATGGCAACTGGCACATTCCAGACAAGTAGGGACCAGAGGAGAATATTTTTACTTATTTTCTTGGTTCTGTAAATAATCATCCATGTATTCAACTTATATGGAAAGGGTTGGGATTCAGTGACTTTAATTATGAAGAAATTTATGAAGAAAAATCTTAGTTAAATAGTTATGTTAATTAGGAAGAGAAATGTTAGTATTAATTACTAAGAATTAATTATTATTCTTTGTAAATTACTAAGAAATTCTGAGTTAATTAATGCTAGCAAAGGCCCGTTAGAGCTGGGGAGACCAGCCCGTGTAAGCCTGTCCCTGCACAGAGCTAATGGCTTCTTGGTGTCTTTTAGCAGATCAATTTTTGCTTTGACTGATTGTGCAAGTTAATAAAAAAATCTGTCAGAGTAAAAATGAAACATCTTGGCCAATATTTCTCCAAATTGTTTTGAGGGCTTTGACCTTTTTTCTTTGTCCCAATTCCAGGCATGAAAAGCTTTGCAATACCTTGACATTTTGGGTAGGAGAGTGGGAAAACCCCCCCCCAAATTTGCACCTAAATTAGGGAAAGAAGCAGTAAAAATGTAGATTTAGTCCCCTGGACAGGCTCTGTGGTTCAGCCTTACCTCCTTTTTTCCTTAGGTCGTATCTACTGCTACATTCTCCATAAATAATCTTCAGACTTCCTGGGGCTTTTAATACTAATTAAGTCTTCAAGTAGGCTGAAACGAGCTAAGGGACACTTATATCACAGGTTTCTCAGTCAGCGTTGTGAGCACTTTCTTTCCTGGCTTCAAAGGATTTTCAGGGGAAGGTTTTGCAGCATTTTGTAAGGACCAGGTTTGGAGTTTGGAGTTGTTCCTCCCTACGGCCTGTGTAATCCATAATTACTGGTTTGGGGAAACTTCATTGCTGTTTCTCCCCATCTTAAATAACAGAATTAGATCGGGGGGGTTGGGGTTTTTCTGAAATCCTGGAGAGAGGTTGGAGGACAAAACCTTGTGAGTTACAGCCCTCAAATGGCTCTGGCTGCACGATCTGGTCCCAGTGGGAGAGGGCAAAATGCTCTGTAAGGGGAAATCTGCCCCATGGCAGCACGATCAGGGACTCATGGCTGGAAAACACCACTTCCAGCATGTAATTATTCTTCTCAAAATGACCTTCAAGAGCTGATGGGTGCAAATGCCCGATGAGGGATGCTGTGTGTGAGAGTGAGTGCGAGAGAGGGCCCAGAGACCTTTTCCTGTTCTTTCTCATTGTGTTTTCAATCCCTCCAATGCTAAAAGCCCTCATTAAAGTTTAATCCTCTACACTAAGTCTTTACATCCATGGTGCTGTTGCCAGTCTCCCATCTGGAGTTACAGAGCTATCATCCTGCCTGGTTTATTGGATTTGCTTCGAGCCCGGTGCTGCAGTGACCACCTTCACAGCAGCATTTTCCCTTCTTTCTCCAAACAAAGCCTGGTTTTATCTGTCACAGCGAGTTTAGCTTCAGTGTTTGCAATTGTTTTCTGGAGAAGATAGTTTCTCTCTGTTGACTGAAGGGAAAAGTAGTGAAAATAAGTAGTTAATTTAGAAATACCAAAGAATCAGTGCTGGGAGAGCTTCAGAGTAATGCCTGGGGAGAGGGATGGGGGTGGCAGGTCTGGAGGGACAGGCTGAGCCTTCAGATCAGAGTCAGACCAAGAAATAGATGCTGACATTCCCTAACCAATGCGTAGGTTGCACAAGCGTGCAGGAAAACATCATTTAAAACAGACCTGAGATGTATTGTTTTGATGAGATGGAGAAAACCAAAATGATTTGTTCTCCATGCTCTTTTGAAGCCACTTCACAAATGGAGGTAATTAATTTCTAGGTTAAACTTTTCATATCTTCACATTGGAAGTATTGGGGTTTGAAATGCTGAGGAAGAATTTTGACTGACGAAAGAACTTTGGTGTGTTCACATTATTGTTTAACCAAACCGTAATGTGCTTTTTCTGGTCAATTGGCTGCAGAAAATAACCTCGCCCAGGCCTGGTTAGAGGATAAACAACAGGTAACAGAGGTGAAGAGGGGAAGGGAAAATAACTGGCTGGCTTCATCCAAAATCCCAGTCAATCAATGCAAAGTCTCCAGTGGGCTCAAGGCCACGGCCCGGTGAGATGGAGGAGATAAATAGGACAGGCAGATCAATCGTGGGCAAGAGGAAGGAGAACAAACGTCACAAATCCAATATTTTAAAAAAAGAACAATCCAGAGTTAAAAGCTTTGCCTTGATGGGTTTGGCATTACAATATCAAAGCTTTTGTCAGCACTGGAAAATATTTCACCTCAAGTTGATGCTCTTTGGCAAAAATAAGAAAGCGGGGGAAAGAGATGGAAAAAAGGAAAAAAAGTGGCTTTAGTTTTAATTTTTTTTTAATTTTCTTGTGTAAAGAAAAAAAGCACCTCAGCAGAGAGATTGCTTCGATCAAAAAGCTGTGTAGCATCGTGTGTCCTCCCCGAGAGACCACGGCGAGCACAGCCCAGCCAGCAATTTGAACACAGCAGCAGATAAATACACAGATCTTTTAAATTCCAGGCATGAAACAGGGAATGTGGTGAGTCAGAGCTGGAACAGCTCTCGGTGAGAAAGACACCGAGACAGAGGCACGGGCAGGGGTGCAGCACCCACCTCCCACCCCGCTTTTCCCCAGCGCTCATCCCCACCATGAGCAGAGCTGGTTCTCGTGGTGGAAATGGTTCAAAAGGATTTGCAAAAGATCCATTTCCCTCATGTGTCTCCTGCCTTTCTGCTTCACCCAAGCTGGGAAGTTTTCCCCAGCTTCCACCACTCTCCTGCAGATCTGAGCCAGCAGATTTTGGGTGTGAGCACATACCTGAGGAGGCACAACAGGTGTGATCATAGAACCACGGAAAGTTTTGGGTTGGAAGGGACTTTAAAGATCATCTTGCTCCAACCCACTGCCATGGCAGGGACACCTTCCACTAGACCAGGTTACTCCAAGCCTCATTGCAATGTCCAGCCCAGCGTTTTTTGCTGCTCTGAGCTTTCCAAAAGGAACTTCCAAAGTGGCTTGATTAAGCTCCACGGTTGTTATAGATATTAATGAAGGGAGAAAGCTGGCCTCTGAAGGCCCAGCTGATTTCCATGCCAGATCCTTGTGTTGTTAGAATATTTCAGGATCTCTATTAAAATCTTTAAAAAACAAATAAAGACATCAATGTTGCCTTAGCTCTCAGTCAAAAGATGCACGTGGTGACCAGGATGAGAGGAAGGGGATCCCTTCTCAGCTATTCCTACCTAGAAAACAAGCCAGCCATTCAGATATAGCAGGGATCTATTTTGAAACATGAGTAGTTTTAATTTTGGAGATGGCCAAAGAAGCCCTTGACAACATGCCCCGTTAGGGCTGGTGGATCCTGAGCAGGATTTGGTAAAACAGTTTTGAAGTTCATTCCCTCCAAGTATCACAGTTATGGCTTCAAACCAAACTAAACAAAGCCCTTGACCCAAATTTCCGAAGGGGTGGGATGGGTACGAGCCTGACAATTCTGCTAAAAGCATGGTCTGCTCAGCCATGCAGTGAGATGCTAAACGAGGGCACCATTTCAGCTCAGTTTGGGACACAGGAATTAGGGAGGACAGGGAAGGAGCCTAATGCTGGCATATTTTATTTATTTAACTGCAAAGGGATGTGTTTTCTCTGCTGCTGCTGCTCAGGGATGGTGGAGGCTCTCCCAATTAACTCCCAGCACTCCAGCACGCTCACACCTCTCCCGCGAGGCTCCTGCTTAGGTTATCTGGCAGGGATTTTCTCTTTTCCAGCTTGTCAGAGGTGAAAGGTGCTGGTTTTTCTCCCATATAATGAGCTGTTTTGTGCATGTCAGCACTGGCTCCGCATTGTGCCTTCATTCACGCCTTCATGGAGAATTTTGAAATGCGATGTCTCGTTTCTGCTTTGGGCTTTCAAGCGATTTTAATCCCTGCACGCACACAATATGCAGCAACAGGAATCGCTTTTTAAATGGGTGGGGGAAAAAGCAGATTTTCTCCTGAGAGCGTATTTGCAAATGGCTTTTGTCCCCTCTCACCGTGCTGGGTCTGAACAGCAGCATGAAAGGAGCAACGTGTGCAGCACAGGAGGGAAAGACACACAAAGCCAAAGGATGAGGCAGCCTTGTTACACTCACGTTCCAAAGGCAGGGCCTCCAAGTCTGACAGGTATTTCTTATTGTTAAAAAAAAAAAGCAAAAGGTGTTCTGAGTAGCTTTCCTTATTTCAGAGCAGTATATTTGGAGTTTGAAAGGACTTGAAGGGGAGGTTTGGGAAGCTGGTGGCAAAGCTGGGTATGTTCTCCTGACCCTTGGTTGCTCATGAAGTTCAAGCCGTCCTCTGAACTGAGGAGATCATATCTGGTGGGATCTTGGGGTGAGTGAACGGTTCCTTCTACAGGAGCCAACACCACTTCCCTCCGACTTTAGGGTAGGACTTGACAGGGGAAGGTTTCAAAGCGTGAATTCAGCAAAAGCACTCTTTGTTCTTGCTGAGTGCTCACTTGCAGACGAGCTCCCACCAGCTGAAAGCTGCTGGGTTTCCCTCTCACTGTGCACTGAAAAGCAACTCCATGGTGATGCGTGCCCTGGCTGAATGCTGAAGCTGGGGAGGACGTGGCTGTGATGCTGCATCTTCCTCTGGCTCGTGGGTCTGGAGCCGTTTCCACTGTTGGATGTTGCTGCAGACCAGGTCAAGTTTAAACAGAGTGAGGGATTTCTCCAGAGAATCCAGGAGACCTCAGCTGAGCTTCCCAAGAACAGCAAGGCCAGGTTGGCCAGGGCTTTGGGCAGCCTGGTCTGGGGGGAATTGTTCCTGCCCATGGCAGGGGGCTGTAACTGGATGGCCCTGAAGGTCCTTCCCAGCCCAGCCCAGCCCGTGATTCTGTGTCACCCAGGCACTGAGGGAGCCCTGCTGGCCACAGCCAGTTCAGGGACATCCACCAGGGCTGGCCAGGACTACTGCCACTTTTTGCAGCCATGCTCCTTCAAATGAACCATCTTAAACCTTCCACATTTACATGAAGAAACACCTTAGCAGAATGCACTGGGGGGAAAAAGGGCCAGCTTCTTCCCTTCCCTTTCCTTCCTGATTTGCACCCATTTTGCACTGTACAAATGACTCTCTAGACTCTCAACCGAGGAGATAGTGAGAAGTCCCTCACTGAGCCAGCAAGCACCTGGCTGTGTAGTCTTGGCTGTAATCACAAAGCCTCAGCCACTTTTCTTCTAAAGAGGTGGGATTTGTGCTTGGAATGAAGCCTGAAATTAGCCTTTTCAGTGGAATGGTGGTGGATGGTCGATGCGGATCTTTCTCTGAGTCTGTGGGCAGTAGTCCAATCTCTCGGCTCACGGCACCATCCCAGAATGCCTTTAAAAGCACAAAAAGTCAAACTTCGTGTTAGCAGCTCAGCTGCTTCAAATAACACAGAAGGAGATAGGGGAAGAAAATAAACAAACCCAGATTTTAACAAACATCTTCTGCTTCAAGCCCATTCTGGATTTGTTGGCAAGGTGAGTGCACTTTCCAAAAAGCCTTTTAGATTTTTGAATGGTGAATTCAGACCTTGTGTTCACTTGAGGGGGAAATGACAGGAACCAGGCATGGGGCAACAATACAGCTCCACCCCCCCACCCCCCCATTTTATATAAATCAAATCATCAGCCTGAAAGTAGACATCAAAATTACAATATAGCTCTTGACTTTCGGCAATTAAAAGCATTTTGTGATGACTCGCTTGATTAAAACGAGATCATCCATTTAAAATGAAAATTCAGAATGAAAATTGCTTTTGTTGCACCGATTATTCTATTTTAAAACTCCTTGCTGTTATCACCCTAATAAAAAGCTGTCACTTCTTCTGTCAAGCAATTCACAACATGAGGCATTTACATTTCTCTCCGACTTGTGTTTATTTCAGTAATTACAAATGGATTCTTCTTCTAACGCCCCTCTCCCTCCATCCTTCCCCCCTGCCCTCTCCTCCCTCACCATCACAGGGTGAGCTGCTGCCCTTCGTCCGGGCTATGCACAGAGAAATCCCACACAGGGAAATTAGGAAAGGAGGAAAAATAAAAATTATCAGCAGGGTCGGTGCTTTCTAGCTATAAAAAGCAGCAGTGGGTTTGACCTGCAGAGCCAGGGAGGCCGGGAACCCCGCAGCCTCTCTGTGTGGCTGATAGCGAGGTGCTGGGGGAGGCTGCCCAGAGTTTGAATCAGCAACATGACAGCCACCTTGTCATAGATTAAAAAAAAAAAAATCTCACAACAAAACCCTCTTTGTGCTGAATGGAATGATAATTCTCTGCCATTAATTGAAATTTTGATTGACTAGATTGAACAAGTAATGATAAAAGCCAGTTTCACTTCAAGATCATGGGCTGGATTGTGGGTGGGTGTGAGCAAATGAGCCACGCTCGGGGAAGATGGGGAATAATTTCACTTCTGTTGTTCGCCTTTCCTTGTCCTGATTCAATCCCAAAGCACAAACAGAGCCAGAAGCCATCCTCCTCCTTGTTCTGCCAGCTGATCCAGCAGATGAGACTGGCCCCAGAAACTGGTCCTGCTGTCCCCATCCCCATTCCTCCAAGGAATGCTGAAGAGGCCTTGGGGATTGTTGCTTGCAATAGTAAAGGAGTTAATTGGAAAGGATAATTAGTTAAATGGCCGTCAGTGGAGGAGCAGGGTGTCCCTGCTGCAGGCAGCTGGGCCAGCTGGGGGTACTGGAGTGTGCTCACCCCCATATCTTGCTCATCCCCAGCTTGCTGCCAACTTGCCCTGGGCTCCAACTCCTCCTTGGCTTTTTCTGCTGTCACCAAATTTGAAGGAGCAGCTGCAGCCAAGTTCATACCATGGCTGCTGTATCAGTGTGGTTTGATCCTGGAGGTGTATCCTGGTCTGATCCAGCTCAGGCTGGCCCTTGGGCACGCACTGTAGGGAGCCAGGAGCCTCTGAGGTGTGAAATACTCCCAGCACGTGTGTCTGTGTGTGTGTATTTGTGTGCATGCCTAGATAATTGTATTTGGGATACGTGGAGCTGCATGTGTGGGTGTACAATATATAAATAAATACATATGTTTCAAAGTTCTGCATTTTCCCATCTCAAAGCTGTCTCTGGCTCACAGTTCAAGACATAAAGGCACACCAGTCTCTCTCTCAGCTTTTAATCTCTCTTTCCATAGGCAGCTGCTCCCTCTCTCCCTCTTGAACCTGACAGCGCCGTTCCATGAGTCGCTGTTCCAGGGCCGAGGGTTTTCAATTTATCTGCACAAAGCACTTGTGCTTAATCTGGAGAGTGCAGGGACGCCCTCAGCCCCTCACCCAGGCTGTGCCAGCCGGCCCCAGCAGGGCAGCACTGCCACCTTCTTTTTCCCCTTCTTCCTTTTGGGTAAACTGGAGCCAAGATCTTAAAGAAGAAGGAAAAAAAAGAAAACCAGCAAGGTTTTCAAGGACAGTGTGCTACTGGTAAATCTTTTTCCTCTTCCCTTTCAGTGTATTTTGCCCTAATATTCCAAATTCACGAGCATGGCATGACCCTTCTCTCTCACCCATTCTTTCTTGCGATTAAAAGCACCTAGGAAAGCTGTAAACTCTAGGAGAAGGCCAAAATGATTGAGAAGGAGAGGGGAGAGCAATTCCCTTGTTACAGTCATGCCCCAGGAACTTCTCAGGTTGGCAGCAGGAGGGTGATGGGATGAAGATGCAGAGGCCACCCAGACTGTGCTCATCCCTGAGCAGCCCAGCCTGGCACTGATGACACCTCCTGGCTGTAGCCAGGCACTAGAGTTGCACTAGAGGACGTTTAAGTGGGATATTAGGGAAAATTTCTTCACTGAAAGGGTGGTCAGGCATTAGAACAGGCTACTCAGGACTGGTGGAATCACCATCCCTGGGAGTGTTCAGAAAATGTGTGGCTGTGGCCCTTGGGGACATGGTTTAGTGGTGGGTTGGCAGAGCTGGTTCAATGGTTGGACTTGATGATCTTAGAGGGCTTTTCCAGCCTTAATGATTCCATGATTCTCTGTGTGTCTCCTGGGTGCAAGTTCATGACCAGGGCTGTGCCCTCAGCCTGGGGTTTATCTGAGCCACCTCTGAGCTGATGTGGAGGAGAAATCCTCACACTTTGTGCTTCCCAGGTGTCCAGAAAGCTCCTGTCCCTTCCGAGCTTCTCTCTCCAGGAGCATCCCAAACCACCTCAGTTCCTTAGTCAGGCTCCGAGGTTTCCTCCCAGGCACCACCAACCAATGCAAGTCTGGGATGAGCCAGATCTGAAACACAGGAGAAAAATTCCCTGGGGTTCTTTGATGATTTCCAGCACCAAGATTTCCATTTCAACAGAAAAAAAATGTGCTGAATTTGGAGAAAAGGCTCTCTTTGGGGCGTTCTTTTTCTGTTTTCCTGGGTGCACCTCTCTCAATGATGGAAATAAGAAATAGCAATAAAAATACCATCTGAGCCTTACCTGGCCAGGTTAATAACCAAGTTGAAGAAGGCAGATACAGCAGAGGCACTGCTGCGATTTGTGTTTTGGGAAACGGGAGCACGCAGTGGCTCATGTGTTTTCTTACAGAGAGCAAAATCAAGATGTAAGGAACCAGTGAGGAGGACAAAGGGGCCACCGAGCAGGGTATGATTAATCTGCAACCTGCTTAATCGGCCTCAGGATAACTGAGAGTTGTCTCTGGATAATTGAGATCAATGGATTATCATCAGACACTGCTCTAAAGAGCACCCGGCTTCAAACGCTGAGCGAAGCAGGAGGAACCAGGGGAGTGAGGACAGCCCGGGAGCAGAGGGAGGATGCTGAGCAGCCACAGGGAAATGGCCCCACACAGGGGATGCTCGGGAGAAGGTGGTTGGTGGGGATTTTGTTCAAGATCAGGACCTGTGACTTTCCAAGCACCTGATCTCTGCCAGGGGGA
The DNA here is from genome assembly GCA_013398115.1 of Falcunculus frontatus. Classification (NCBI taxonomy): domain Eukaryota; kingdom Metazoa; phylum Chordata; class Aves; order Passeriformes; genus Falcunculus; species Falcunculus frontatus. The sequence goes on from VZRV01008789.1 coordinate 328,940, forward strand.
CATTTGGGAAAGTTGCTTCTCTTGCTGAACAAGGCTGTAATTCATGCCCATGCTGAGAGGACAGTGCAGTTCAGATTTGCTGAGGAGTGTGAGCTGCGTGTCCCAGGCTCAAGGAGAGCACAAATCTTTTCATGCTTCCAGCTACAGAGATGTGTTGCCCAGAGCAGCTGTGGCTGCCCCTGGATCCCTGGCAGTGTCCAAGGCCAGGCTGGACAGGGCTTGGGGCACCCTGGGATGGTGGAAGGTGTCCCTGCCATGGCAGGGGTGGCACTGGATGGGCTTTAAGGGCCTTCCAACCCAAACCACTCCATGTTTCTATGATAATTACCCCTGACAGGAATATCAAAACTTCACCTCAGTTTTGCAGGTACCATATCTCCAGGTTGTGCCTGTCCTCTGAAAGAGGTTGGATCAGGCATTCTCGTGAAGGGTTTGATTCCCTTCTGCCTAAACCGTGTGAAAAGAGAAAATGTGTCTAGTTTTTTTTTTTACCCCACTGTGCTGATGAGGTCAGGTTGTTAATTCCAGAGTTTATAAGAGGAAGCTTTTAGCCACTGGTTTCCGTCCAAGTCCTGGCACAAGAATCAAATACCCAGAAAACAAGACCCCAGTGAGGGAGAAAAGTGTCATTTCAGATCAGGGCAAATCCAAGTGCTGGTAGGCACAAACAAAAGGCGATTTGGCAGCCGTTGACCACGCAGGCTTTTTCTTTCTTCTCTTCCCCAGTGGCTATGGAAACTGCGTTGTTTGTCCGCCTTCCTGGGGAAGGTGGGAATGCAGAGCTCCCCAGGGAAAAAAGACTCAGCCAGCACCAGAGCTTTTCCTTCTAGGGCATGAGGAGCTGGGGGCTGCAGGGTCGGGCAGGGGAGCAGGACAGAGACCTACAGGAGTGGGTGTCCTACTTGGGGACAGTGGGAACTGCTCTGTCTCCCCGCTGATTCTTTGGGTGGCCACAAAAAGGGGATCCATCTAGTGGGAGGTGTTCCTGCCCATGGCTGGGGGTAGGAATGAAATTATCTTTAGGGTCTCTCCCAACTCAAGCCACTCTGTGATTTTCTTTGATCTGAGCCTGAGTGCCCACCCTGCTGGTGCTCACCAGGCAGATCATCTCCCTTCCCCATTTGATTAATTTTAGTGACTAAACTGGAAATTTTTATATCTGATTTTTGGTATCTGTTGTCAGCTTCCTTTGGCTCTGGGTGGCTGGGTTTTTTAAACCCAAAAGCCCTTTGCAAACTGCTTTTCACAATCTCTCATCCATTGAGGACATTTTTCAATGCAAATCCCTGGACTCCAGAAGCTCTGGATTGAAAAAGGAAAATTACTGTCATGAGATTTGAGCTGCTGGGCTCAGAGATGGGCGTGAGAAGTTTGAGGTTTACAGATTAAATATCAGAGAAGCTGTCGTGGCTTCAGGGTGGTTTCCAAAGAGCGTGTTCAAGATCAGCGGTGTTTACAGCAGAGACTGTGAGGAATTGCTCTCTGATTAGCAAAACAAGGAGCAGTTTGGGACCAGCCCTTCTCTTGCCCTCTGCAGTGTGGGTTATGAGAGGCTCCTTCCAGCCCCTGCATAAGCCCTTGCTGCAAAGGAAGTCGTTTTTCAGCTCTTTTGAGTGGTTTGCAAAGGTTAATGAATAAGGAATCAATTAATGGTTTCCTAGGCTTGCACTTTTTCTTTTCATTTAAAGGGTTCCCTTTTTGAAGATTAGTTTAATGTTAAGAATAATCTGGGTTTGCTGAGAGCTAATTAAATGTGGCACCATCTCTCCTTGCCCTGTTCTCGCTCCTCACAGCACTCTGGGACTCCAGGAGCTGCTCTCCCTGGGCAGCAGCAAGGAACCGCTCCGGCCCCTGCCTGGGGCAGCAGAGGGGGCTTCAGGCCCCCACAGCTTGAGCAGGGCAGCTCCCCAAAGCGTTTGGGGATTTAGGCAGCTCTTTCTGGCTCCAGTTTGCTGAGCTTGTGGCTGCAGCCCAGGGCAAATGCCCCACGAGTGCCCTCAGACACTGCTTGAGGAGGGGTTGGGGCACCAGGAATTGGACAGGATTAAGCCCACATGAGTTTGGAGGAGCCAGGAGCAGATTTCTTTCCTGTCTCAAGAGGAATCCAGCCTGAGGCACTCAAAAGAGTAATGGGGCATTTCCTCAGAAAGCCAAATACAGAGCAGGAGCATCAAAGGGATGTGGGAGAAGTTCGTGGCTGTTGCTTGCAGCTGGATCCACCAGTCCTGATTCTGTCAGGGTACAATTGGAGTCAGTCCCGTCACAGAGCTCAACACGATTCCAGTAGTCACAGCTCACTCGGGACTTCTTTGCACCAGCACGTTGAATTCTCATTTTCCCTTAATGTAGGCACTGCTTTACCAGAATATCTTCCCATCCAGGAGAGTCTGAAGTCATCACAATCTCCTGTGAACCCAAACCCGAAGCCATCAAACTCACAGGCAGGACCCACTGAGCTCAGCACACTTGGCTGAGTTTCTCCATTAATGTGGCCCATTTTACAGGACCAACCTTGAAATAAAACACTCAGCACACATTAGCAGTGGTATCAGTAGCAGCACCAGAAAACTCAGGGGCTCAACCTGGTGGCAGTATTTAATCAAGAAAGTGCTTTTATCTCCCCTTCAGTGTTGGAAACCCATCACACCTGGGCAGAGCCTTTTGGTCTGCACTGCTTGGCCGAGATTTTTGTCTGATTTATTAAAGTAGTTCCCCTATTATCAAAGAGCTGGAGCAGAAACACCCATCAAAGGTTTAAGAGCCTAAAATGGGTGTTAATTAGCCCAGCAGGGAAGGCAGAGTTTCAATGAGGTTTGTCTTTAAACTACTATTAAGTTTGACAATGTAAAGAGATAAATTTGGTACTTAATTCAAGCCTCACCTAATCAAATAGATTATGGTTGTTACCCTTACCCAAAATGTAAATAATCTTTAACTTCATGGGGTTTTCATGGAAACAGGATCATATTGATACTTGTGACAAAGCCCCGCTGGCCTCTCTCGTCCCCCCGCACAGCATCCACCCCCGAATCCCTCTTAAACCGCTCTGCTTTGAAGGGATTAGGAAGAGGGAGGGGAGGAGGGGAGCAGAGCAGGACAGCGAGGGCCTGTGGTTTGGTGCTGAGGGATTTTGGCTCCTGCTGTCCTTGGGCACAGGTACCCCGAGCTGGTTTGCACCAACCTGCAGCCAAGCACAACCTCCATGCGCTAGTTTGGCTACAGTGGGGCAAATCCCAGGGTATTGTTAAGGGAAAAAGTCTATTTTAATGATTAAAAAAAAAAGTGAGAGAGGAGAAAAAACCCCAGCTGCCTAAACCCAGACGAACCTTGCCAAATATTCCCTTTCTATCTCAAAACTCTGCATAAGGACCACATCTCTATCCAGCCCACAAGGAAATTCTCAGCTTGAGCATTGTGTCAGAGAGGAAAAGCCACTTTTCTAAAGCTCTATTCCTTTTCTTTTCCTTTTTCTTCTCTTTCCCCCCATGTTAATCTAATCGCCTTGCACAGGAAAGTCACAAAAAAAGGCAATGGGAATTTACATGCCACAGGATTTTCACTGGGACTTTTAGATATTTACAATACCTCAAGGACTAAAGGAAATCATATGGATTGTGGACTTGGAAACCAGCCTGTGCACTGGGTGTGTGTGTGTGCATGTGTATAGGCACTGAGATATTAGCCACAGACCCAGAAAAAGAGCCCACAACAAATTTATCTTTACAACTCTTAAATTATCTTTCAGTTGACACTTATTAACCTCCTGCCAAACTCATTATCTACGTGAATAAAGCCCAAGCTATCAAACAGAAATGGCTCATAAGGCTGCTGCCCATGCTTGGGAAAATTTGATTGTGAACAGGCAAGCTGAAACAAGGTTTTATGTATTATTTTTATTTCTCTAAAAAGCTAAATCCTAGACCTTGCTGAAAGAGGCTCCCAGCACGATGCAAGCAGAGAGTGCAACTGGCCAAATTACCATAGAGAGAGCTGTGAAATACAGGCAGAGGAAACACATTCTGCTCTGATTTACAGTTTTATGTCTCGGAGCAAGGAGTCCTTCTATCCCCTTTCAGGCTGTGCTCGTTGCTGTGAGTTTCCTAGGGCTGGTACATGACATTCAGAGGTCAGGAGTGGAGGGGATTTTGTTTGCTAACAAGGACAGTTTGGGTCTGGGATTTGCAGCCTTTGTGGAGGGGGGATATCTGTTACTTCGTAACTATTAATTTATCAATGGAAATAGGCGTTTCCTTTGGCCAAATAGCACAGTCTCAAGGATTTAACTCCTGGGTCTGGACCAGCATTTTCCCTCCTGCTCTGACACTTACCTTCTGGGTGACTTCAGGGGAAAAAACATATTACAGACATGTTTCAATACAGTTCCCACTAAGGGAATAATGAGTGTTAATGCCTATGAAGACCAAAAAATGGAGGGTTTTAGGAAGGGGTTTTGTTGTTGCTTAAAGGAAAGAAGGGATTTGCATGCCCCAACCTTCTGGAGAGGAAAAAATCCCCTCACTCAGCAGCTGCTTTTTGAGCTTTGGTATTTGATGGCTCCAAATTAATCGAATAAACAAGGCATCTCTGCGCAAAGAGCAATTAGAGGCAGCCAAGTCTTGCTCCTTTCCACAGCTGCCTCTGTGACAGGTTAAAACCCCTTCCCTGTGTAGCTTCTGGAGCCTGCTAAGCACAGCTCGGGGCTGACAGCCAGGCTGAGATTTCCCTGGTAAAGCAGCGGCCAATTAACCCGATGAAAAGGAGGGAGATGGATCAGACAGGGCTTCTGCAGGGGCAGGCAAGACCTTTTCAAGGGAGGGAGAGGAGCAGAGAGAGACAGAGAGAATTCGGGGGTCCGCAAACCCTTACTTTGTGCAGACTGGCTGTTTATAGGACACTTTATCTCAGACATCCCCACAGAGAACCGCATGTGAGACTCCTGTTCTTAGAGTTCCTATTTCTGGTTCTCAAAACACTGTCCCCTCCCCAAAATGTATGTGCACATCTGAGCTGTGATTCCCAGACCAGTGATCCTGTGGCTGTTGAATCAACAAAAAGCCATCACTGTGTATGTGGGATCAGTCGTGTATCAGTGTCTGTGCTCACATTTTGGATGTGCTCGTATGCGATGGACCTGGCAATGTCTCCACAAGTGTCACAGACAACCTGGGCACGCACAAAACAGGGCACATGCTGCCTACAGGCTCTGAGAGGAGCAGAGGAGCAGAGACAGGAGCGTGGTCATCCCTGGGGACCGAGGGAGGTGCTCTGGTGTGGCTGAGCAGACTGACAGCGGTACCATGCTCACGGCAGAAGCTGCAAACGCAGCCCAGTTGTGTGTGGCCAATCTGCAGGGCTGACTGTCCCACTTCCATCTGGCCTGTGCATGTGTGAGCCACAGAGCAAATGTGTTTTATCTGTGAACTGCAAAGGCTGTGCATGTTCTGCAAGGTCAGTTAATGAAGCGATGCTGGAGATGGGAGGGAGAAGCCATCCCGATGCTGAATCCCTTCATGAGTCAGAAAAATGTGCTCAGAGCATCTGCAAAGCCAGAAGGAAATCAAGCCCCTTCTCAAGCAACTGGCTTTCAGGCTGAGCCAGGGTTTTTTGGATTTCCCCTTGATAGGCTCTAAATTACTTCCTTCATTTTCCCCGTCACTCCTGGAGTTGTCTCCAGCCCCAGGGCCGCAGGCACGCACGGGGCTGATCCTCTGTGAGCTCTGCTGGCTGGTGGACTTCAGAGACATGGAAAGACTCGGGCAGTGTGAGGCATCATCCATCACATCCACTGGAGACAGCTGTCAGCAAAGCTAATCATCCTCTGCCTGAGTGATGCTCCCCCAACGCCTGCCTGCCTCTGGGAAAGGCTGGTCCTTCCTCAGTGCCACCAAAGGGAATCGAGACAATTGCAGAGGGTGGAGGGAGCTGGGAAAGAGGATCAGAGCCTGGTGCTTCAGGGCTGGGCCCTTCCTCCTGCCTGTGCCACCCCGACACCCAAGTGGGTGTTGGCAGGAGCACAGCTCAGTGCTGCTGTGCCTCCAGGGACCGGGGTGTTCGTTGGCAGGGCGAGCCCCAGCCTGTGTATAGTGCCCAGGCACAGAAGCCAGCAGAGATTCATGTCCAAAGGCACAGGAATCACAACCAGTGTCCATCTAAGGTATTAGGTACAGATCTGTCCTCCCCTCTGAAGCTGGGAGCGCCATAAACACTGACACTGTCCCCTGCCACGGGAGACACCTCTAAATTGAAGTTCTGAGCTGCCTGACATATGACTACACCTCCGTTTGGTTGTGCAGGGTGTTCCCCAGGAACAGCCTCTCTCTGCCAAAGCCTTGGGCACTGTGCCCAGCTGAGCCACAAGCCGAGGCTGAGAGGTGTCAAGGTCATATACAAGTATCAGTTTGAGTTCAGGCTGCCCTGAGTGTGAGATAAGGCTGGAGATCAGCTTTGATGGGTCAAACTCTGTCTTCAGCCTGGGCTCAACCTCCTATGGGATTTGCACCACTGTAAGGGGACACAGCCACTGCTGCATCTACCCCTCCTCCCCAGGCAGTTCCTCATCCATAAGGTTATTCTCCAGACAGAGCAACCTGCACGAGGGCAGGTAATTCATGGCTGCAGATGGGCTGTTGCATCACTCTACCCTACAGCACTGCAGTCCCTCCTGCCATTGCCTACTGCAGGAATTTCCTGGGCCAAGGCAAGCTGCAAGATAGAGATCTATAGGGATATAGAGATATATAGATATATGTAATTTTCTCTCCTTTTCTCTTCTGCAAGCTGCTTGAGAGCAAAGTCGTTGGCATAGCATAAATAGGGAGCACACTGGGCATCCGCCAGCTAAGCTGAATCCCCCTCCACCCCCTGCTGTTTCCAATTTGTAGCCCATATTTTAATTCCCTGCCCCACTGTTCCCTTCCTGCTCTCGTAAAAGCCACCGTCCCGCCCGAGCAGTGGCTGGCGGAGCAGCTGCCATTTCCAGCCAGATAATGATGAAGATACTTTGGTTCTCGTTGGGGTTCCAACCGCAGGAGCCTGCAGCTGCTGGCACAAAGGACAAAGTTACTTCTCCTGCTTTTATCCTTTTTCTCCCCCCCTCTTCTTTAACTGAAGGATCGTTTTTATTTATTTATTTTTATAGATAAACTCTGCATTCTGTTCTGTTCGAGATGGGGGAAGGGAAATGTTTGCAAAGCAGAAACCGTACCAGAACTGCTCGTAAAGCATCCTTGTGCCTCCTAGGGTGGTGGAAAGCAAGGGCAGATCCACCCCTGATTTAAGAGCAGAATAATACTCTTGCATCCTTCCTCCCCACCACATGACACGGGATTTGTGCCGAGAGGCAAACCTCATCTCGCTAGCAGTCTCGAAGTGCTCGGTGGATTGGTTTTGCAGGCAGAAGTCTGGGAGGGGAGAGAGGGGAAAACGCAAACGTCACACAAGCAGGAACAGCCACGTGGTGAGGACGGAGCATCCTCTGCCCTCCAGCTCCCTCCGCTTCATTTCTGCTGCATTACAAGAACCAGATCCTCCCCCGGGCACAGCTTTGCTCCCCCGGGAATGAGGGGAAAGGGCGGGGAAACCTGCGGAGTGAGGAGCAAAGAAAGGTCTCCAGATGAGACCACTGAGGAGGAGAAGTCCTTCCCACAGCTCCTGGAGAAGTAATTCCCTCTCCTTGCGAGGTCGACAGAAAGCTGTGAATCCTTGGCTGAGGTGCTCAGCTCCCTGCAGTTCTGCTCTGGCCTCGGGGAGGGGAAGCACAACACGAAAGCCAAAGGATCTGTCTGGGGTGGTTCAACACGCAGCGTCAGACTGCAGGTGAACATTTTCCTGGTTCCATCTCAGATCCTCTAGATTCTCTTCATCTTAACCAGATGGACAGGTATCAGTGGATACCCTCTCTTTCGTTTTTCTTCTTCTGCTGGCTCATGAGTAAATTCAATAAAATTGTGGGAGATTTTTTAGGATTAAGGTCAAATAGAAAGTGAAAAGACAACTGGATTTGTTTGATGATTGATTATAGAAAGTGCAGATATTTATTAACAGCCAACAGGATAACTGTCAAAATGATTCTGTATCAACAAAAAGAACCCCCAGCAGATGAGTCAAATGTTTTCAGCATTGTGGGAATGAGATTAAATCAGATACAATTGATGCAGCCAATAAAGATGCCAATGTTAACAGCTACTATATAATTTCAAATGGTCAATATTTATTTATATATATAAATGTATTAAGGTGGTTTTGGGTTTTTTTTTTTTCACTTTTTAAGGAGTCTCTGCCAATTGCAAATGCTGTCAGTGCCTTGGGTCAGAACTCAAGCGAAGCAGAGCTTGGGGGAACTCAGGAAGCCTTGGGTCATGCCAGCTCCCGTGCCCACAACGGCCCATCCCCAGCCACTGCCACCCCAGAGTGATTTTCCCTCTGCCAATGTCCAAAAAGCACATCCATGGTGGCAAGGGGTGGCCACACAGGGTGCTGAGCCTGCTGTGCCTTGGACAGCCCAGCTCTCCCTCCCCCAGCCTATTCTGGTCCTCCTCCTTCCATCTGTGAGTGGCTTCCTATTAGTACAGAGCCATTAAAATTCAAGGTCGGATTTGATCCTATATCGATCATTACCAGGCAAATTAAAGACATCTTTCTTCTCTCCCTCTTGTGTTACAGTGCCAAGAGGCTTCCCATTGTTCGCTCTCACAGGAGGCTGCTGCTGCCTCAGTGTCTCCTTGTGTGGGATCTGTTCCAGCCACCAAGGTTTCATGGTTCCTGTTTAAGAGAGATTCTCCAGGTTTTAAGAAAAGCAAAAGTGACAGTAAGTTTGAAGGATTGTAAAGGCTGTTGGTTAAGATCTCTGGACTGTAGCTGAATGCAGGAATCTCTATCAGAAAGGATAAGTGCAGCATCAGGCCTGTGACAGCTCTCTCCTGGGCAGGGGTTTGGCTCTTCACAAGCAGAGTGTGGGACACCTTGAGACTGAGATTTTACCTTCTCTCCTTCCATTTGACCTAAAATAACCACCACCCCCCCACCTTCCTTACCAATGCTTCAGCCCCAGCAGGTCTCAGCCTCTGGTGCATGCAGGGGACCCCAGCCCTGGGCATCGGTGTTTGCAGGACTGGAGCACATCAAAGCCAGACCTGCAACTGGGAGCTGCTACCCCAGGCTGTGTAGACACACAGAAAAACACTGTTTCCTGGCCTGAATCAAGCCCAAACCACTGCCTGATGTTCTGGGTGTTCAGCTGATGGGTCTCAGCTCTGTTCTCCCAGGCTGTGTCCCCCCTGCAAGCCCTCCCTGCCTGATGCTGCTTTTGAAGCTCCCCTCTCCCTTAGCCAAGTTCTGGATGACAAATGCCAGCTTTGACCTTACAGGGAACACTTGGAGGGGAATCTTGACGCCAATGTGAGATCAAAAGAAAAACTCTCTGACAAGTCCCTTTCTGAAGCATCAGGACAGCATCTTCCAAATTATTTCTGTTTATACTTTGCCAGTGACTCATGCGTTGATGTTCTGTCCTGTAGGTTACTCTAAAAACAGGAATAATTACACTGCTAATTATCATTTGAATTATTCATTTTGTTCCCTTCTTCCTTTCTCCTGGAAGAGGGAGATGTATTGTCAGTTGTAGCTGTCTTTGTACGGCGTGATTAGATCCTCTCTTGTGCAGTGACGGGAGAGATCTCATCAAAATGTGCTTCCAAAAATGGAACCAGGATGGAGAATTTCACAGGTTTCAACAAGTTAAACACCTCTCCCCTCCAGCGATGTAAATATGCACCTACATATCCACATGGGTACACACACATGCACACACACCTTAACCAAGCACAAAAACACATTCATCCCCATCATCAAAACAAACCCTTTTCCTCAGCTGAAGGAGAAAGCAGGCTCTAATGAGACTGGGAGCGTGTGGCACATGTTTTTGTGTGTGTTTTCCTAATTATCGCCTTTCAAGTAAGATTAAACATCTCTCAAAGCTGGACATCTTTCCAATAGGTGAATGAACTCCAGGGCTGATGGTAACATGAAAAATTTTCCCTGTCACAGGCAGACAAACAAATTGTTTTGTTTTGTTTTTTTTTTCCTTAGGAAAAACATTGCAGTGAAATTACTATTCTCTTGTTGTTGCCAGAAGTCCAGCTGAAGGGAACCCAGTGTTGTTCTCACTCGGGCTGGAGCGAATCAGGACAAAGTCCAGAGATGCTTGGGACAGGAAGGAGGAGTGAAGCTGGTTTGAAAGGTAACTTTGGCATCTGATTCTTGCTCCCAGATGGAAGGTCTCAAGGTCAGGGCCCTGCTTTGTGGATTCAGCATTGGCTGAGGACAGAGCTGTTCAGTGGGACAGTCTGAAGGTGTTCCTGAAAGATGCTCACCTGGAGGATGTGCTGGGGACAAACCCTGTATCATTCCTCTTTTCCCTTCTCCAAAGAATTTGGTCCCTGAAGGTGAGATCCGGGGCAAAGCAGCCCTGAGCCAAGACCTCTCTGCACTGTCCCTTGCTCCACGACTCTTTCAGGAAAGCAGTCCTTGTCCAAAGGCGCAGCTGAGGTCCAACACCCCTGACAACTCAAGAGCTCCTCTGCTGCCACTGCTGAGCAGGGCTGGGGCTACTCCCACTGGCTCATCCCCCACCACCTTCTGCTATGTGTGTGCAGAACATCCCCTTCTCCTCCCTCTTGCTCCAGCAAAAGCAGCACTCCCTGGTGTGTTTGTGCAGGGGAAGGATGAGCATCAGCAGCCACAGCAAAGATCCCCATTCGCTTCACGCTTCCTCTCCGAGCATCACCCGAGGATATCCATTAACTTGAACAGGCTTGTTCCTTTATCAAGGATTCCTTAAGAAGATCTCGGCTGCCTGGGAAGCCAAGCGTGTGCTTCAGACAATATGTCTGCACTTCACAGCTTTATTTGTTTAACAGGTCTGATAACAGCGCTGCCTATTGCACTGAGAGACGCCCCGTTCAGGCAACAGGTTCGTTCCTTTATCGTGCATCAATCTAAACTGATTTCACCCTGGAGACTCTAGAAAAAAGGTGCACAGTCAGGTTATTCCTCTAACAGCTCTATGTTGATATCAGGTCGTTGTTTCGCTGTATTTAAATTATCAGAACAAAAGGACACCGTGTGTGTGTCTCTCTCTTTCTCTCCCATTATCCTTTGCTGAAACAAAGTCTGAGGAATGTGTCAGGGAAAGGATTTATCAAAGCCAACAGTCCAATAGTTTTATTTCCTTCTTGTCAGACACAGGGCCCTTATTCAGCTCTTTTATAGGAACTCTGGATTTGCCAATATGGATCAAACCCAATCTCTGTCTACGACAGCAGCCAGCTTTGTTGGCTTCCATGGCAGCACACAAATCCCCTGGAGCTGGAGCGCTGGTGGCACCCCAGCCAGGCAGCAGGAATCCTTCCCACCTTGGGAAGGTGTAGGCAATGCACTGGAGTAATGAGGTTTGTGTCCTTTCTGGAGATTTTAATGCCCATCGATCCAGTGCCTTTGCCTTGTGCTTTTGTTTACTCCAGAGGAAAGCAAATAAATCCCATCAAGGTGGCTAAAAGGCCATTATTCTGACTCCAAAGCAGTTTGTGCAAACACTGCTCTGGTGTGAATGGTGTTGCAAGATGGGCAACAGGCTCGTGGGATGGTTTGATCTTTCCCATCGTGACCACTGAATATTTTACCTACCTGTAAGTACAGCCAAACATTAACTGGTTTAGTTTTACTTTGCCTTTGGCCCAAACAGAGTTCTGAGACCAGGCATCCCATGGTTAACAGGGAAGTGACATCAAACCCTCTTGCCCCAGGGCCCGCTCTACGTGACACAAGCAGGGCAACTGGTGTTGCCAACCTGGTTTAAAAGCCACCTTCCACCTCCCACCTGCAGCTCCTTCAAGCAGGATGCCAGGGAGACATTCCCAGGGGATGCAGAGGAGCAGGAACCATCTGTCTTCAGCTTTTCAGCGCTGACACAACATCCCCACTGACCCCCCAGCTCATGCCACAGAGCTCGAAGGAGCAATGTGGGCCCAGCTGGAAGCAGGGAGAGGAGCAGCAAACTGGGAACCCCTCAGAGCAAAACAGCCACGAAGGGAAGGGCAGCAGGGACAGGGAGGGGAGAGAAGGGGGGAGAGCACTGAACAGATGGCTGGGGGAGAGATGGTAGAAGAGGAGGGAAGCAGACAGATGGAGGACAGAGAGGAGTGGGGTGAGTGACATAAGCAATTCTCTGCGCTTGTTCATATTTAATCAAGAATTTGCTGCTGCTGCTATTTGCATTTTGGCATTATTTGCTTTAGAGGAGCATCTAATCCCTGCCAGGGGCCAGGCCCTGGAGCTGTGCCGATGCTCAGGGAGCTGCTCCTGCCTCCATGAGCTCTGCCCCAGAGCCAGGGGCCTCTCACCACTGGAACAGGGCAAGGAACGGAGGTGTCTGGGCACCCATCTAACATCAGGTGTGGAAGGCAAGGAAAGGGAACTTCGGTGGCCCCTGTCCCTGCTGTGGGCTGGGAAGGGATGGGGCAGCTGTTGGGGATGGTCAGCTCCTCCAGCCTTTCCAAGCCCTGGGTGCACTTTTGAGAGTCTCCCTGAGCAGTTTCATCCTCAGCATGGGGAGGAAGCAGTAAACTGGGACACGGTGTGGACACTGCAATGTGCCCCTGGTCACACAAGGGTGTCACAAACCAGTCTAAGAAGGGATCCCGGGATCACTGCTCGTGCTGTTCAGGGAATGAGGCTAAAGGGAGCAACACTCTCAGCAGAAAATGTGTGGGTTTCTATCCACACAGGACTCAGATTTTTAGACAGAAATTCCAGCTTTTTCAAGGTTCCACATAAGCCATAATGTCTTGCCACTTTGACACATCTCTAGCTGATGATGTCTTAGACCAGTTCTAGGAGGAATACTAAGAGTAATCATTATTATTTGTCACATCTAATCCAACCTTATATCCTGTGGGATCTCAGAGCTTGTTAGCAGAGCACAGGGCTAATTCTACTCATCTCTGCCACCTGCGTCCTGCTCCTAAAGGCACGGTTTAAAATACTTGGTATAAGCCTGTAGAATTCTGGATAAAAATACAAAAACAGCCTTAGCTCCTGGAATGTCTTCCAGTGCAAATGGGAAACTGAGGCACAATAACTTGCCTCTAGGGAAAAGAGTGGTAGAATTAGTTACCGGTCTAGTTTTGCATCTTCCTGGAGTTAATGTTGCCTGGTACTTTATCAAAAGGAAAGAAAAAAATTGGGAGGAGGAGGTGGTCTAAGGAAATAAAAAGGGAGGATGGACTTTCCAAAATGAAACTTGGGCACAATGGTTTTTGTATAACAGTACGTTGAAGCTGCCCTCTCCTCTTGTTTTTAAAATACATTTTAAAGCAATCCTTTAATTTCTGGGTGACAAAGACAAAAGCATCTGAAAACCTCTCCAGTTTTCTCTGGCTCCAATATTTTTTTTAATTGTAATTATGAAACTGTCCCATTATCATATTGTGATGTGGAGCCTTTCAAGTAATGAGAAATTCAAGTGAAGTCTTGATTACCTCCCTTGAGAACAAAATGTGATGGGGAGGACAGAGAAAGGGGGAAGGGAAGACACAGACAAGTTTTATAATAATAAAATAAAGAAAAAAATTAATCATGGATCCATTAGTGTTAATACAAATGCTTTATGACTCACCTCAATCATTTTACATTATTTAATAACAGAAAGTCATTATTTCCTGGGAGAATTAGGATAAAGATTGTTGGGGGGGATTGTGTGGCTTTTGTGTGGTTTTGGGGTTTTTTTACAATAACTAAAAATTGGGCTTTAGGTGTAGTTAGTGCAAGACAAGATGTGTGGTGGGGGAATTTTTAACCCCTCAAAGCCATTACCCTTCTTGAGCTTATTGTGCTACCAGTGATGGCCTGTGAAGGTGACCCAAGAAAGGAGTGGTGGTACCCAGGGCACAGGGAGAACATCCCAAAGCCCTCCCTGGGCAGGTCTTGTGGCAGCTCAACCCCTCAGCTGGGTCTGGCCGTGCCTCAAGGTGGCTGTTGGCTTTGCAGGAGCAGCGGGGTTCAGCTGCTGGTACCTGAGCTGGGAGATCTGTCAGATGGTCAGTGCAGGACACGCGGGGCAGGGGGGCAGGGGCTGGCCCACGATGAGACGCCTCTGGCTCCTCCTCTGGAGTCACTCAGTCTCTTTTTGAGCTGACCTCACATCTGCCTCCCAGACTTGAATCTTGCTTTCTCTCTTCTTGTTTCCAGAGATGGTGCTACATTTGTTAATGTTGCTCCTTGAGAAGTGGCTTTTAAATCTCTTGCTGTCTGCCTTCGGGCCAGTGTTAGGAAAGGATTGACTTTTTATGGGAAAGGCATCCCTAGAACAAAGCGAGATGCCATGTCCCTGGCCAGGTGGAGAGTTCACCCAAAAGGAGTACAGGAACCTCCATCTGAGGCTGGCCAAGGCATCCTCCACTAATTTCAGTGGTCTAGAGCAAGGCAGCGTGTCATTTTCCTGTGCCCGATCTGTGGGGCTGTGGAGAACACACAGGAACATGTCTCTTGCAGCTGTAGCTGATCCCTGTGTGCTCGTGGGAGGTGAGTGAGTGAGCCAGCTCCTGGAAGTGGCCTCCTCTCTGCAGAGGCTGAGAGTTAGACAGGGGCAGGAGCATCTCTGAGCACAGAAGGTGGAGCAGCACAAGGGTGCTCTCTACTGATCCAGCTTTCCAGGCTGGGGGAGCTCACCCGCTCTGAACGGCCCAGGGTGACGGGCGTCGTGCTTCCTACGAGGTTCTGTGCTACCTGCACACAACCCAAGGTTGTGTAACCCAATTACAAGGTTCCAGCTTCATCTGGAGCTCTGGCTCTGTCAGCAATTAAACTCCAGTGATCCCACAACGATGGAAGTTCAAGCTGGAGGTGCTGCTTTCCCCGTGTTGCCATTGTGCAGTGAAAAGGAACATGGATGTTATCTGGGGCTGAAATTTGTTACCCAAAATTGCTGTTACCTGCAGTGGAAATTTGTTGCAAGAGAAGATGAAAAAGTCATCTTTTGACAGACCTAATGTTGAAGGGAACCAGCTGGGGGTCCCTGGGAGAAGGACTGCTCTGGTGTGCTGGGATAGCCCCCCTTATTCACTGCTGGACTCTTGGCCCAATGTCTCAGTTGATTTGTGGTTTGGGTGCTCGGGAACCAAATGGATCCACAGCTGATTCCAGTAGACCCACCACTCCACTTTCCTGTGCCTCAGTTTCCCCATCCTTAAAATGGAGATAAGTAGTTTGATTCAGGTATATTCTTTTGCAAAATGCCATCGCACCTGGTTGGAAAGCACTGCTTCTTAGAAACCTACCCTTCCACTTAAAAAGAAGGTTAAATTAAATATATTTTCTACCAAACCCAGTTAAAACAGGATTTCTGTCTCATACTTGCAGAATTGTTTGTGAGTGTTGACTTTATAACAGCTTGAGATGACCTTGCTGTTGAAACTGAAGCTGTTTATATGATGAGCATCTTCCTGCCCTGTCATGTATTGCTGTTGTGGGGTCCTGGGTGCTTTATGTGCTCAAAATTCACTGTCTGCCTTGAAATGCTCACCGTCAATAAGCAAAGGAGGAATTATTCCTTTCACCTCATTGCGAGGAGCAGAAAGAAGCAAAGGTAATTTTCTGGGGAGCTCAGCTTCTGCACCAGGGCCAGGGAAGGTGCTGACTTCTGTGTGTCTCAGGCAGTATTTTAAAGAAGAAAAAAATTCCATCCTTTCTAACTAGGGAGAGGCCAGCTGCTTAATCCAACCATGGGAAACACAGCATGTAACTGTTTCAGTGAGGGCTGGGAAAAGATCCTGCCGGACTGAGGGCATCCTGAGGACGCCTTGCCAGTGTCTGTTTACCTGAGCACTGTAATTGCTCAAGCTGTTTGCTACTCAAGGAGCTGAGAAAGTGTCAGAGGCAAACAGGACACCCAATTTTCTGTGGAAAGTTAACTTTTCCGATTGCCATTGAAAGCTTGGTTCTTTTGACCTAATTTCACACTCCAAGGGTTAACTGCTCTCTGTGGTACAGCAGCCCTCCAGTGAGTGCAGCCAGACAATGCCATTTAAGTGAATATTCCTAGCCTACAGAAGTCCTGGAGATAGCTCCATCTTGCTCACAGTAGGTGTTACATTAGCTGCTCAAACCATATTCCAGTAAATTAGAGCTGGGCTGATTTAGACAATCACTGGGTCATTCTTTCCTCCAATTCCCTGTCTCACACAGAGATAACAGCAGCTGGGGGAGAGCAGGGCGGTGGACGAATAGCAGTTTGCTTGCTTATTAGGGGTTAGATGCAGTCTTGAGTCTGTGATTTGCAGAACACGACTGATACCAGCAACAAAAGCCTCAAAGTTAAATGATGTGGTATTTGTTTCAGGTCTAATAAAGACACTTAAACAAGTGCTGGGCACTTTCTTCCTCAGAGGCAAGTCAATGCATTAAAATGCCTTTATAAACCAGAATGAAACATATGGTGAGCAGGAATTTAGGGGTGAGGGTTGGTCAGTCCCCATGTGAAAGCATGGCCAGAGCCCTGGACTAGGGGTCAGAGCCTTTAAGTCCGTGGTGTTTGCTGGGTGACTCCAGATGTTTGTCTTCCTCTTCACAGCCTCAAGCTGTCATAAAGCTTTTGCAGTGGTTTTGTACTTCACCTAGTGCCAGAGGAACCTGATTTTCGTTTGGCCTTTAAATACAACAATAAACTACTGCTCTTGGAATGATCTGACCTGCTTGTGTCAGCTAGTGAGTAAGCAAGAGAGCTTACAACCCTTCTGCAGCCCTTTTATGTGATTTGCTTTTTTCTTCAGTCAGAAACATGTACTATGTTCTTTAGGAACTGGGTAAAGTGATACCAGAGAAGTGTTGTACCAAGGAGTTCTTCAGGTGTTCAGAGGCCTTTTTTGGCCCAGTTTCAGCCTCCAATCCAACAAAATATTAAGCAATTGCTTAAACAGAAGACTCTCCCTCAGTGTCTGTGATTGAATAGATTGCTTGGAGCTGAGCTGCCCCAATGCCATGGAGAGGGGCTGATGCTGCTCCCCAAGGCAGCCAAGCCATGACCTCTTTTTCTCACATTGTAATGTCCCTGGCAGTGTAAAAATGCAGCATAAATGCTCTGAAAAGCAGTGACTGCAGGTGTGCAACAGCTTCAAGGGATTAAGAAGTGGGAGGAAGCAGCAGAAAACAGGAGCCAAGGTGAAGTATAAGTGCCTGTAATTTAAAGGGGAAAAGGCTGTTTTCTTAGCTCTGGAGGATTGGTTGCTGCTTACCTTGATTTTTTTCAGCTCTGGTGTGAAATGCTGTATTTCAGAAGGTGTGTCCAAGGCAGGGAACTGCTCTAAGCTTCAGCATACAAATAGAAAGGGCACCACAGAGAGAATTATTTATCTCTCCTATTCCCATTGCTCTCTTTAAAACTCACTGTAATGATGTTGCTGTGACCCAGGCCTCTGTAATATGTGCCTCAGGTAACGCAGATTGATATATAAATACCTGAGTTTATTACGCTTGAAAGACCTTTTGAAAACTCAGGGGGAGAGAGAAATTGTGGGATCTAATCTACTGTCCCTGAGGGAGAAAATTAGTCCATGGGTAGTGCTAAACGATCCAGCAGCATTTGGTTGCTGCAGGAAGAGAGTGTTGTTTATGAAGTGGGTCAGTTGTGTCCTGGAGAGAGCACTGAGGCAAAGTGGGATTCAGCTCTGGAGCCCCATTTGCAGGCTTGCCACCCTCTTGAAATGGCACGGGTTCTCCTTAAGCCCTGGCTGTGTTTAGGTGGTCCTGGGCTGGGCTGCAGCCTGCACTCCACTCTGATATCAAACGATGAACATGAACATTTCCTCTGGGACCAGATAATCAAAGAGCAGTAGGGACTATCTATCAGCAGGTGCAGAATCACACAAAGGGCCTACTGGGAATAATGTAAAAACCCCTCACCTCCCTACCTGCCTGTGCCCAGGGCATTTTCTAATGTTCAGGGCAGAGGCTGAAGGTTCCTCTCTGCTGCCTTACGCTGTCCTGCAGAAAACATTGAACGCAATGAGTGTCACAGCTCTCTGTAACTGCCTGTTCTGCCTGGCTCCGGTGACCTCAGCTGGTCTGGTGAATTTTTCTCACAAGTTAAATCACGTTGCACCCGTGATTATAAAGGTTCTTGCTACTACCAAGTTGTAAAGTTCTGAAGGACTCATTTTTTGAGCAATGTTTAACAGTGACAAACACAATCATGTGGTTTTCTTTTGAGCAACAACAGTTACCCCAGGGACTGGTTGGACTATGAGACCTCCTTCTCTGTTACTCATCAACTTGCATGGCTGCTCACATGCATGTAAAATCCTCCTGTTTTGAGCTGGTAGCAATTCACACTCTGTTTGTTTTAGCACAGCAGAGGCCTGAGGTCCAGGACATGGGGGATGAGCAGCCACTGCTTCCAGAGCTCCTGTGAAATTGGGAGCTCTGACTTGTGAGTCTACTCACTGCAGCTATAGTTATTATGCAGTGGAAAATCTCATTCCCCGGGGCTTTGCATGAACTGGACCTCCAGTGGCACCACTTCCCTCTGTGCTGAGCCCTGCTGGTCCCAGGGAGGTGCTCTGCTAATGGTCACAAGGGGATTCTTGGTGGCACAGCAGCACTGATTAGGGACCAGACCTTTTAGCAGAAGTTGGAAGCACAGATGTAACCAGAACTGCATTAACTGATTTAAAAAGTGCTCTTTAACTTAAGACATAATTACCATGAAACTCATTGCCCCAGGAAGCCACTGAGGCGAGGCACTTAACGAGAGTCACCAAAGGCATGGGCACTGCTACAAAATGGCAAATATATATATAAATATGATGAAAAATTTTATTTAGGTTTATTAAACCACACATTTAGGCCAGTCTCTTCCCAGTAGAGTCCAGGATGGTACTTAATGTGAGGAGGAGAATGAGCAGACAGACACTGGAGCTGATGCATTTTGGCAGCCCCTCCAAGGGGAGTGTGTTTGACACAGACCTGATCTCCTCGTGCCTGTGGCTGGCTCAGTGTCACAGCTCTGTCACTGCCTCTCCACACTGTGGCAAAGAAATCTTCGTAGTTTGTGAGCAGTAAAAGTGGGAGCACAAAGGTGAAACCAGTTTTCTTCCCCCTAAAGAGGAATACATTTCCCAGATCATTACATTTTTGGTTCATGCGCTGAGGGTTTCTCTCCCTGGGAAGTTTTTACAGTAGATTGAATCTGATCATTGAAAAACTCATCTGGAAAACAGGTTAGATGCAAGAATAAAATGCCTTCCTCCCTCCCTGCTTCTCTCTTCTTTTTTCTTTGTACATCCAGAGAGAAAAAATTATGGTAGATTTAGCAGGTTTTAATTATCCTTTACTGTCTGGGTGAAATCTCAAGCCTCCCTTCCTGGGTTCATGTCTAAAGAATGGGTCTTAACTTCTCACTACCTGCTTGAGGTGAGTTGGTGATTGAGGCACAAATTTTCCAACAGAAGTTGTGAGTTTCTCCCATTCCTCCTGAGCTTCTGCTTCAGTGTTGGAGGGTTGATGAGCCTCCTTTTAATAGCTGGATTTGTCTTTGGTTATGGATTGAGAACCTGAATTTATGTGTTCCTTCCCTTGTGCTTATCTTTCAAGAGAGTAAAATATCCACAGAGACTGGAAGATTCCCATGTAGGGATACAACAGTGGAATGATGTTGCTGCAGCAGGAGTGCTGCTGGTGGGAGGAAAGAGGAGCCATGTGCTCCGAGCTCTCAGCTTTCAGCCCAGTGTTTGCAATTGCAGAAACTCTCTTCTCCTGTGCAGATGCTGCCAGCTCTAGCAAGAGTCCCATTTCAGCCCCTGCTCAGCATCTCTCACTTTAAACCAGCAAAAGCTAACGTTACAAATTAAAATGATTAAATTTGCACCTGGAATACAAATCGGGACTCCTGCGAGCTAGGAGATATCAGATACCTTATCAGGGGGCAGCAGTGGCAGGCTGAGATCCCAACATGCCAGTGTGGTGTAGGTGCAGCTGCTAAAGCAGTGCGGGTTTGGCCATCAGCTGTGGAGGCAGGTGGGTCCTGGTGGGAGGAAAAGTCCCTTACCTGGCTGAGCATGCTGAGCCATGCTCCTGGAAGTCAAAATCAATTGTGAACCCCTGTGGGGGTCTATGCTGAATTGTGACTGTGCATGTAGGAGCTTGTCCCTGCCCAAAGGGTGCTGTGGAGCAAAGATGAGGCTTGAGTGGCCAAGCACCGGGGAGGAAGGTGAATGAGGCCTTGCAGGGAGCTGTTGAAAATTGCTGGCACACAAAGCCAGGCCCAGCCTGCACCAAAACGCTCTGAAAGACTCCTGGAGAACAGTTAGAGTTAATGTGAAAGCTGCCCTCTCAGTGCCTGTTTTTATTCCCTGCACTGCAAACACTTGTTCTGGTTATAAATGGATCCATGAAGAATTTATTTCTTTTGCTGTTTCTGGGTTCTGTATTCCTCTGCTTATGTTTTTGAGCACAGAGGGATATCACTCTTGCTTTGTGCTTTGCTGTCCATCTCCTTCCTGTGCACTTTTTCTTCCTCTCCTACAGCAGAGCCATTTAGGCATCCATAAAACTCCCATAAAATTTTCTCTCCCACAACTTTTGCAAGAGCAGAAAAATGTCTGCTTCACTTCACAGACATTTTGATGTGGGGGGAATAGACTTTATGTTAAAAAAATGAACAGTGAGTAAAATAACAAGCACAGAGAAAAAGGGCAGCTTTGGCAGAGCTGATGTACTCCCACCAGCTCACCTTCAGAGCAATTACCCCATGTAAATCTCCCTTTTTTAAGAAAGAGCCAAGGAGAGCCAAAACCACCATCAGACACTTCAACTTGTGTCCTGCATGGAGAAATAGCCCTGGTACTAACACAGCTTGGCTGTGGGCCAGATGCCTGTGCATGGAAACATATTTAAACCATCGAATAAGCAGGGTATAAACAAGAATTTTCAAAGTTTGGTGGTTTTTGCAACTCCAGGCAACACGAATTAGAGTCTACAGTTATTAAGTTCCCATCTGGTGGCTTCTTTATGAAGGAATGATATTTGCATGTTTCCAGCAGAGAAAAGCTGTTTTTAGCTCGGATAAAATGGAACATTTTGCGACAGTATGGGAAATAACAGACGATGCTGATTTTAGCAACTGGGGTTGTAGGTTCCACCAGCTGCCCTTTTAAAAAAAAATTATTTATCTTTAAGTAATGTTTTTCCAAGTGCTCTTAACACCCATTGATTTGGAAGACTTTGGTCAGAGGAAATGATGGCATCTTGCAGAGAAAGAAAACAGCCCATTGGGTCATCAGCTATATGTGTTGGACCTCAGTGCATTTTTTTTTCCTTCTAAGTTGAGCAAGTTTTGGGGCTGGTGTAGCCACAGATTATCAAAATGCAAGAGGTTCTGATTATTTTCCTTCTTGCACAAGAGTGGTGAGCAGGAAAGATCTGCAGCTGCTGCACTGCA
This sequence comes from Falcunculus frontatus, assembly GCA_013398115.1. Taxonomy (NCBI): domain Eukaryota; kingdom Metazoa; phylum Chordata; class Aves; order Passeriformes; genus Falcunculus; species Falcunculus frontatus. The sequence goes on from VZRV01008789.1 coordinate 350,427, forward strand.
TTGCAGCTGTGGGGACTGTGACTATTCCAAAACACACCAGACAGGAGCTGCATGGATTAACCTAGAATGAAGCCAGTGCCTGGCTTGTTTTGAAATATCCTGTCCCACCACTGCAAACTGAGTGTGGTTCTGGAACCAGACACAGCTTTCTAAACCAGCCTGTTCAGGCAGACAGTGCCAGCTTCGAGCCTTGAAAACCATAAATACAGCCTGGGCACCAACTGAGCCACACCTCTGCTCACACACAAGTGCTTTCCTACCCAAACAGCTGCTCTGCTGTCACAGCCAAGAGCAAAAGGAAAAGTAATGCCCCGGCAGAACTGAAGCTCCAGGACCGGAGCAGGAGGTTGTACCCAGGCTCAGAACAGTGCCAGCATCACCTCCCCACCCTGAACCCAGGTTAGTAAATGCAGTGGAGTTTAGGGGGGAGAAGGGAAGATGTTTTGCACACAGGCAGAGGAGACTGTGTGTGAGATTCAGCGATGGAACCACAGACTCATTTAGGCTGGAAAAGGTCTCCAAGATCATCAAGCCCAACTGTTTCCCAAGGCCACCACTAACCCATGTCCCCAAGCATCATATCTGCACGTCTTTTAAATCCTTCCAAGGATGGTGACTTTACCACTGCCTGGGCAGCCTGTGTCAGGGCTGGAGAACCTTTTTGGTGAATAAATTTTCCCAAATATTCAGTGTAAACCTCCCCTGGCCCAGCCTGAGGCCGTTCCCTCTCCTCCTGTCCCTGTTCCCTGCGAGCAGAGCCCGACCCCCCCCGGCTGCCCCCTCCTGTCAGGGAGTTGTGCAGAGCCACAAGGTCCCCCTGAGCCTCCTTTTCTCCCTCTGAGCCCCTTCCCAGCTCCCTCAGTCACTCCTGGTGCTCCAAACCCTTCCCCAGTTCCATTTCTTTCCCTGGACATGCTCCAGCCCCTCAGTGTCTTGCTTTGCATGAGGGGCCCAAATCGACCCCAGGTTTTGAGGTACAGCCTCAGCAGCGCCAAGCACAGGGAGATGATCCTTTCCCTGGTCCTGCTGGCTGTGTTATTGCTGATACAATCAACACAAGTCTGAATGTGCGTTTGCACCCTCCTTTGGAAGCCTTTCAGCCTTGGTGTAACAGCACCAGCATTGCACTGCACTCCAGAACTCTGTAAGGGTGGAATTTTTTATAGCAATTTAAGCTATTTGCAGCCTTCTGATAGTGAAGTGTTTTAGAAGGCAGCAAGTCTGCTATTCCCAGAGAAATCTCTGGCCTGCCTCCAAGTCTTAAAAGATCTTTGGGGTATTGCTAGGTTTGAACAGTGGCCTTTGGGGGAAGATTTGTCTTTGCCATGCTCCTGCTCTCCTCTTTTGTTGAAAGGCACAGCTCATGGTGTATTCAAGACTTTTGCCAGTGATGGTAGTAGCGTCCAAGAGAGCCCATGTTTGGGAGTTCCCTCAGCTCTTTTCTCTTGCTCCTGTTCTAAAAATAATTTTTAATCCTTCCTCCAGCACTGAGAAAGCTTGGACTGGCTCTGTGTGCAGTGTTGTAGCCTCCACCTTTCTCCAGGACCTTTCTGGGCACAGGCTGGAGATTCACTCAGCTGGTGGTGATTGATAGGTCCTGGAATAAGAGTGGAGCTGCACTTCAGGGCTGCCAATACATGTGTAAAAGAAGTCAGTGCTCTGTAGTGTTCTACTGAGGGCTGTTCAGTTAAACTTTTCTCCTTCTTGCCTCCTTCAAGGTTTTCTGTTCATGGAGAAATATGTGAAGCAACAAGTCTGCAGTTCTGAGTGGCCTGGGAACTGCTCTTTCCACAGGTATGAACAACCAGACAGTGCCCAAAACTCAGCCAGGTGTGTGTGATCCTGGATCCTGCAGGCTGCCTCCTTCCAGGTCCTGGCAATGGAGAGTCCCGAGCCACTGAGCTTATTTCATTTTTAACCACAGCCCAGCAGATCCCACACTTTGCTCGAGGCTGGCTGGGCTGCTCTGCAGATGATCCTGCGATGTTATGACAGTCCAGAGAGCCATTATTCCGAGCTCTTGCCAATCACCAGACTGCTGCCAGTCTGTGTCAAATGAAGCATCCCAGGCCCTGTCACATTAAATCCAGCAGCTCTTTCATTTAGAGCAGAGCAGTTTGTTTATTTGTGTTCCCTCCCCTCCTTTTGGGATGCCACACTCAATCATCTCTGGGGTTTGCTCTGCTTGTGCAAAGCCTGTGACCACAGGGAAGCTCAGTGCCCCTTAAAGGGCCCCTCATTCTCGGGCAAGTGATGCTGTGGTGGTGTTCTGGGAAGAGAAGTGTCAGGGTGTGAGGAAGGGGAAAAGCACAGAATACTGGTGTGGCTGAGAGCGTGGTTCCAGATCAGTCACTCACATGGGTTCAAGGGCAGGACGTCTCAGCCTGATGAATCCCATGGCTGCTGTGCTCTGCTGCGAATGAGAAGAAACGATGCAGAGTAGTGGCACATCTGGCTGCCCTGACCAAGGCTGTGCAGCACCTCTGTGCCTCTTTCCCTGTCTTGAAAACAGGAAGGGTGAGTCAGGAGTAGCCCACTCTCTGGGAAAGGGAAGATCAGACAGGTGCTGCGACCATATGGAAGATTGGAAAGGGGAATGGTGAGATTTCAGCTGAGGATACAGAGCGAGCTCACTTTCTCCACCAGCATTTAGGTACAGAGCTGGATTTTTCCAAGGCGGGATTGCCAGGGAGCCAGTGCCCCTGATGCTGATCCTGAGCAGCTCCTGCCCTCTGCAGCCTCTCCCTGCCACACCACCAAGCGTGACAGTGCTGCAGCAGCTGCTCCAGGAAGGAGTGGGAGTGCTCTTGAAGCATGGGTTTCTCTCAGGCAGAGGTGATTCCCAGAGGAGAATGTTCCAGTTCGTGCAGGGACCGCAGGTGGAGGGTGCAGAGAAAGGTCTGTACAGAATGGAGAAAAGAAGGGAAAAATGATTACGCACTGGCCAGAAACATAATTACAGGGAGGAACCAGGGTCCTGCATGTGATATTCCTCCTTCATCAGCACAAATTCTCCTGTTCTTGCAGGAAGGCTCTTGAATCAAGCCTGTCTGTGCAAAGGCTGTGAAGACTGGTCAGCTCCTCTTGACTTCTTAGCTTGGGAGAACAGGAGAAAAAAAAAAAAAGAGATTCTTTGGGGTTTTTTATTTATAATGCATCTGCAATAAGAGGTGATTTACTTCTTGTCATTGCTTGCTTTGGTGTCTAATTTGCCTCCTGTAGGATTTGAACTCAAATATTATGATGGGATTTTATTTTCCCTTTACAAGAACTAAAAGCAAATGCACAGTTAGAAGACAGAATTCCAGGGCTTCCAATCATTTGACAGAATGAAGTCTGTGAGCCAAATTAACTGAGCTTCCTCATTACTGGTGTCACTTTGTGTCCTGGCTGAATGCTCCTGCATTCAGCCCTGATCCATTACAAAAAATACTCTCCTTACCTTTCTTGTGAGGGGCCCTCAAGCTGATTAAAAGCAAAAGGGATTTCAGCTGTAGTCTTTTTCCCCTTGAAGTGTGGCTTTTATCTGTTGCTGCTTGTTTCACAAGAGAGTTTCTGGTTATTTCATGGTTATTGTGCAAACTCATGGGGAGAGCTTCCCTATGGATGAATGGAGATCTTTTCAAGGGAGAAGGATGTCTACTGCTTTTAAGGAGTGCCATGTAACAAAACCTTACACAAATCCCCATTTGAGGTGTCGCTTCCATACCAATGTCCCTTTAAGAAAGAGCAATGATAAATCCAGCTTCATTAGCCAGCATGTCCAACAATCAGCCGGGTGACATCCTTCCCTTTCATTGCACGGAACAGCGATTGACTCATTGGGTGACTCTGCTTGCAGTTGAAGCCTCATACAGTAACTGGAAACCCAGGGAGACTCTGCAGTCTCCATGGAGACAGCACACTTACAACTTAATGTGATCAACAGATGCTGCAATAATCTTGAAAGATGGAGAAAATGTTTCAAACCGAGTGTTGTTTATGGTGGTTCAGTGGATGTTCAAATTTGCGCTGTTATGACTGAGCTCCATGTAAACACACACTCTGGAAAACACACAGACGTGTGTGTGTGTGTGGAGGGAGAAATCTCTCATGTGGATAGAGCAAGAGGAAGTGGGAGACCACTTTTCTGTTCTCAGCTTCTGCCCTTGGGGAGGTCACCTTAACTTTCTCTTCTATCCCAGTTTATCTGTAAAATGGGGCAGTGCAAGTCATCCAGGTAATGGCTACAGCATCTTTTATGCTCTGGGGTGGATGACTGTAATGAGATGAAACTAGTAAGACTCTGATGGATGAGCCTATAATCTCAGTGAATTGAATAGGGATCTCCCTCTGTGCTGCATGACCTAATGCTGGAGCTGACGTCAAGATTTGCAGAGCAGATTTATACTTCTGCTTGATTTTCCTGTGAAATCTCTAATGAGTGATCATTTCCCACTGAATCTTATAAGCTGTTGTAAAGAAATGACCTGTTTTCTGTCTTCCCTGCTCTGATGCTGGTGCAGCCCCCATTACCATCACATCTGGACCCTTGCACCAGTCCCAGAGGGAGGGAGATGCACTCCTCAAACAGGAGGAAGGGCATGCAGATGCTAGTTACACATCAGAAAAATTCCTGGAGCATTACTACTAGAAAGGATATTCCAGATGTAAGAGCTGGCTCAGCCTTCATTTTGCTGATTGCTGGGTAGGTAAAAATTCATGCTGTACTTGTTTCTTATTCTTTCCCCAAGCATCCTCTGCTGGCCACTCCTGGAGATGGGCTGCTTGGCTGGAGGGATATTCGCTCTGAATTCCTGGTCTGCTCTTAAAATCTGGTGGCTGTGGAGAGTGGAGGGGTTTCTGAGTTTTCCTTTGCTCATTGGGTTTTTCATAAGGGAGGACGAATCTTTGGTACTACAGTGGCATTCAGAGCTGTGCAAAGCGCTCCACAGGCACAGGGGGAGAGGCAATTACCAGCTCTGAGGTGTGAGAAGTCTGTAGAGGACAGGAAACCTCAACCAGCTTTACAGGGAAGAGGCTGTGGCTGCCCTCAAAAGCCAAGGAGGCTCTTCAGGGGCTCTGTCTGCACCCGTGCTGCCCCAGCTCCCAGCTCACTGCCTTTGCAGGTGACATGAGCTTTCTGGTGTGAGGGAGCACTTGGGCAGCCCCTCGTGCTGCTGGAGCTCGCACTGTGCTCAGAGCAGAGTTACTCCTGCACTGGGGATGTTCTGGTGTGTGGGACAGGGACGAACAGTTGCTTGGGAGGAACTTCCTGCTGTATCACTCACTCGCCAGTGTAGCAGCAGGTTTGCAGGACCAGGCAGAACTCACAGAAGCCTAGGAACCTTCCTATGCTGCCACAGATTGCTTGTCAGCTCCTGGAGGGATCAGGGGTCACAAACTAAAACTGGCAGCTTGTTCTCCTACACAAAGCCCAAAGCTGTGCTCAGCCAGGCAATCTTTATTTATAAGCATACAAACCCTTGCATTGGTGGGCTCAAAAGCATCAGGACCAAGGCCCCAGAGGCAATTCATCACCACTTTGATGAGGACCACTTTTGCACACACTGTCAATGCCTCTCTCCCTCCCCTTTGAAGGGAAAACACAGCTGAATATGAACTCCCTGTGGCAAAGTTCTGCATGATCTGGTATCCTCCAACAAGGGACAAGTTGCTGGCTGCACTCAAGCTTTGCTGGTCATGTAGCTGAAACCCTCTGCAGGTGGGCAGTGCTTAGGGACTTCACCTACACAGCTGCACTGAGGAGGAGGCATCTTTGCAGTCTGAGCATCCTGCTGGAAATCACCTGTGGAGCCTTCAGCAGAGCAGGACAGAGTCCCTCCCCCAGTTCCTTGTTTTCCTCCCACCCAGGGCCGACCTCCTCTGCTTGCAAGACTCTTACCCAGCCAGGCTCCTTGGCTGTACTCTTGCCCTGGATGAAAGGTGCTCAGAATTGTGAACTCTCCCCTCCCATGCAGCCAGGGATCAAGAATTTCCAGGGAGAAACCTCAACTGATGCTTTTGGGGCATCCACCCCTGGAGAGATCCTCGCCCATGCAGTCAATGGACTCCTCATCCAGTCACTGCTTCCCACGTGACTGCACAGGTACATGCAAAGAAATGTAACCCATAGAGCAGCCATAAATATCAGTAAGAATTACTGATCAGGGTCTGTCTCCAAATAATGACAGGAATGCATCTCCTTTCAAAAAGGACAGGATACCTAATTCAGTGAAAGGAATTCCTCGTTGAAATCCCAGGTGGGCCCGTAAGATCAGCCTGATTATTTTTTGAAACCTTGGTTTCTCCAAATAAGACTGAAAATTGAATTAGCTCAGAGAGAGACAGCCCAGGCCAATCACTCAGGGAAGCTGAAGGACAGCTTATTGATTTTCATGTTTCAGAAAAATTAAATGATATCCCTTTTTGTTATTTAAAATGCTGCTTAAGCAATTTAGTAATGTGATGTTGGAGGCTCAATTCCAGGCTTTGAATCAGCTGAAGGAGGGGGAGGAATTTCCCTTGACAAGAGAGCTAGGTGGAAGAAAGATTTAGTATAATTGCCTTCCCTTCCAAATAATTGATGGCACCAAAAGAATGGCTATATTTTGCTGGCTTCCTTTCCTGCATACCATTTATTAAAATATAGTAATTAATTATGTAAATAGTTGATTTATAATCAGCAACACTGGTGGTTAATTGATTTTTGTGCGTGTGAATTTATATGACAGGGAAATACTGATAAGGTGATTATACTGTCCTGCCAGGCCACAGCATGCTCGGGGAGGGGAGGAGGTGGTCTGGTGAGTCTCAGCAGATGGATTTTTGGTCCTTTCCTTGGGAATTTAAGTCTTCTCCAACTGGTTGGGACCCCATCTGTCCAGAACAGACTCCTCACCCCAAGAGTGTGTGGCAAGAGAGCGTCTTTCAGGAACTGCTGTCTCCTTTAGCTGAGAATGAGCTCTGCTCAGCTGCTTCTGAAGGGGTTGTGTGGAGAGTGGCACCCCTTCCCAGCCCTCTGCTGTGCTGCTGGGATTAAACTGTGGTGTGTGATTTCTCTCCCCTGCTGCCCCACCCCTTCCCTTCAAATTGTTTCAGGCAAATCTTTCAAAAACAGCTCTTAATCAAATGAACGTGCAGTTAGAAATAAAATACCTTCTCCTTCCCGTTCTCCCCTCCAACCTCAAATCATGAGCCATTGCCTAAGCAGGAGAATGGGAATTGCTTCCAAATGCAAACGGTGGCTGTAAGGGGATGTTTGTGCTGTGGCCCTGCTTCCAAGGGACTCATCACATGCAGGGAACTGCTTGAAGACACTTGGCTGGTCTTGATCCTTTAGCATGGAAGGGAGGGAAGGTTTGGAGTGAGCTGAGTCTCCTTAAGATTATCTAAATGCTACTACAGCTCTTTTCATTCCCGGTCCAGGTGGGATTTGTGCCTTTGTTGGCTGAGGGTGAAAATGCTCTTCCATCCCAGTGCTGCTGGTGTAGGGGGGAAGCTCTCTGTGTCTTTCTCCCACTTCCTGCAGTGCTACTGGGTTTAGGATCAGCCACCTTGAGCTTGTCTAAAAAACTCTGTCCACCTGGGTAAAAGGCTCCTGCACTGGGCCTGGCCTCTCCCTGTGTGCTGCAGGTGATTTGGAAGTTGGGTGGTGTGTAAATCAGTCCTGTGCTGCCTGAAGTTCCTTGACCTTCAACTAAGACCTGAGCTCCCTCTTCTCTGTGATGAGTCGACGCTATTAATTGGAAATCCAATTTTGGAGGATAGCCAGGCTAATGCTGAGCCAGCATCACTTGGCTCTGCAGGCAGGATATAGGACATGCCTTGGTCTATCTATAGCCAGGGAAAGTCAGCTTGTTCTGCCTTATTGCGGGGGAAAGTGGGGTAAATAGGTCCCAGTTCCTCCCTCACCAGTCTGGCACCTCACACGGTTTTACTTTTTCCTATTTCTAGCTTGAAGCAATAGGCACTGTACAACAGACCTGCCAAGCTAAGATTTTTTTTACCCAGACAGAAAACAGGATAAAATGACATCAGTCCTCTGCAAGCAAAGCATCCCGTTGAGGTCCCTCTAGCATGGGTGAAGAGCAGTTGGTGAAGGTCCTTCCACCCCAAACATTGACCTTGGGGCAAGTTCGTTCACCCTCAGAGGGGCTGGCCCTGCCCCCCTTGACTGCAGAGGAGCCATGATTCAGAGCACTGTGGACTGCTTGATGTGATGGAAAATGAGCTGCTCCCTGGAGTGCTTGCTGCTCACGCACGTGGCACATGAGATCACACTCCTGTGTCCCAAATGGGGGATTCGTCAGTGTATCCTCAAAATGCAAAACAGTTGTAGAGCTGCCTCTCAGAGGAGCCTGTTGTGTTACATCACCCGAGGGGTAAACAAGACATGCAGACCCTGGCAAACAGCTCCTCCAGTCTCAAAAGCCACACTTAGCAGAGACCTCACAGTCAGAAAAGCAGCTCTTACTCACATCCAAGTTATCCCAGAGTTCCAGAATGGTTTGGGTTGGAAAGGACCGTAAATCTCCCCCAGTTCCACTCCTGCCATGGACAGGGGCACCTTCCACTAGTCCAGGCTGCTCTGTGGATATCCCATGGTGTGGAAGGGTAGGGAAAGGCTGCAGTGGTCTAAAGGGCAATGGGTCACTGTCCCAGTGGTCAGTCCTGGGCTCGGACACAGCCCTGTCAGGTAGCCCAGCGCTGGCAATGAGCACTGAGGAATGACAGTGGCTGACAAGGGCTGTGCTGAGCCAGAGCTGATCAAACCCAATCTGATTAATACTAACTGCTTATAAAGCGTGTCAGGCCCAAACGTGTATCCAATACTAATTAATCCTCTCAGCTGCCCTGGGAAGTGAGGAGGAAAGGAAATTTGTATCTATTTTTAAAGGAAGGAAACAGGAGTAATTGGTTAGGTGGTACTTGGAGCTTTTGGATTATTTTTTCTTCTCCATTTGTCTTGAGGAGGTTTGGTGGGCAGGGCCCAGCTTTTGATGCAGCACTGGGGGACAGAGGTGGCTGCACATTTGGGCTCTGCTCCAGGACATGCAGAATGACTGATTCATCAGTAGTCCCTATGGAATTGTTGAGGAATTCCCTGTGAATGGGTCAGAAGGGGGGAGGTCCCTGCCTGTCCCCCACAATGCAGGTTCTGGCCAAGGGCTCTGCAAGTCACTGTGGGTGCGTTCAGGGCCGTGGCAGAGTGAGAGGGGTGTTAACACATCACCAGGCTCTCTGCAGTGCTGGGGCAGCCAAGGACAGGAGCTGGGGCTGTCCCTTCAGGCACCAAGCCAAGTACAGTGGTTTGGGAGTGAGGGCATCCAGCTCAGTTTGGTCTGAACCTCTGGGAGAGCTGAAAAGGATCTCTCTGCTCCAAAGCTGTTGCCTTGTGCACAGCCTTTCTGCTTCTTTCCAGGCACCACTGTGTTATCTCCCATTATTGTCACATCACCGAGGCAGCAGTTGAAACTGCAAAATCTGGGCCTTAGTTTTAATTTCAATCAGGCTTTTGATTGATGCAGTAAAGGCAGTGGAAACCTTTGGTGCAGGCACAGCTTGGTGACTCCCATGCAGGGCATCACATCATGTGCCTTACCAGCTTTGAGGGTTCCTGACAAAGAGCTTCCAGACCCTGCAGGTGGGAACAGTAAGTTTTTCAACTGCTTTGGCTGAAAGCATGTGAGTTCCAGGGTCCTCGTTTGGTCTCTGTGTGTAGACACAGTGCATTGATAAGGATGGAAATAGATGTTAAAACAGCAGCACCTCAAACATCCCAGTGGAACCCTTGAGAATCCCTCCAGAGCTTGGGCCAGACCCTCTGCCGCTTGTAACAGCCCTGTGAATAAACAGAGCACTTTCTTCTCCGTGCTGGGGAATCCAGGGCCTTTCACAGGCAATAGAATTTGCATAAAACACTTAAAACTCACATAAATGTACCTTTAGACAGCCAGATCTTGCAGGAGCCAAATGAAATCATAAGGCTCTGGGTTTTAATTAGTGTCTCACCCTCGCTATATCAAACGATCATCATTGCTCATGTCAAACCAGTGCTTATTCTGGGATATAAAAAGGCTGAGTCCTCTGACAGGGCTGAGGGATGTGAAGGTGGAGAAGGGACATGAATAGCTTTTTGGGGCCATGTGGTTCCTGGGATGAGGTTTCCCTGGCCTAGTGCTTGCTTGGGGCTTTCTAGCTCAGATGGCCCAGAGTTCCCCTCCTTATTTTTCCCAGGGAAGGACCAGCATCCACAGCTGTCCCAGCCCCAAGGAGCTGAGCAGGGTCAGGGACACCTCAGCACCTGGGGCAGACCTGGGCTGGGGACCAGAACTATGTGGCAGGTCCCAAACCAGCCCCAGCACAAGGTTCCTGACGTCCCCTCCAGACCCTGGCAGCTTCTCGGCATCTGGCAGACAAAGCTTGTGGGGTTTTTCCTCTTTTCCCGTCATTCTGCCATCCATGTATGCACAGATGGCTGATAGAGAGCTGTTGTAAAGGGTTGTTAAAGATCGAGGGGGGGTTTTTTGCTCTCCCTTTGATTGATGCCTGAACAGACCTATACAGATGTGATAAGGTCAAATGTAAATTTAATCAGTTTTGTTAATTTTTTTTTAAATTCCCATGTGATGCATAAACAGATCAGAGTGTTGGGAAGAAGCTGGCAGTGGGGGAGCCTGTGGTAACTTTCTCTCAGCTTCTGTCCAAATAATTTTAATGACAGACTGCTGAACTGTGGGGTTCCAGAGCTTTCCAGGAAATCCTGGGCACAAGAGCTTTTAGACCCAGGAATTCCTGGAAAGCACCAGAAAATTCCTACAAATTCTCAGTACAGCATCTGATCCAGCTTTAAAATAGGTCTGAAAAGGGCACATTGTCAAAGATTTGTACATACTGCCCTCATCTCTGCCTTGTGCTCTTTCTCTTTTGGGAGGTGAAGGTGAGGTGCTTCAAAAAGGGGGCCTTGCAGAAATACGGGTGCCTGGTGTTGGTAATCACTCTCAAAAGGATTAGTCCTGATTTCTCTGTTCTTCCTCTCGGTAAAGCAAGGCTGCAGCGTGGGAGGCTGATGGGTTTTTTGGCATACTGCTGAGTCATTTGGTCACAGGGACAACTTCGGGGTTCAGAAACAATAGTGAAACAGCGGGGTGGGCAGGACTTGCAACCACACTTGAGGTGAAATGATGATGTCTTAAACAGTCAGTGTGATGCTCCAAAACCTGTCTCTCTGCCATCATTTCCTCCCCCTTAAGCAGAGCAGGCGCTGCTGCAGACCCAGGCCCGGTGCTGACCGGCTGCCACAGTTGTGTGGCTGATGCAGGATTTATACGACACGGTTATTTGATGAGTTTGGCTGGTTATAGATAGAGTCAAGTGAACACATTAGCCCCAGTTTTTTATTATGCTCCAGTCTCTTCATCGTCTTCATAGCCCTCATTGGATCAGCTCCAGGAGCTCCATGTCTGTCCCCTCCCGAGGAGCCTGGAACTGGACACAGCACTCCAGATATGCCTCTGACTGAGGACTGAGAAGAGGGGCGGGATCACCTCCCTAATAGACACGTAATCCCAAAAGACACTCTGACTGCAGCAATGACGAGGACTTTGGGGGAGAAAGAGTTCAGCTATATGGCAATGGGCCAAGCAATGCTATTTACCCTCAGGCAAAAGAGCAATCTGTGGCCTGTTTGTTTTGCTTTGCTGTATTTATAGCTGCAGCCAAAGTGCCCATGCTGTGGGGAAGAGCTGCCAAGCGTAGGCCAGCACTTGGTGGATTGAGCTGTAGTGACTCAGGCTGATCCACTGTGTGTGCCTTGGCACAGAGGTGACCTCAGCTGGGTCTCACCTGCACAGAGCCCAGCCACGGGGCAAAGCCCCGGTGGGAGCAGCGAGGCTCTGGATTTGGCTCTTGCGTGACTGTCGGTGTAGACACATCCTCAGCGTTTTCGTTGCTGGGGGAAACAAACCCTTTGGCGTGTGCTTCCCTTCACACCCCGTGCGGATCCAGCTGTCTCTGCTCACGAGCAGATGGCGGAGTGAGAGCGGAGATGCCTCAGGTGAGTCGGGCTGGGAGGCACACGGAGACACAAGTGTGAAGAGATACATCCTTGCATTGTCAAAATATTGGGATGTCTAGTTAAACCAGAACAGAAGGGATTGCAGAAGCCACCAGCTCCCCAGGTAACAGCACATGGGTCCGTGTGTGGCTGGGAGCCGGGGTGGATTAGTGCCGAGCTGCAGGTGCTCTAGGGGGCTGTGTGCCCTGAGGGCCCTGCAAACAATAACCGGAACATTTAAATGCCATAAAGCTCATTTTATCAGGGAGATGGTTTGTACTGAAAGAGGTTGTTGTGCACGGTTCCTTTGATGGGTCTCGGCAGATAGCACCAATTATAAAATTATTAACAAACGAATGTGCTCCTTTGCTCCAATTAAATGATAAGAGCCAAAGCAAAGGGGCAGATTTTTATCATTATCAGATTACAGGCCCATATTGTGCTGATAATAAAGCAGGCACTTTCTAATACATTACCTCCAATATGGCTCTTAGATTATTGTTTGGCTGTAGAAGAAATAAAAAGAACTTTGCAAAAGCAATAATAATGTGGAAGTGTCTTTATCACAGGCCATTCCAGGGAGTATAACAAAAAGGGCCCACAATGACTCAGGCCAATGACAATGAGGATAATGAGAACATCAGGAGTGGGGAGGGTGCCCACACAGCAGAGCACTGGGCCAGAACATCTCGAGTCTGTCCAAGAGATAAAGCCTTAAGAGGGAGTTCGCTTCAATCGGGGAGGCAGTTCTCTGCAGCCTCTGGAAAAGTGAAAAGAGCCACAGGAGGAGGAAGAAAGGAATATTAAAAGCTTTTCAGGGGGTGGAAGGAGTTTCTCTCCTATTCTTTTTCCCATATAAAATTGGGTAGGATTTGGGATGCAGCTACAAATACGTGGCCCTTCCTTCACTGCCTGAAATCTGATGTTTCAGAGGTGATCAAATGTAATTAGGCAGTGTAGTACTAATTCAGCTGCCGTGTGAGATGTTGAAGGAGGAGAATACCAACTGCATGGGAGGAGAGACAGAATGAGCTTCCCCTTCCTGACCCTGAAGCAATCATGCCTAGAAGCCTGAAAACTGATTTTATTTTCCTCTCTGCAGGTGAGAGACAGCAGTTTAAGGAAAAGAGTCCTACTCTGACTCTGCCTTGCTATGTGTTAGGTTGTTAGGCTGGTAAAATATGTAGGGGATGTGATTCCCTTCCTGTACTGGCATAAATCAGAAGTCACTCTAGCTGTGCTGACTTACACAACCTGAGGGTTTGCCTTAACAAAATCATAACAGCATAAAGCCAGTTAGGAGGAAAGGTCAAGCCTGTCATATCTGTCTCAAAACATGGTGATATCAGCCATGAAGCTGTGATCGTGACTGATCAGGGAACCTCGTCATTAAGTGATTAATTATTATTAATTATTATTTATTACTCTAGCACCAGGGAGCCCTTGTCACATCTATGTTAAGTTCCCTTGAACCTGGATCCCCTCCAAGTTTTCTGAAGTCCTTGAGCTTGCAAAGCAAAGCTGCTGATCTTGTGAGAACAGGTCTTGGAGTTTAATACTCCCAGGACCTACAGTCCTCAAAGGAAAGGTGCCATAAAGTATGTGTTGCTTGGAGTGGGAGGAAAGGGGTCCTGGAAGGAGCACAGCAAAGCAGAACTGGGGAATAATAATATTGTGAAAATGGTGAGCTAAAGTTAGAGTTCTGCTTGACTCAGGGATAGTTCTTGGAGTGAGGGGTGGGGAGGCTACAGGCGCACGTGCTTCTGGTTATCCATCCCTAGTGATCAGATCAAACTATCTCAGAGGGCTAATTCCAATGAATTTTGCTCTCATTTTCACCAATGTAAGTCACCTCTCTCCTGTCAGTTGAGCTGGGTTGGACTTACACCCATTGTAACAGAGGTTGGAAAGCCTCTGCACTGAATTCCTGCCGGTTCTTTTCTGAGTCTTCCAGCAGAGACTCCAGAACCAAGTGACTTTGGCCTTCCTGGGCATCAGAGGGGTCACTTGAAAGGCAGATTAATGTTATCTCTGTGCCAGATCAAGGAAGTAAAGGACTGTTTTCTTGTCCTGATGCAGCACCAACATGTGTAGTTTTACAGTCCCAGCCTGTTGGCTGCTGATTCTGCTTTCATTACCTGTTATTTACATCCCTGCACACAACAAGGTCTATTTTATTCGTTTGTATGTTTTTACTTCCCGGGAAGATCTTCAGCCACGAGCTGAGTCAGCAGGATCTCTAGTCAAATAGGGAGCCTCTTTCCCTGCAAGACATTGAAACCCTGTGATGTTTTGCCTGACAGGAGAGAACTCTTTCCTTTCAGTGTGCCACATCACTGTTTTGCTTCCCATCTTTCCCTGCAAGCAGGAAGCAGCCCTCTTGAATATAATTTCTATTGAAAGCAAATGGTGTCTATGTCTGATTAGTTCTGGCTTGAGGCTGTATCAACAAGCTCACTGTTGGTCCTGCATTTGCAGCCTGGAATATTTTAGGGCACTTAAGTCTGACAGATTCATGTTTATTACATTAAACCATTCTATCATTGACTCGCCAAAGTGTTATTTCCCCAGATGGCAAGAGGCAGTGGGGAAAAAAAATCAAATCACCTACACCACTGGTGACAAAGAGGGCAAATCCTGCAGCTTTCACTTAGACAGAGCCTCAGAAGGTCTAATTCTGCTCTTGTTCAGAGCCTGATCCTGCCTCTGGTCTAGGAAGTGACAAAGCTGTGGGAGAAGGGCCGGGCTCATACACTCTGATGATGCTGATCCAGAAAAAATCCTCTGAAATCAGTGGGATTAGATTGAGACACAATGCTGGGGAAGTGAGGGTCAGCCCAGGCAGGTTCTGATGTGCTGTGCAGACCAGGGACTCTGTCCCCATATAACCCAGGGCAGAGCCATTCCAGCCCTCCAGGAGCGACATTTCATATCAGCACAAGTCCTCTGTGTCAGCAAATAAGACTCACAGGACAAAGATGGAGCTCTGAGGGGAAGTGTCTTTGCTTTTATTTTATTCTTTCACTGAGCTGTTTCTGTAACTGCAACTGAACAAACAGAATAAGTCACCTTTTCCCCCCAAAAGCTCAGGGCCTCAAGACAGGGCAGGATTCTGTTCACATTTCCTCTCTGGGGACAGGGTTTCCCTTACACCAAAGCCCCCCTGCCTCACTCTGGCAGCCTACA
The DNA here is from genome assembly GCA_013398115.1 of Falcunculus frontatus. Classification (NCBI taxonomy): domain Eukaryota; kingdom Metazoa; phylum Chordata; class Aves; order Passeriformes; genus Falcunculus; species Falcunculus frontatus. The sequence continues at coordinate 365,650 of VZRV01008789.1, forward strand.
AAGGTCTTGAAAGGATTGGAAAAGGTCCCCTGCCAGCTTCCCTCGCCCAGGCGAGCTCCTGGCTCACACAGGGCTGGCACAAGGCCTTGGACTGCCGTGGGAGCCTCTGCTTTGTGGCAAATCCCAAGGGGGAGAGCTATGGTCTCTTTCAAAACAAAGGTATAAATTTCAAAACATCCCATGGAAGGGAAAATACCAGCCCCAACCAGAAAAATGTTTTGAAGCAATCAGACTGTTTCATTTAAAACCAGCCAGAGTTTGGCAGCCTCCTCCATTATTTTTCTTTCTTGTTTAACATTCAGAAGTCTCCAAGGAATTTGCTGGTACATTTGCTGTGCTTCACTACAGGTCTCCACAGAGCAGCTGTAACAGGCAACGTGTGTCACTCTGCCCATCCTGTCGTTCTGATGGAATAATCAGAATAATCCTTGATATTTTCCAGAAGTAACTTCTGCCTGGGGCTCCTACAGGTGTTTCACCTGTGCTATTGGCAGCTGCACATCAAATGGGAAAGACAAGGAGCCCAAGGAATGGCAGGTGTTGAAGGGAATCAGAAGTGAGCTGGAAGTTAAGAATTTTAACCTGTAATACTTGTTTAGGTTTTCCTTGTCAGCAAAGGTGAGAAATACAAACTCCCAGAGTACAGATGTCCTGTGTTGTGGGGGCGAGTAGTAGTTTGGGGACCTGAGAGCAAGTGGATTCCTGGACTTGATTAGGGCAAAAGGTTGGTGTTACTTATCCCAAGTGATCTGGTATGGGGGGTTCCTGGGAACTGTATCTTTACCCTCATTTTACGGATGTAAGACAACTAGAGAAGTGACACACAGTAGATTTAGGAGTGGAACATCTCTGCTGCACTTCAGGCTTCCTGAATCCCAGGCCTCTTCCTTGTCCATTAGACAGCACAGCTCTCCTTGCTGTGTGCAGATTGTCCAGATTCAGTCTCAGGCTCTGCTTACAGTCCAAGTCATTTGCAAATTTAAAGAAGAGACAATAAACTAGATGAAAGCCAATCAGAAACTAAGGAAAGTCCATTAAGATCATCCATGGTAACTCTCCATCTAGCCTGTTCCTTAAAGAAACTGGCTGAACATCTGAAATGTGTTTTCTCTGATAACTCTGAAAGTAGAACCCAGTCTCCAAAGAGCTTTAAGCTTTCTTAAAAGGAAGCAAACAACTCTGTGTCATGCCACATAAGACATTAATCATTAAATGTTACGCAGATGACTGGGGAAAGAGGCCATTTGTTACAGGAGGGAAAAGAGAGAAAGTAGGGATTTTTTTTGGCTGTGCTGCCAGGAGAGCCAATTCCCATCTGTGGGTTTGATGCATTGTTTCATAAGTAACAGTGTTGGTTTTGCACGGGAGCAGCTCTCAGAAACCATAACGTTTAATGCAGAATGAAATGTATTCGAGGAGAGAGGTTTTCTGTGCTATTTTTGCCGTTGGTGGAGAAGGATGTGTCTCAAAAAGTGGCTCTCCCTAATGCCCTCTGATCCTGCAGCAAAGACATCAGTTCGTTTGTGGTCCTTGTATCAAATGTTGCTCTATGCACCATAGACCATCTCTGGGATATTTTTGTCTTCAGAAACTGTTGCCATTGCAGAAAGTGAGCCAGAAAATACACATACTGTGTTGTCCTGGGCAAGAGATGCTATTTTTGTTCTTTCTTCCTTGGTATGCATCTTTTTGAAAGCAAAAGCAATTTGGGCTAATGGAACTTGCTGTTTGTGGGCAGGAAAGAGTGCACAGCACTGGAAGCATTGGAAAATGCAGTTGTTATGCGGATCCTGGATTTATGCTGGTGTAGAGCAACAAGTTCTGGATGCAGAGCAGTTTCCCAAAGGTGGTTCCCAAGACAGAGAGCCATGCTGTGAAACCTGGTCACCATCCTCCACAGAATGACTCGGGTGGTGTCCCAGGGTGGGGAATTCTACATTTTGCTGCTCAATGCTCTGGCTTTTTGACTACAGTAGGAGATATTGTAGACTGAGTTGGAGATACTGTAACTGCCTTGTTAGGAGGAAGCTAATGCTGAAGTCAAGAATCCTTGAGGCAATTTTCCTTACATGGATACACAAAGGTCTGGTTTTAGATCGGGGAGAAACCCCACAGCCTAAAGCAACAGCTCCAAACTTTTCATACATAAACACAACTCAGAAGCATGTTCTGTGTCTCTGCCTCCCCACAAAACACACATGGTTGTGTTTGGCTTTCCTTTGCTACTCCTTTTGTCACTCCCTCTCCAAATTCAATCAGAAAATCTTCTCCTCAAAGTATTCCACTCAGAGCAGCTCTGCATTTCCTTCCTGTTTTCAGTGAGTGCATGCACTTAACTGCAGCTCTCTTATTGAGGAGTCAGAGTTAAAAACTGAGTTTCATTGTGGTTTATCCCAATCTGAAGTAAAAGCCTGACCTTCCCGTTAGAGATGGTTCTTCTTTGCATGCAGGAAACGTTCCCAGAATGCAGCTTTACCCTCTGGCACGTTTACCTCTCCATGGGCATAATCAAAGCTCCAGCTATCGCTGCTCTACCATCTAGCACAGCTCCTCCTAATGATAATATTTTTCTCGTCTTAAAACAACTTGAAAAACCATGACTAAATACCCATCAGGTCAGTTGGGAATAATCAGGTTTCTGACTTTGTCTTTCACACGGAGCAATGCCTGTCAGGCATCTCGGGGTCTCAGCGTCACACACCCAGGCCTTTGGGGGAATTGCCATTAATGGCTGGAAATGTGTCTTGGCTTTTCTCTTAATCTCTTATCACAAGATTAGCTAATGTCTGTTAAACCCAGGAGGATTGGGTAATGATAAGGGATCATCAGGAGAGATGGAAAGATAAGGATTGTTCTCTAAGAAGCCGTTAGAGTTTCTTCCAAGATAATTATCTCCTGCTCTCTGCAAGGCTCTTCTCTCTCAGGCCCCCATCCCAGAGGCCCCTGGAGCTCCCCTGAGTCCTCCCACCTGTGATGGGACACAGCAGAGGGAGAGCTGGTGACTGGATATCCTCAACCCTGTGGAGAAGGCGTTGGGTGTGAGTGTGAGCAACCCACACCCTCCTGCTCAGCCTGGGCCATCGAGACTTGCACAGCTCCTGTAGCCTCTGGCTCCAGGATCCCAAGTACCATGTGGGGTTGGAGGTTATCCTTCTTGTGTGGGGCATCATCAGCCCCACGGGTAGAGGTGAATTTTAGATTCCCCTTTTCCTTTTCCCTGCTCCACAGAGGGCTGGAAGAGCAGAGCAAACATCCTGCTGGGTGTCTGTGTCTCGGCACACGGAGCAGTTGGGCAGTCGCAGGCGATGGAGCAGTTTGAGACATTCCTTTCTATCAGCTGCTCATAACCTGTCTCATCTGAGACAGTCACCCACAGTGCGTGCACATTCCCAGCTGTTCCAGTGGAAAATGAGACTGATTCCTCTAATCTGCCTCTCCCCACGACTACAGCTCAGGGCTCCCTGGGGCAATTATTTCTTCAGAGCTGATGCTGTGGAGAACAATCGTTCATACCCCACAAAGCAAGTGTCAGGTCTCCAGCAGAGCAGGAAGGGCAGAAGCAGCCATCCTGAAACAGCTGGTGGTTTGGAACTGCGGAGTTGGAAATGGGTTCAAGGTTTCCTTCGCGTTTTGGTGGTTGCAACACAAGCCACAAAGGAGAGGGGTGGGAAAAGCACTGACTCCCAAACCACAGCATCTTCAGGGTTAGATGTGGGCTGTCCCCTCTTCCACAGTGGACTGGGGACTCCAGCACACAGGAGATGAGGCCAGTCCTGCTGTTCATCCTTCTTCCTGCTCTTCTTGCTGTTATGGGCACAGTTACCTTGGGTTCACTCTTTAGAAGCTCTGTGCTGCTGACTATCCAGTTCATTATCTGCTTGTAATTGTTTTGTCTTCTCTGATCTTTTGTTCACCTGTGATGAGTGTACAATCAGTTTTGCTCTGCTCTGACACGAGTTACAGGCCTTTTGAACCCTGACTGATTAAAGTTTCTTCCTTCTTCAAGTAAATTGGTTCCCATAGAGCTGTCCACTACTGTGACTCCATTTGCTATCCGAATCACATCTTCCCAGCTGACAAATGGCTCGCTCGAGGGTTTGTGGTCATTGTGCCAGCCTTAGAAGTTTGGGGGCGATTATGTTCCCAGCCTGGTCAACTTGCTTTTGTTGTTTTCTGGGTTGTTTCTTTTTCCACTCTATATATTAGTGACTGATGTCCAGCCTTCAGCCCAAATCTTCTCATCCTACTGGAGCCCCAGCTGTGAGGGAATATTACTGTTATCTATGAGCTGAGTTGCACTTTTGAGGCCCCTTCCTGACTGATATTAGTGTTAGGATCTGCCCCCAGCCTTCACTGCAGTTCAGTGAGGAATGGATTTCTGAATAGGAGCTGAAACCTGCAAGGCACTGCACCATTGCACCTGATGGTTTTTATTTTTGTACATAAATGTACAGAGAATGGTGCAACCCAAAGAGAATTTGAAGGATTATGCTTGAGAGACTGTGCTGAAAGGGGGAAGGTGAGTACAGATGAGGTGAGGCCAATGCCACGCTCCATCCCAGAGTCCTACCTGTGTCCTGTGCAGCCTGGAAGTCCCTGCCTGGTACCCTCTGCAAGGGCTGGGATGACAGTTCGTATGTGCACAGCTCAACAAGGGTGGATTAAACTTGGCTTCATTATTTTCAGAGGCTTCTGCAGTCCTTGCCTGGCTAGCAAAAATGTTTGGGAATTTGGCCAGTAACTGTGTTAATTGGCTATTATATTGGGTATTTATTTGAATGTCAGTTTGAACAGAAATCAATAAAAACTCTTCGTATGAAACTGAATAATGAAGCAGTAGTAGAATCAGACATTTTCAGCAGAAAGAAATGCTTTTTTATTACTTAAAACATGCTTAAATTAACAACTGCAGATAATGATTCCCTGGAGCTAGATAAGGGGTTAAGGATCGTTGCTCTCAGTGATGACAGGCTACTCACTAAATTTCGTGAGTTATGTTTCTAGTTGAGGTTTTATAGCTCAGATATATTGATTGTCTCCAAGTGAGTGAGACTTGGTTGACTGGCAAGCCAAATGACTCACAAGTTGACCTGAAGAATAGCTTTCCCCCCTCAGCCTCCATTGGGTAAATGATGTTTGGAAACCACCAGCTATGTGACAAATTGTAAGATTCATATCATTTGAAGAAGTGGAAAAGATGAGTGTAATCTGGAGACAAAGGATCTTGTGTCCCAGGTTTCTGGCAGAGGAGCTGAGCGCTGATGTCATTTCAGAGGCTGCCGTTGCTCATTGTGGCTTTGGGAAGTGATGAGAGCGACACCTATTTTGGAAAGACAGGTCTGGAGCATGTGGCATCATGCACCAAAATCCATGATGATAAGAACAGACTGAGGGTATCCCCGCTCCTTGCTGATCCATCTCATCGCCACGGGCACACTGTGCACTGCTCTGACACGGCTCTGTGTGTGTAAAGTGGGTTGTGGAACTGATCTGCCTGAACATCAACCCAGCAGAGTTTTTCTTTTCAGCTGATCCACTTTCCCAGCCCTTTTCTCAGCCTGTCCACATACCTGGATGGGTCAGCACAGTGCAGGATAACGAGAGGACAGGGATGAAGAGAAGAGCGTGGATGCAACTGGCTGAATTTGCCACTGAAGGTTCCATTAACCAAAGCCACGGTTCAGTTCTCTCATTGCCTGAATATGCATTAGAGCAAAGTGATGCTACCCACTGCTTTCCAGAGGGTTCTGTGTCAATGGATTAGATGTGCACTTAGATTAGAAGTTGGATTTCAGTGGAGTTATGCCTCAATAGCAGCTTTGTGAGGCAAGATAAGAGTCAGTTTGTGATGAAAAGCTAAAAATATCAAACACTCTGGCAAAATGAGGATGGCCAGTTACGGCAAACCTTCATGGAGACATTTATCCCAGCGCAAGGTGCCTGTGGCCAGCCCAGAACAGGTGCCAGAGACCAGCTGCAGGGCACCAGAAAATCCTAGAATAATTTAGAATCAGTCACATTTTCATCCAAATGTCACAGAGGGAAAGTTTCTTTAATGTTTCTGGTATATTTAATGGTGTCTGAGCTTAAAATAAACCTACTAAAGGCTCAGCTTCACCTTGGATTGCAGGTCCTCTGTAATCATTTGCATTGATAAGAGTGGTGTAATTCACATTTCATTTATGCCCACGCCATGGCACAGGCAGCAGCAGGGGAATGTGGCCTCTTTTCTCACTAGAAATTCTACTGTTTCCAGCTCCAAGTGTAATTGGACACTGTTGCAGGGTTTTGTGAGTCTTGTTTGCCTCTACTTAGAGGAACAAAAAGTAATTCTTAACTCAAGTGAAACTAGCAGTGAAAACAGAGCAATTTGCATTGAAACTTCCATTTATAGAGGTAGTTAAAGCTGCCTGGTTTGCTGCGCACCTGGGGTTGGGGTACCCCAAGCAGCTCACGTGTGCACAGCCACATAAAGGAGCTGGGGCCAGTGGAACACCCAGCCTGGGATTGCTGGTGACTCCCACGTCCATAGGCTGCACATTATAAATTGTTACTTTGCTTGGAAGTATTTGTGAGGGGGCCCTTATCCCTGCTAGTATTTACTGGAGTCTGTCTCACTGTAAACATCCCCCTACTGATGCTGTTAGATATAAACCAGCTCGGGTAAATCCAGTGCAGACAAGGATATACCAGAGAAACACGGACTAAAGCCTGTCAGATTTATTTTTATTTATGTCGATTTCTACACACATAAAGCAGCTCTGCAAGACTTTGAAGGAGCCAGGGAGATTCATGTTGTATCCCCCCATACCCTCAGGAGCTGCATGCAAAGCTACACACTGGGTTTTGACAGCAAGGATTGAGCCCACAGCCTCAGGTTAAAGCTAAATTATTTGAGCAAGAGAAACAATCCGCAGACTGTGAAAAACAGCTTAAAGCCACTCATATCTGAAATATAGAAAGCTTGAGCCAGCGCTTACTGAAACCAGTAGCTCTCTTGGCTGCAGTGGGTTTGGCTGCCTGGAGATGACCGGTTCCCTCCCCTGAGGTCTGCAGGTACCTGGGGAAAAGGGGCTGTTCCAGACACAGCTGTCTAAGACCCACCTGTGGTCGCATGTCTGGAGCAGAGCTCTCACTCCATTACAGTTCAAGGAAGAAACTATCCTCATTCTCCTTCCTTCCCTGCTTCAGCATGTGGGACAGGAGGTGGCTGTTCCAACAACAAATATCCCCAATCTTGTTCTCATGTGCACAAGTAATTCCATTTCACTGAAAGGCTGCTGGAGTTGTTCCCTGTCCATCAGTCTGATAGTGGTGATTTATTGGTGAGATACAGAACTATTTCTGTCTTATCAACTTGGAGCAAAACGCTCAGGAGCCACTGTTTCTCAGTCAGGTCCGAGTGGATTTGTAGCTGAGGGAGCCATGGCCTCTCCTGGCAATCTGGGGTGCTTTGCTGTCTCCATGGGATTCATCTGTAGCCCATGCTGGTTTTTCCAGACCTAGGACTGCAAACATTTCACATGTTGGGGCAAGAATAGAGACTGTCTTTCTCAGCAAATATAACCCTGCATTATCTACAGTGCCTCTGACTCAAAATCTCCCCCTTTTAATTTCTGCTTCCTTCTCTTCGGAGTTATCCAGAAGAGCACTAGTGGATCCTGGCTTCTCTGCAGCCACCTGGTGAAGCTGAGCTGTTGGCTCTGGATGCCCTGGCGGCTCCAGAGCCCCCTGTATCCAGGAGGTGGATGTCGGGTGAGCAGGCACAGCTCCAGGGTAGGTGCTGGGAGCACAGGCACAAGGTCTCTGCTCTCTGGCTGGCACCCACATTGCCTCTCCCTCAAATCCCGTGGCTAATGCTTCCTTAATTTGCTCATCGGTAAAGTCCTTGACATCGCTTCACTGGATTATGGTTTAATTGTGTGAGCTTCCCTGATAATGCCATTCACTGACATAAGGCTTCGTATAAAAAGTTGATTTCTTGGTTGCCTGTAATTGTGGTAGTGATGCTCCATAGCCATATGACAGTGACTGTGACTTTGGGCAGGAGGATTATAGGAGGTGACACTCCACACTTAAAATCCTGAGTGAACAGAAACAGGCAGTGATCCTGTCAGTGAGGAAGGTGGGGAAATTGAGGCAGGGGACAGCTAAAGTTGATTCTCTGTTAGCAGAGGTGCAGGAGAAAAGGAGAACGTGGAATATTCTCCTCAAAAAGTCCCCGGGACTTTTAAATTGTTTTTTCCAGAGAAATAATTTCTTTATTTTCTTTGCAAAAAAGTCCCATGAAAGGACAAGTTTTTAATTTCAGGAACATTTGATTTTAGGATCTTTCTGAAAGCCCCAAACGAAAGTTGAGTGGTCTGGACACTACTTTTCAATACTTTGAAATGAATGACTAATGTTAAGTATTGTAGTCACTGATTATTAGGGAAGGGAGACCAAGTCCTTGGATCTGCAGGGGCCCAGAGAAGCCCCACAGCATCCGCATCCCTAGAAGTGTTCGAGGCCAGGTTGGATGTGGCTCTGAGCAACCTGACCTAGTGGGAGGTGTCCCTGCCCACGGCAAGGGGTGGAACAAGATGATATTTAAAGTCCCTTCCAACCCAGGCCATTCCATGATTCTGTTAAATGTCCTGTGTCCCACACTGTGCCAGCAGGATTAGAAATCCTGAGGCTGAGGGGAGGCATCACTCTGGGGACACATGGGGAAGGTGCCACTGAGAATGTTTTGGGGTAAAGATCTGTAGCAAAGACTCTTGTTCTGAATGTTTTTCTGCCCCTCCTTCAGCTCAGGAGGCCTCTGCAGCCTGCTCAGGAGGGCTGTGTGTGTCTCTGGGACTGCACTGGTGTTGTCATGTCTGACACTAATGGAGAGGATGTGTTTCTCCATTAGAACTTTCCTGACAGTGAAGTGATTTCCACTTTGCTGGTAGTTCCAGGTCCCCTGTGGTTAAGTGAGGACTTTGGAGGTTAAAGTCTGTCAGGTCTGGATCAAGGTCAGGAGACCTGCTTTTGATTCTAAAGATTTTAATTAACTTTGCACCACATAGAACCTGGGCCTGCTTGAAAAGAAATATAGATAAATTTTACATTTAAATATTTGAATAGTGTCTATATATTATGGCAGCTGTAAAAAAGCCCTGTTCAGGCAGGCTGCAGGAAGAGAAGAGATTTGCATAGCAGAATAATTGGTTTTGCAAATAAATCTGGTTCTTGAAATTTGTAGATTAGCAATAATATGTCTCCAGATGAGAAGGAAAGGTCATGGATGAATAAAGCAACAATTAAACTTTCAGGAGATTATTAAACTAAACACAAACCTGGCTAAATGCGTATGAGAGAATGTCAATAAAGGACAGGAGTGGCCTGTCAGGACTTGTGAGCCTCCAGGATATTAATGTTACTTGGAGATCTTTTCTTCCCATGCAGCTGCTCTTCTTGAAGTAACAGCCTTTGCAGATTCCTCCCTAATCTGGACAATCCATTAAATAACCCAGTTAATTTAAGCCATTTAAATCCAATAAGGCTGGTGTGTAATGCTATAAAACTCTAAACAAAATCCTTGGAGAATTACCACGTTAACTGTTGCGCTGCAGGCTCCATCCATGCCTGATGCTGGCAAGAAGGTGCCTCACAGGGAGACAAGGAGGTCTCAGCACTGAAGAGGGAATCCTGAGGTTGTAGGAGGGTGGGGTTTGTTCTGAGTCTGAAAGAAAAAAGAACAAAAAAGTAGCGCTTTCCAAACGGACCATGAAATAGATCTTTTATGACAAGGGGAATGAAGGATGGTGGAAATTCTCATTTCAAAGTACTGAGAAGTAGTGTCCAGAGCACCCCCTCAACTTTTGTTTGGGGCTTTCAGAAAGATCCTAAAGTCAAATGTTCCTGAAATTAAAAACTTGTCCTTTCATGGGACGTTTTTGCAAAGAAAATAAAGAAATTATTTCTCTGGAAAAAACAATTTAAAAGTCCCGGGGACTTTTTGAGGAGAATATTCCACGTTCTCCTTTTCTCCTGCACCTCTGCTAACAGAGACCATGGGAAGCACAGGGCTGACCACGCTCCAGACACCTTCAAATCCACCTCTGAGCTTCCTCCCACAGCTGGATCTGGAAGAAAGCAGATGGCACGAGGTGGTGAGGGGGAAGGCCATGAGCACCTTCTCCTAGCTTGGAGCTCCACAGAGATCAAAGTCCCTGGTGCTCAGCACGGCTCCTGCTGGGTGAGCAGCAGGAATCACTTGTGATCTCCAGCCTGCTGCACCACAGAGGAAACTTTCAGCAGGAGATGACTCCCTGGGTTGTTACCTGTCCTCACCTACCAGAACGCCACTGTTTCCCAGGGGAAAGAGGGTAGTGGGAGCAGAGGAAAGTAAAGCTTTCAATGATTTTTAATTCCCTCTCTCTCCCAAATCTCAGGAGGGGGACAGGAGTTAAGACATAAGGTGGGAAAATAAGAGTCCCAGTGGATTTTAGTGGACCAAGGCTCAGCCCTAACCAAGCTTTCCCAAGCCTGGTACCCTTGGGGTTGGAAAACTTCCTCTTCCAAGCATATTTTGCCTCTAAATGTCAGGTCTGGATGGCCCCACACTGTAAATGGCTGCCTGTTGCCTAGTTTCCAAGCAGCTTCTCTCCCTCCCCTTGCACACAGACAGACACTGTAGGTGGCTAAAAAAAAATACACACAGGGAGCCCTTCTCCTAGAAACAGAGCCCAGACATGAAACAACCCTGCCAAGACAAAACACACCACCACATACCTCATTTTCCCTTTGGGGATCATAGAGGAGTTGCATATGACAGATGTGAGTCATATTGCTGGGTGCAGGTCTGGGAGATGCTCAGATATTCACTTGAGGAGGGCAAGAAAAGGATCAGATGGAGCAATAACTCTCTGTGATGCAGTGCTCCTCTTTGTGAGCTCCGAGGGTGTTTTACAAAGGAAGACAGTGTCAGGATCCTTGTTTTAAGAGGGGCGCTGAAAGGAAGCATAAATTCTCCAAGGCCACACAGCCTCCAGTGTCAGAGCAAGGGTGAGAGCCCGGGGTACCCAGCCTCGCACTGCCCCCGGGCCAGGCTGCCCCAGTCACGTTCTTCACAACGGCCTTATTGCCTGAGAAAAAGACTGCTGAACCCACAGGTTCAGCCTGCAAAATCCAGGATTTCTCTTCTTTAATTATGCTCTCTGCAGATCAGGGGGGACTATCTGCCCCTGCTCCTCAGGACAGGAGCGTGGCCACATACAGGCTTGTTCAGGGCACTTCATTCCTCGAAATGATTCATTTGTATGTAAAATCGTATTAGCCTTTATGGGCTGATATGGGTCCACAGACCCTCCTGGCACAGACAGATCTAAACCTTGAAGTGCCATTAATCTTTGGTGTGCTCTGCCCGCTCTCTCTTGTGGTACTTTGTGGCTGGTGACCTTCAGCAGAGGATTTTTGTTGTTCTCGTTCCCCAGGAGCCCCGGCAGCACCTGCAGCAGCTGGTACTGATCTTCCTGGAGTGGGAAGGAAAACAGGGGGTTCAAGGCACCTTCACTGCATTGACAGCTGAACACTGAGCTGCTTTTCCCTGTGCAGGAGATAATTGCTGGGGAAAGGCCAAGTCCTGGTACAGTGGGGAGGGCCAGGAAAATTCCTGCTGAAGTTCTTGTCAGAGCTGATGTCGAGCGAGTTGAGGCAGCCTGTGATGGTTGTGTCTCTACAGTGCCTGGCACAGGGGGGCTGCCTCTGCCCATGGGTCAGGGGCACCATAGGGGGCCAAAGATGATGATAAGGTGAGGCTGAGAGCAACTAGAAAATCAGTAACAGTTCTACTGCAGATTTATGATCTGAGGCTCAGGTATTGATAAAAGTCAAGCCAAATTTCTGTGTGTCAATAGATGGGCACATTCATGTTAGGAGGCACTGGATCTTTGAAAGAGACAGTGGCAAAATCTGTGTTTCTCTCAAGGTTAAAGATGGCTATTGGGGATGAGGGGGGGCCACAATCACCTCACCTGATGAGCAGTTTTCCCTGGCAGCTCTGGAGACATCCGGGTGCTGGGAGAGAGTCAACTTGGGAGGGAAATCCAAAGCAAAACTTGAAGCATCCTGCCCACCTGTGGCTCAGGGAAAGGCTGCTGCAAGGATCTCTGGCTCAGTCCCTTCTGGGATGGTGTGCAGTAAGGTTTGAGATGACATTTCAGATATTCCCTTCATTACAGTGTCTGCCAACCCTGATCAAATATGTATTTTTACCATTTCTCTTGGGATGTAGCCTTTTTGAGACCTCTGTCTCTGTGAGATTAGAGTTGAATTGGCCAGTGAGTTCAAAATTATGGGGGATAAGGAAAAAGGGAAAGGATATAAACGCACACATGTGAGTGTGCACACATACTGATCACTTAAACCTGGTTTGATAGGAGACCAGGCTATAATTAAATCTCTTTGGCAATTTGCTGGCTCTATTGAGACCAGGTGATGAGTTGGAAACTCACTGTTTTAGGAAGGAGGAAAGTTGCATTGTTGCTGTTCATGTCAAACCACATCACATTCCCTCCTTCTTCTGCTAGCATGAGAACAACACGGGACACTCCGGGGCTGTGCTGTCTGCAGACATGTCCTGTTCCTGATCCCTGCCCTCATCGATCATGTCTTTGTGGGCCTGACTCAGGTTTCCTGCGTCACATGGAACCTTTGCAGATGCCAGAGCTGTGGCACTGTTTACAGAGAGGAGCATGCTGTCTGCCTCAATTAATTCAAGCAGTTCTCTGTTGTGCTCAGGCAGGATTGATCTTTAAAGGGGGTACCATGGGAAGCAGAAATAGATGCTGGAGTCTCTTGCCATTTGCACCTGAGGAAAGCACAAGCCACACTCAGAAATCAGCAGTGCTACATCAAGCTGACATTGCCATGGCCAGGAACAGCCTGTATTAAAGACACTTCTGAAGGAGATGCTACAGTCTTTCTGCAGAGAGGAGAGGTTGCAGGGGATTATTCCGTGCAAGAGGGAAAAGGTCCCCCTAATTATTTACTTCCTGAGTGGATGCAGGAACGGAAATCTTCATCCTGCCTGAAGAGTTCCTGGAGGAGCAATCCTGTGAATCAAAAATGGTCTTTGTTACTCTTTTTCTAAACTACAGCAGATCTGGATCCCTTTAGCTCTACTATCACTTGCCACTTTCTGCCAGGCTTCAGAAGTTGAAGACAAAAGAGATTTTATTTTCCCTCCCTCAGTCTTTGGGTGAGAGCCATCAGAAAGCAAACGAGGCAGAGCTGGTGACACAAAAGTTGTCAACACTTGCTTGGTGAGCGCGTTGAAGCTTGGTCAGGCATGAAGCAGGATTTGGTGGTGAAGGTGTTGCATTCTTAGTCCCTAAAGAGCACCTGAGGTCACAGGTGAGGGAGGGATTGTCCCACTCTGCTCTGCACTGGGGCAGCCTCACCTCCAGTGCTGGGGGCACTTTGGGCACCACGAGATCAGAAGGATCCAAAGCTGGTGGAGAGTGTCCAAAGGAGGGACACGGAGCTGGGGAAGGGTCTGAGGAGCCGCTGAGGGCACTTGGCTCCTTCAGCCGGAGCAGAGGACACTGAGGGGAGGCTCCTCGGGGGCTGCAGCTCCTCCCGAGGGGAGGCGGAGGGGCAGGGGCTGAGCTCTGCTCTGGGACAGGAGCCCAGGGAACGGCTGGAGCTGTGTCAGGCCTTGGGATGGATCTCAGGGAAAGGTTCTTCCCCCCGAGGGTGCTGGGCACTGCCCAGGCTCCCCAGGGAATGGTCCCAGCCCCGAGGCTGCCAGAGCTCCAGGAGCGTTTGGACACCGCTGCCAGGGATGCCCAGGGTGGGATTGTTGGGGTGTCTGTGCAGGGCCAGGGGTGGGACTCCATGATCCTTGTGGGGTTCTCCCAGCTCAGGATATTCCATGATTCTATGACCCACACACAGCCCCAAAAATCAGAGGCTGCTTTTAGAAATGTTCATGTGTGAATCAGGGCCTCTGACTGTATGTTACTTTTGCATCAGCTGGGAAACCATAAGGAGGTTTTCATAACCATCATTAGGAATTTGCTTTAGGAAAAATATACTGAGAGTCAGTGTGGCTTGTTAGATAGCCAGACTGTGAGACAGCTGGGCTGAGGGCAGCATGGAAATTGCTCTTCTGGCTAAGGACTGCAGCTGAGTGAGAAATCTCTAATTTGTTTCATGGCTTTAACTGGAGGAAACTGGAGAGTAATGGGTATGGGGGGAGGCCACCTGAAACAAAGTTTTTTTTTCCACTATCCCTTGCCCAAGTAGAAGTTATTGGCTTCAAAAGGTTGTGTTTGTTCCCCATCAAAACAAAAGATTCTGTTGCTTTCTTGGATGCATTTATCCTGTTATTGCAGTTCCAAACAAAATGCCCTTTTTCCAAAGCAAAGTATTGACAAAATTTTGTTCTGGCTGCTTCAAAAAAGGAATTTTCCCACACTGCCATTTTGACCTAAGTTTACGAGCAGTTCTTGCTGATCTGCAACCCAAAGTACATTTTTTTTTTTTGTAAGTGGGGAAAAAACCCCAGCCAGTCTCTGAGGAATTAAAGGTTTGGACAAGACTGAGCAATTGTTCCATCAAAACATTGGGTGGGAGATGCTGTCAGAGAACCTCCCATTTCTTTGGCTGAGGGTCTTCCCTTTTGTATTTTGTTTTCTTGTTTGTACCTGGGTGTGGAAGCAGTGCCAGACACAGCAATGTCAGGGCATTCCATACAGTTAAGGAGCAAATTAACCATGTCCCCACCATCCCTCCCCCTGCCCCAGATGTGACACTCCCTGGGGCTCCCTGGAGTTCCTGTAAATTCCAGGAGGTTGGATGCCCTTGTCTGAGGCTGGAGGGCTGCCACCAAAGAGATGCTTTTGGGCTGGTTTCAGTGAATTTGTTACTTCTGGGGCAGACTTTCCTTGCCATGGCAAGTGGAAGTCCATCAGTGCTCATTCCCGGGCTCCTCCTTACCTTTCTGCTTCTTTCTTTCTTTTGCAAACCCCCAGTCAAAGCCCACTGTGTGACCCCAGGGGTGTTGCGACCCCAGTGGAAAAGACCTCCAGTTGGTGACAGCAGGTCTGGCAGCAGAAGGGTTGGAGCACACGTTGTTTCTGCTTGAGCTGGCAGAGTGGTAGCGAGAGATGAGCCTTTGAGAAGTATAACAGCCTTCCAGGGAAACAGGCAACAGGGATCACTGCTGTTGTTTGAGGTGCTGCATTCTCCATTGCACACCAGCAGGGAACATGTGGGCCAGCCCAGAAGCCCAGTGACTGTAATCACCAAGGAGAGCTCGAAGTCAAGGATCATCGTCTAATTAGCCCATGCAATGCTTAGCAAGGTTATTTTTATCTCAAGCCCTTCAGAACATACATAATCATTCCACCTTAAGTCTTTCAAAACTTGGTCTCTATGGAAACCCTGATATAAACGACTGCTCATTTCATTTGAGAACGTCTGAGCTGTGTTGCAGCCTCCTTGTGCGTGTGACCACACTTACGTGTGTACGCACCCACCCCACACTGATCTGCATTCTTTCCTGCTGGTCTTCCTCTCCACCCTTCAGATAATAGCACTTGGGGTTTATTTCTTCCAAGCACTGCATATTTAGATCTGCAAACCTCTAAGGAATCTTTGTTTCCAAACTGGAGGGAGGTGGGAGTGAGAGGGAAGGTAGAAATCTTCGTGACGCTTGAGTTGATGTTCAGCTTGCTCTTGTGGGATTTGGGCAGAAACCTGTAGGATGCTGCTCGTGGCTCCCTGAGCCATCAAAACAGAGTTTCAGGTGTGGAAAAGCCACTTTCCTAATAATCCTCTCATATTTATGAGCAGTTGTTACTGATTTCTCTATATTTCACTTGTGAACACAAGAGGGCCACGTTTGGTGGGGAATAAAAAGGCTGCCAGCAGCTTTGGGAGGGGAAGAGAGGGAAAATGACTGGAAGAAACATTGAGCGTAGGTGCATGTGGCTCCGAGATGGTCGGGCTGGGGTAGGATGCAGTGCCTGACTGATGATTAGCTGCACCCCAGGCACAACAGCATCAGCCCCTGCTTCCCTTCTGCCGTTCTGCCCCTTCGTCAGTCCCACCTCTGAGACAGAAGAATACATTTTGGATTTAACAAACCTGTTCTACCTGCACTCAGGGCTGTCATTTTCTTTCTCTACAGTGGGAAACTGAAGCATAGGCAGGTTGCAGTTTTGATCCACTACAGGACAAAGAATTCGTCTTAGCACGTAGTTCTTAAGCAGCTGACTTGTGGATAGCGACCTACAACAGGATTGAGTTGCCTCAGGTCTCATGGGTGTGCCATGGGGAGATTTTCCTCTCTGTTCCACGAAGATCTCTGCTTTATGTAAGTGCCTGCCTTTTCTTCGTGCTGGGGACAGCCGTGAGGGATCAGGGATATGGCTGACACATCCAGGGGCGTTGAACAGGCTGGGAAGGTGGCAGACAGGCTCTGCAAGCAGGGCCAGCTGCAGCCACTCCGCAGGCAGGCAGCTGTGCAGCCACTCCTCCTCCATGGGAGTGACTAGGCAGCAGTGGCACACCAGAGAGCACCAGCCCCGGGTGGCCCAGTCACCCTCTCCTCTCCCTTGTTAAATCTCTGTCTGCTGCTCTCAGGGAAGGAGGCTACTGGATACAACAGTGACTTCTGTGAACTGTTGGGTTTGTTAAATTTGATTCCATGTGCCTTCTAGAAACTCTCTGCTTCCCTGTACATGCTAGTAGGAAAGGATATCACAGGGGGTAGTAGAGCTTCACCCTGTACCTACTCAACCCTCGTGTAAATGTAAGATGTCTCTGGCTGCACCATGTGGTGCTGCTGAGAAGGAGTGAGGCTGAGAGCTGGAGAAAACCCTCTGAGAAGAAACCAGAACAGGATCCCTTTGAGCAGTGGCAGAGGTCTCCAAGGACAGCTGTCTTTTTCCTAATTACTCCTCTTCTAAGCCCTCAGCTAATTCCCTGCGTCTTCCCTGTCCTTCTACCCCTCCAGGCCAGCTGAATGGCTGCAGGACATCCAGGGAGATGCTGGCTCCCTCACCATCCTCTCTGTTGCAGTCTCCTCTTTGGGAAAGTTTCAGAGCTTCTCCAGCAATTTTAGCTCTGCCCTCATTTCAGTGTCCCATTTGCTGACGAGTCCATAAGGACCTGACTGCCACCACCCCCAGGAGGCTGCCAGTGAGGAGTATGGCCCACTCCTGCAGGCAGAGGAGGCTTGTTCGCATGCTCAGTATAAAAGGCAATTTCATTAGTTTGCAGCCCTGGCTGGGAACCAGAGCTGGCACCAGAGATTGTTTTCATGAATAACACCCTGGCAAAATAGAACTGGTAGCAGCTTGGGTGGGATATATATTTAATCTCTCTCCTCTCATTCTTGGATTGGCAAACTGGCAGGTGCAGAGTGGTTGCCTGTCACTCGCTGTGGGTGCCCTGGGTCACACCAGGGTGCCTGGCACACGACCGGGCTGTGGTCCCCTGCTCTGCATGTCCATCGAGTCACCAGCTGGCACAGAGACAGGGCTCAGAGTCTTTGTATCACATTTCATGTGGACTGCTGGCACGACAGACACTCAGAATCATAGAGTCATTAAGGTTGGAAAAGACCTCCAAGATCGCCAAGTCCGAGCTTTGACCTAATCTCACCGTGCCCACTAACAATATCACAAAGTGCTACAGCAACTCGTTTTTTGAACAAAAGTGTCTTGCTGACGAGGGTGTAGTGAGAAAACCTAGAAAATGAGTGGTGTTTAAGAAACAGGTAAAACTGGATCACCTTCAAATTGCCTTCACTTAATGCACTGGGCTGATCTGTGTTTGTTCTCTGCAGAGCCCTACAGAGCTTGTAGCCTTTTGAGAGTAGGCATTGTTTGGTCTTCTACACAATTAATAAGAAACTGGAATAGCAATACCAAAGACTTCATAGAGACAGTCAACATCTCAGCATAAACTCTCAGTCTGTGAAGAAATCCTGTTTTGTGCCTATCTCGGGGTATCTAGGCAGCATCCAGAAATCACTGCTTACAGTTTTCTGTTGTGAGCACAAATGCCACTCGTTGCTGCTGTACAGAAGCACAGCAGAGGTTAAACTTCAGAGCTTGAGCATAAAGTCCCTTCCTCAGCTTTTGCTGCTGCAGCAGGCTCAGTTTCTCAGGCTGAATGAGCCTTTCCAAGCTGCCAGAGTTATTTAGGAGCTCACAGGTAAGTTCATGGAGTGCAGCAAGTTGTGCACCATCTCCATTGTGCAGCCATGCTGCAAGGCAAGGGGAGTTAGCTGAGGTTTAAACCTGGGGCAGCTTCCGAGCTGCCAGATCAGGGCTAAGACACTCTTCTGGCCTAGAAAAGGGGGACCCAGCATGACCCTTAGCTCTGGCTACATAAACATGCCCTAATCTCACAAAAGCCCTCACAACCCCAGCAGGATTTTCCATGCTGGTCTCCAGTGGGATGAATGCTCTCACTGAATCTGGCTGGAAGGTTTTTCTTCCAAGAACCTTATTCTGAGTGAGAAAAATGCCATGTGCTGTTCTCCAAGGCAAGATTTCTTAATTTGATCTTTATTTAGAAGAGGGAGAAATTAAGGCAAGAAATGGGGAAAACTCTGGCAAATTAGAGGAGAAATTTCAGTGATAGGCAGGGGGACTAAGCCCCACAACCTTGGGGGTGCTGCTCAGCCCTAGCTGAGAGGCTGTTCTGTCCTGTGGGTTTATGGAGCAGAGCCTTTTCCTGTTTACAGAGACAAAGCACTTTCCAAGGTGACTCATTCACCTTGATTTGGAGGCAGCTCTCCTCACTGCTGTGCTGGAGAAACGTGTAAAGACCAGTGGCCTTCCCTTAACTGTTGAGATGATATCACTCGCCAGAAACAGCATCCAATTTCCTGATCCTTTGTTTGAACAACAAACAAATAAGATATGAGCACTGGAGCTACAGGCACATCTTCTTCATAAATATCAAGAGGCACGAGGCTCTGGCATTAAACACCCAACTCTAAATAATGCCTCGAGCCAGAGTTGTTACCCGCTACCTTGAATACAGCCCCACTCCATCAGCAGGTTACAATAATAACAAATAAAACACGGAATTATAGCTGTGCAATACTTGAAAATGAGCCTGTCACTTTGCGTCTGGGCTGGAAATCAATCACTAAGTCTTCGAATCAGGTTCTGCTATTAAGGGCTGGAAGCAGGAAAGATTAAAGACATGTCCATGAAAGTCTCTTTCCTCAGGTATGCTGATCTTCCACAGTACTGAATGGATCTTTTTTCTTTCCTTTCCTGTGATTTCTGTCATTGTCATCTGAGTGGTATCCTTTGGGGCTGTTATTATTAACTAGTATATGTTAAGAGGATCTGTTTCATAGATGGGCGGGGAAGGGGGAGATTAAATTCATTTGACTGTATAGGTAGGGTAACAGGCACACGCAAGACTCCCGTTCTCCTTCACAGCAGCGAAATGGAGGAGTAAATGGAGCCCCAAAGTTTGCCACACCCTTTCTACTGACTGCAATCCCATTGCCTTCATCTCTTCTGTGGAATCCTCTTGGGCTTCGGAGCCAGTTCTGCCGAAAGATTTCTGTAGAGCAGGGAGCATAGCCAGAGCAGTGTTGTGTTGAGGGTACGGCAGTACATTGGCACACTGAAATCCATGTTCCAAACCTTGGCTTTCTGCAGCAATGTCAGTGCATCCCTGTAAACAGCATTTTGCTTCATGTCATGGGAAACAAGGCCCTGGGAAGGAGTGAAATATCTTTGTGCAGGAACTAAATTTGCAGGGATCCAACACCTCTTGGCAACTGTTCTTCAAGGTTCCAGTTGGCACTGCCTCCTCTTACTTTCTTCTCCTGGTTATTTAAAAGAGGGTTTTTCCCTCCACTCCCATCACCCCATGGTGACTCCTCAAAGGAAGGGGGCGTTCTGAAGTGGGCAGGAGCCTGGTGAGCTCTAGGGGAAGGGGCTCCCATCTCCCTGAGTGACAGTAATTGCCACTCACTGTGTCAAGCAGCACGTGCTGGAAGCACAGGCAGGGCTCTGCATGACTCAACAGGTTTCTCTGTTTAAATATCTTTTAAACTTACAAAATGAAGTGCTTTTTGCCTTTACTCTTCCCTCCCTCTGCTTCCCCATTGAGTGCTTTCAAAGAGCTTTGTTTTAACTAAACAGCATTTTACATTTCATGCAGAACCATCGTGTTCCGCACGTTTGTTTTCCCTCCGCCGTGACAGGCTCTGACATTATTTTGATGAGAAGATTCCTCAGCATTTTGAAATGATGTTCAGTCTTCCCTTGCTTGGGGTTGCTTTTTAACTCTCTGAGCTTCAGCAGCCCTATAGCAGCTCTTGAGGGAATCTGATAAATTTGGGGAGCTCCAGTGACCAATTCCCTTTTCCTCTTCGCTTAGCAATCTGCAAAGGGCCTGCAAGATTTTGTCTACCCAGGGAAATTCCCTCATATGGTTGTGCTGGATGGATTATTCTGCTGTAGATATGCTGGATTAGTGGCCTGTAGAGCTGAATTTTGATTGGAATAGTAAATCCTTGCCATACAGGCAAATCCTCGGGGAGAGACACTTCCTTACCACAGAAGATAGGAAGAAACCTGCTTTGCCAAATACAAGGAAAACCTTTACTATCTTGGCAAAAGGACACAATATAAATGATTCCTTCATTGCAGGGGCAGAGGTGTGTGGGGGCAGACAGGGTGCTGGGGAAGGTGTGTGTGGGTGCGGGGAGGGGAAGAAGGTCATGTTTTCTCAGATCTGATCAATATGAGGATCCCAGCAAAGTTGGCTTGAGAGTGTCTGTGCAGGGACTGGTTTTGGAGCAAGTTTCAGCCTGATTGTAGCTGGATTTCACAGCTAGATACCTGATTCTGTAGCGTTTCCTCTGCAGCAGTTTCCCCCAGTGGCTGAGGTTGTCTGGCAGAACTGGAGGAATGGAGACAACTCCAGGGCACATCTTTGAACTGCTGACACCTGAGCCTCGGTGCTTCTGCTCCCTTCTGCCAACACCCGACTTGTGTCACTCTGTGATCCAGTACACAAAGATGCAGTTGCCCATCAGGGTCTTGAAACCTGTCTCAGTGGACCCCATAACCAATACAAATGCCAGTCATGGCTTTTTCAGCTTCATCAAACTGTTGGCTGTCCCAAAGACCTGTTTGGGAATGCAGGCAGGGTAACCTGCAACCAGCTGCCCTGCCCTGAGCTTTGGGAAGGTGAGTGTCCTCCCAGCACTGCCCTGCTGCCATGAATTCCATGCCCTTTGCTTTGATTGATATCAGGAATTTAATTCTGTCTTCCTGTGGGGTGGGCAAAAAATAGGGGAGGAAGAAAGGGAAGACAAGGAAGGTGCTTAAAGGCCAGCTGTTATTTTGTGCTTGAAATTGGAAACTTTTCAAAGCCTTCCAAAGGAGCTTAGAGGAGTCTGCAGGTAGGACATGCTTTTAAATTTCTTGGCATCTCTTAATCATTAGCTGCATCCAAGGGGAATTAAAGAACGTCAATCAACATAAGTTATTCTTCCTGGGAGCATCAGCAGGGTGGGCAGTTTTTATTGTAACTTAAGCAGGAAATTGAAATATCAGCATCGGAGTGTGAAATACACCATTGCAGAGAACTCTTCTTCATAATGCAGGAGGAGGAATGGAAAGAAGATTACACACTATTAGTCCCACTAGAATTTTGCTCTTAATCTGCCTTAAATTGAAAAATTGTTTGGAAGTGTTAACAGTTGTCTTGTGCCATAAAATGGGGGGTATCACAGGCATGTGGCACCCAAAGTGTTGAGACCAGAGGGGTCTCAGCATGGAATAGCTGAGGTTCACATTTCCCAGGGGTTCACCTGCTCACCTTCACTGTTGTAGCAGAGCAAGGTGGTCTTCACTGTGGCACTGTAGCCCTTTGTGGGGCAGAATAGCAAACTCAGCCGCACGGGACAGTGCCGGGAGGGCACATGGCAGGAAGCTGCAGGGCTGGGCATCCTCATGTCTCATGTCGCCACTTAGTCCCTTTCTGGGCCAGACCCTTTCTTCTCAGGCCTCAGAGCTGCATCATATCTCATAGCAAGAAGGTGAATCTTGAGCCACATTAGGGGTATTTGATTCAATTTGAGGCACTTGAATGCACAATTCAATTGAATCCCTAATATTTTGAAAGCAGGGAGGGCTGTCCTTCCATCAGAACAAAAGAATGACATTTTGTTGACACTCAGGAAAAGAAAATTCCAAGAAAACGTCTTCCTGGCCCTAGTGGATTGTTTTGTTTCAATTGTGCATAATCATTTTGCCCAATAACATTGAAAGATTTCATTTGGGCTTTTATTGTATTAAAATATTAACTGTGGAATATAAAATTATAATAAAACCTTAGCATTAATATTTTAATACAATCCAAAGGTTGAAACAAAACATTAAAACTGCAGAGGAAGCATAGGGTGAGGAAGGCAGTGTATATACAAGGGAGATTTATGCACATCATCAGCCGGGTCTGTCTTCTCTGCATCCCAATTATCCTGACGTGCCCACTGTACCTGGGCGGGCCTGCTGCTTCCTCGGCATCTGAGAAGCTCCTTCTTTCTTTAGATTTAGGAAGAGACTTGAGCAAGAAGAAAAAAAGTGTCCTCACTATTTTTGTAAATGAATGACTCCTGATCTTTAGGTTCACACCAAGGAGACAGATGCACACAGAGGCCCAGTGCTCCGGGGCACTGTGAAGAATGTCACTGAGCTTGGAATGCACGGAAGAAGAAATTTCCTTGCAGGGGGAGAGTTTATATCTACAGTATGTCAAGAAGAAAAGGAAAGAGAAAGAAAAGTCTCTGAGGGGTAGTTTTTATAGCATGCATTGAGAGAAGAGACAAAGTTTGAAGGCTCCCAACAGCTGACGATCTGTTATTGCTGCACAGTGCCTGTTACCTTTCTGCTAGGAAGAATATGAATGGTTCAGAGCAAATGAAGGCATAATGTTATTTACCAGCCCTGGCCTTATTAGGGACATTCATTCTCTTGCTCATAACTTGCCCTTTTATTTTGAAGGGAACAAGGACACAGACAGACGTGTGGTTTAGAGATTATTTACTCTGCCTCAGGTGTTCTCAGCCCACTCAGGATTTGGGGATCTGCTCTTGGTGCACAGGGCTGGTGGCTGCACACACAGCCAGAATAGCTGTGTGTGACCCCACAGCCAGTGGGAAATCAAAGCTGTGTTTCAGATACTGACAGTCCCCCAGAGAAGTATTGATTTCAGTGGGAACTTTGGCTGCCAGGGAGCTGGGGCAAGGAAGGGCTCATACATGGGGTTCATTTTCTTTAGGTGTGTCCTAAAGACACAATTAGTAACTGGCCCCATTGGGCAGTAATGAAATATCCACTGAGGCTGGAAACTAGTTGGACTATTTGAACCAATAAGCCCTGAATTTCCCCATTAAGGTGTCCACTGCTAACAGAATTAAGCCTTATATTACTGGGCAGAAGGTTAATGGGTTGGAGAAGCCTCAAGAAATCTGCCTTGTCTCTTCCTCAGACATGAAATTTGTGGTCATGGATTTTCTGATCTTTGTTATCTGCTGTCCTTAGCCCAGATTTCCTGGTGTGGGGCAGAACCTGGTACTTTTTCTTAAACCTCCAGTCAAAGTTTGGGAGTTTTGGCCTCTGGTTTGCTCAGAGGTGAGCTCTGGCCATGGAAACAGAGCTCTGGAGAGGGATCATGTTTCCAGTGGAGTTTGATGCTGTATTTAACTCCTGCTGAGGAGAAGACTTTGAACAGGGAACTTCTTTTGACCTTTGGTTGTGCCTCTGAAGCTTTGTTCTCCAGACAGTGACTGATGGGTGAATAAAAGCCCTGGAAAGTGCCCAAAGCCTCAAAGAAAGCAAGGAGCTTTAAACCAGAGCTACAAACTCACAGCGGGCTTTCAGGAAAGTGCTGAGGAGAGACGGGAGGGAAGGACACCTGAGACACTGCCTGGAAGCAGGCAACACTCTGTCTCCCACGTCCAGTCCGGCCACACCTCTCAGTCCAGACTGGAGCAGTGCCTCTGCTTCTCAGTCAGGCCAGTGTGACTGGTCACTGCATCGCCCATCCCTGCAGCCCTCTTCTTCTTCACCCTCACACCTCAGGACTGGTCCAGCGCAGGATTTGCAGGGGTGCCGTGGTTTGTGTGGGCTTTGGCAGAGGCTTGGAATGTGCCTCAGAGACTTCCCAAACAGCAGTGGATTAGCCAGGGCTGGGTCGGGGCCTCTCAAACTCTCTGAGCTCATCCACTGCCGGTCTGAAAAATCCACTTTTCACTGCTTTTCGTTAGTGACTCTTCGCCACCAGCTGCCAGGGCTGTGTTGGAATCAGCTGAGGAGGAGGGAGGAGCCACATTATTTCTTCTATTGGAAATCATAAAAGGGAAAGGCACAAGGGATGAAGGAAGTAGTGCTGATTAGAAGAGGCTCTGCCTTTGAACCGTTATCACCATTTTATGCCTTTCCTTGGACATCATCTGTGTCTCACTGCTGGATATATGGCAGTAGATTGCTGGAGCAGCAGCGTAGCTGTTTCACACAGCGATTGCCCTCATCAAATCCTTAGAGGCTGGAATGGCAGTTTGAAGCACACAACCTTTGTGCTTTGGGGGCCACTTTTGGGGTCATGCTGGACCTTACAGAGCTTCCAAGGAGAAGGGCTGAGTCCCCACCTAACTCATCTCATATGGAGTGAGTCAGCTGGGATCCATTTGTCCCTCTCCTCTGGTGCCTCAGGAACCTGGGAGGAGCAGATCAGTCACATAACTGGGATCTCCAGCACATTTGTGCCAGAAATCTGCCAGGTTATAATTAGCCTCTATGAATAATTCATGGCAGACACTGCGTCCATCAGACCTGACAGCCGTAATCGTTTTGCCAGCAAAATATGGGGTTTGTCTTATTTATGAAAATGATTCAAGCAGCATTTTGGGGTTTTTTAATAGAAAAGGGATGGGAACGTGTGTCCATGCCTGTATATAAATATATATATAATGTAAAAATATATGAAAACAGATATATCCCCCAGGCACACACGCATGTATATGCTCTGCATGCTCACTCTGTAATAGAATCTCTGTTTGGATACCATGGATCAAACCTATCAGTGATGTAATTGATTAAGCCAATGGGATTGCAGCGGGAATGAAGACATATTTATATCTGCTCTCTTTTACAGTCTAAAAATACACTGTAATTCTGAATGGATGTGTTTTTAGGCAGATGGATGAGTTTTTAGGGAGCTGCATTTAGAAATAACCCTAGTCCCATATTTTGTTGTTGTTTTTGGAAAGCAGGGAAGGAGATCAGAGTCTTGGGGTCCTGTCAGGAGCCTTCAGATGTCCAGTCTCTTTAATGCTCCATCACACACTCTCTCTCTGTGCTTTCATTCTTAAATACGGGATGTGTCCAGGCTTTATTAATTTATAACAATAGCTGATGGTGCTGGGGAATGACTGGGGCTAGGAAATATCTGACATGGCAATTAGGACTGCTATCACAGTGAGGCCTGATTTTTGCTGGAAGGCAATTTGCTGTAAACCACCAAGGTTAATTGATTGGGGGGGGCGGGCAGGGAGTGTCAGGAAGGAAAAAAAGAGAAAACCCCCACGCAAATTATTTGGGCAAAAATTCTCTTCCTGCCATGGTATAAATCTGCAGCAAATCCCCTGATGTTTGTATGGTTATCTGTTGTATATGACAAAGCCCTTTCAAGCACGCTGAGGATGGTATTGCAGGCAAAGGTGTGTGTTGCAGACCAGCATTTTCCTCAAAATACAGCCTCCATTTATTGCTGCACACTCTAATTCCAGAGGCACATCACAGGATCAGTGGTGTTTCTCTCCATTGGAAGGGAGATGGTGCAGCCCAAGAAGCACTGGGCTGCCTGAAGGTGTTACAGGGCTTTCAGTCCAGTTGTGTCACGACGATGAAGAATCATCTGCATGTTTTCTCCTCTTGTTTTTTGGCATTTTGCTTTTCTCCCTGCTCCTCTCAGTTGTGCTGTTCAGTCCTTTGAGGTTGCGGCACTTAAGTGCAGGGTTGGGTCAATGCAAACGGGGCTGAAAAAGCTGAGAGTGATCTCAAGGGTGGAAAGAGGTCTAGTCTGGGGGAGCAAGGACTCCGTTCCTGGGCTGGTAAGGGATAAACTGCTGGTCAGCAGAGTGGAGCAGGAGACAGGATGCCCGGGCTCTCCCTCTGCTGTCACCTGTTACCGCACACCCTTGGGAAAACTCACCTGCTCTCAAAGAGCACAGACCCCCCCACAAACACCTTTTGCAGCAATATCAAAGGCATTTGACCATGGACCTCAGAAAGTGCTGGGAAAATGGGCAAGGTCACAGCCCTGGCACAGCATCCCCAGGCTGCTGGACCCGGGGAAGGGAGAAGACGTGCTGGCCCCAGAGCAGGGTGGTGGATGTGACTCCATCCCAACTCACCTTTGCCTGCCAGCAGCTTTAAAACAAGGCAGTGGAGGGTGACTTCAGTAACGCTCTGCAGTGACAAACAGCAGCAGGAGAGGCACTGGCAGAGGGTCACAAGTGCTTCCAGCTCCTTTCCCTGTCTCTACTCAGTGATCCCAGGCAGAGGTGTGACACCACCTGCTAACACACTGCTCAAGATGACTGATCCAAGTAGAAGTGACGGCTCTTGGCAACACATCACAAACCTGAAAATTCAACCCAGGTCCTCCAAAATGTTCAGCGGCGTGTTAGAAAGGTGAATTCTTGCTGCTGCCCCTCTCTCCTCATACACAGCGCAATGATGGAGGAGGACAGACCACAAAACCCTCTGAATTCTCTTGCTCTAGCAGGGAACATGGCCATGGCTGTGGGGTTGGGAAGAAGGTCGGTCTGTCACAGCAGGCTCTGGAGGCAGCTTTGGGCTATTCCTCTGAAAGAACCTATGTCATAGCCTAGATTTGGTGCATAAACCCACCTCTTTGTCCCCATCTCCAGAGCAATGAGAGACACCCAGGTAATCATAGCCATTGGGTTCATGCTGTTTTGCAGAGAGTGTGCCAGGAGGGACACAGGTATATTTTAGGGCCAGATGTATTTATCTGTACATCCTCCCAGCCCAGCAGCATGAGCTCTGAGTGAGGTTATGGGGATGTGGAGAAGGATGGGATGTGCAAGTGAGGGTGGAAGCATGTCCCTGAGCATGCATGAGGAGCCAGAACACGTGTGGGAGGTGAGATGTGGAGAGGAAGCAGGTGAGTGGAGGGTCAGGTGACTGTGTGAGTGTTGTGTTGGCACAAGGGCTTCCAATGGCCCCGTTATAAAGAACACAGAGCACTGGAAGCCCAGTTGCTTTCTTCCTCTCAGGCAGCATTTAAATGCCAACACACTAACAAACATGATGCATTATTTAAAAGCCACTGTGCTTGACCCTACAAGGAGCTTTTAAACTGCCTGAATGTCAAGGAGAAAGAAGTTGCTGTTTCACTGATGACTGATGCGTCAACCTCCTTCTCATTTACAATGTGACCAAGGTGAGAGGCAAAGAGCTGCTGAGAGTGGGTGTGGGTGCATGAGGGGACAGGTACGAGACCATCACAGTCACCCCAGTGGAGCAACCCATGGAGCTGACACTCGGGACTGGGAAAGGTAAGCGAAGGGAAGATCAGTCCCCAGGGAAGGAATACAAGTTTAGGAGCAGTAGCTCTTAGAGGAAGATGTTCAGAGCTGTCGAGGCGAGTCTGTTGTTTGGGCTTGGTGGTTCTTAGTGCTGGCACTGACTCACCAGTTAGGCTGATGTGTCTGTCCATCCTTCAGAGCAAGCAGGCCACAATCTGTGGTTGCAGTGCCCAGTGGGGCTTGGACACATGCTGGGGCTGGGGCTGGTGTGCTAAGAGGTGTTGGGTCATTTGGTCCTCACTGTCTGGAGCTGCTCCTCAGCAATATTTCACCTGCTGCCCCTCTCCCTTTTCTTGGGGCAAAGCAGGTTTGGCCTTGGGTTTTACACTGCTTGTTTACCAAGCCGCAAACCCTTCTTTCTTGCTGATCAGTGTTAGAAAATTAAACATTTCCAACCTCCTGTCCTGTTCTTTGGCTTCAGAAGAGACTTTTCCCTTCTCAGAAACTTTCAGTGAAACTCCTCACAAGGCTGTGAGTCATTATCTGCAAGTCACTGTTGGAATGAGGCTGTGAGCAGTAGCAAAAGTCAGAAACTCAGATCTCTCTGTAAGCAAAAATCCTCAATCACTTTATAAACAACCAGTGGTATATGTCTGTATCTAGTAAATGTTTTGAAGATGGGAAAAGGTCACCAGTTAAAGTGGTGGCATTTCACCCCTTATGACCTCAGTAGAGGTTTTTCCCAAGTTAGTCACTAGTTTTATTTATTTAACAATGAGACTGACTTTTTTCCCCCGTGGCTGCACAAAACATGAACCAAAGCACCCTTTGCAGGATGAGATGTGTCACATAAAGAGGAGAAGTGTTTAGTGCTGAGATGCTTTTCATATTCAAAACACGTGAAAGGTGGTACGTAGTAAAAGCGAGAATTAAGCTGCTGGGTGTGTTGGTGATGTGAGAGCATCGGCAACTGAATAAATACTGTATTTCATCTCTCCTACACTGCTAATGACGCTGTGTCCTGGTTCCCTGCTGCTGCCACTCAGGGCAAGGCTATCAGGTGACACGCGCATGAAAAGTTACCTAAACTTAGCAAGAATGGACTCAGGTTAGGGGTGCAGTAATCAAAAAGTGAAATTTCCCAAGCACTTTTGGAGTAGCTGAAATGTTTTTGGCTTGTATGTAGGCGCCTAACTGAGACTGAAACTTATAGCAAAGCTTAGTCTCTTTACAAGAGCCTTTAAAACTTGTTCTCAGAATCCAACATAGATTATAAATCATTAGAACAGATGAGGAGGGATCCAGAATGGATGAGGCACCAGTAAAATAGATTAGTTAGAATATAGAACAGATCTAAAAGCATGAACAGCTAGGGAGATTATTATTTGAAGAAGATGAGATTAGATAGAACAGCTCTTCTGCTACCCTGGCTTTCCTGTTCAGTCTCACAGCCAAAAGCAGCTTGTGCAACAATGCCAAAAATCAAAACATGCTTCCTCCAGGATTCAAAATCCACCAGCATTTGAATTTGTCCAGAACCCTGTCTTCACCCCAGCCCGCCTGTCTGTTCTGAGATGGAAAAAGAACACAGAGGAAGGAAAGGTGAGTGTAGCAGTCAGCAAGGGCTTTTCTAGGGTTGGGGTGCAATGGGCAACCACCTGTGAGCACAACTTTAGTTTTCTGGAGCTAAAAAGGAGGGAAAGAGCTCAGAGAGACAAAATCACTCAGGGCTTGGGGTTTTATGTATCCTCTGCACCCCAGCAGTTGTTGGAGTTGACCCTTTGGGTATCTTGCTTACAGTGGCTGGGGATTTTTAATGTTTGTTTTTCCAGAAGCAATAATTCCAATGGATGGAAACGCACTTAAAGCTTCTTAGATGATTAACTCATTTGCTTTGGTTCATGCTATTACTGGAAAACACCATCCTTTTCTTTCTATTAAAGAGGAAAGAGAGTCATTTGCAGAGAGGAGGTGGCAGTGAGACCCTTCAAGTGGGCGAGGAACTGTTCATCTGGCAGGAGTGAGCTGAGTGCTTGCAGATGCCACGCATAAACCATGGAATCACCTTGTTAACACGCTTTCCAGCAGTAACTTCTCAGACTCCTGCCTGCTCTGGAATATTCATGTGTTCATGGATCATTTTAATGAACTTACCAACGCATTAATAAGCTATCAATTGAACACTTATTAATAATTATTAATAATTATGCTTTGGAATCATCTCATATGTAATTCCTTGTAAATGTGTCGTAAATATGACACCTCCCCTCGGTGTTTGACCAGCCCAGTTCACAGGGTAAGACCCCTCTGCGAGGTGGGAGGTTCCTTCCCTCCCATCCTACCCAGCCCTCAGCCATATCTCACTTAGCTCTTACCGGGCAGCATATTCTTCTTCCCTGGGTATTGGGAAAGGAGCTGGTAGGAGAAAAGTGCAGAATTTACTGGGTGATGGCTCACATTACCAAGGCAAATGTGTGCTGCGGGGCAGCAGCATGAACAGCCATGGCAGATCCTCGCTGCAAATGTTACAGGGATTTCCAGATGAGAATTAATGGACTTTCCTTGGCTAGTGTAGGAGAAAATGTTCTACGTGAGGTTGTTTATTATTTCTGTTACAGTCACTGTTCTTGCTTATTGCTTCCATCTGTTGGCATCAGACTATTGGCTCTTGTCTTATCACTGGGATGTAAACTCTTCACAGGCAGGGAGCATGGTTTGGTGAGAGGCAGAACAAAAGCGCCAGAGAAATTTAGGTGTTTAAAGACTGGGGTGCCTTAGAATCAGTTCCAGAGAGGAACTCAGATACTTAACACCCAGAGGTTTCACCTGGGAGGAAATATGTTTGATGGCCTGAAATATTAAATGCATAAATTGTTACTCTTTAAGTCATGTGAAGTCGTTTGCTCCAGATCATCGTCTCCTCAGCTGGTGCCTTGGGACATCATTGCCTTTGGTGCTCGGGGTTCTCGGGGAACCGATTGACCCAGACCAACTCCTGCTTAAAGACCACTTAAAACTCCTACTTGGACATGAGCAGTTCTGCTAATTCTGCCTTGCTGTCCTTAATGCTGCCAGATTGGACAGGACAGGATCAAGCTGATCAACTGGGAGATCCAGAATCATTGTGAAAATTAAAGCCACTCTCCAGGCCGTGTCTGCATCCAGTCAAAGAAACAGTGGCTGATTTTGTGGGAGCCATGGGACCTGCTGGTGGCTATAAGACTCCACAAACAAAACTCTCTGTCCATGCAGGCGAGCACTGTCCCTCCGCTGCCACGGGGGATCCTCTGGGTAATCCCATGCAGGTGGCACGAGTGCTGCCATTTATCCACAGTGGTTTGGAAAACTTGGCACAAATGGGAGATGCTGCACTAGTTTGTGTGCTGTTTTACAAATTTTAATCCTCACTTTGAATTTTCCAGCAGAATGGGTTTGTTCTGCCTCTGGGCTGGAGGGAAACTTCTTTTCGTTACCCTGGAAACATGAAGACGACAGATCCATCGTTCATTGGCAAGAGGGAGAGGATGAGAGAGAAGTACATGACAAAAAATTGTGAGGGGGAAGACCAAGGGAGTAAAAAGGCCTTTCCGAGGTGCCATCTTGACCTTCTGCTTCAAGGCTGGGAGCAGGGGGAGTGCTGAAGCTACCACCAGTGCTCAGGACTTTCCAGCACTTGCTTGGCTCTCCCGTAGCAGCCGACTCACTGGAGTAATTTTGCTCAACTTTGGCAATAAAGCAACAGGTGATGGATTAATGTTAATATCTGCTTGCTCCCTTCCCAGCTCGGGCAGCCTGGAGTCAGTGCTCACACTTTACATCCTCAGTCTTTTACCTCATTTAAACCCGGGGTGTTGTGTATGCAGAGCACACCCAAAGGTCAAAGAGCTGCTCCGTGAGGAAATGGCTGAGCTGCTGGACAACAGCTCGTGTCCTGATACTGTAGATGGGAACAGGAGGAATCCAGACATCCCCACTTGGAAGCCACTTCTTCTTCACAGGGAGCCCATGAGGACATCGAGGCAATCCACCTGATTAAAGTCAGGTGGGAGTTTACATCTCCTGGTTAACTGGCTTTGTGAGGAAGGCAGGGGTTGTTCTTGTCCAAGCAGCCACAGAAGAAGCTGTAACACACAGTGTGGGAAAACTGACCATGGACACAAGACACAGGATAGGGAAGGGACTGGGCTCTGTATGTCTGTGCTGCTCTTGCAGACAGCCAGCAGTGAAATGTGCCCTTGGCTCCAGGTGAGGCTGGAGCATTTCTGGGTGTTGTGTCCTTGGTGGCAGTTTCAGAACCAACTGGAGAAGTTTTCTATTCTGGATTCTGGAGCCTGGCACAAGCAGACTCTCTCTGGGGGAGAGCTGCAGCTTGCTGTGAGCTGTATCCCTTGGTATACACATCCACAGACGTCCACACTGCAAAGTTTGATCTTAGGGCAGGGATCTGCACTCAGCTCTTGAGTTACTTGGTGTCACCACTTGTCCTGGACGGTACAGGGCAAGGAAATCCATGGTGCCACAGAACCCCTTTTCTTTTGCTGTGAACTAAGAACTCTGGAGAAGATAAATCGCTCCTTAGTGTCTTGGTGAGCTCATAATTAAATTATTCAAATAAAAGTATGTAGATTTCTGCCCCTCCCACTGAATGTGCAGGAGTTAAGACTCAGGAAAATTCTTTTTTCCTGCTGGAAATCTGAGTGAAGAGCAGGTGGAAAGGATACTGCAATGCAACATCTGCTTAACGCCAGGATATGTCGTTCCTGCCCCACTAAGTTCCCTGTGCTCCCCTCCTGGTTCCATGCCTTGATGATATAAGTCCCCTTCCTGCACTTTGTCTCCCTTCTGCCCTCCAAAGCACCAGCTCATATTAATCTTCTCTCTCCTAGTTGAGATGCAAAGTGCTTAAAGGCAAGGTCTCCATTTTCTTGCTCTTATGAAGTCCCCTGTGCTCTCATGGCACCATGCCAATAAATACATGTTAATGAGCAGACACCTCTCATCCACACTGCTCTCGGGGACAAGGAACCTGGGGTTCACCCCAGAGCTTGCAGGAGTGCCAAGGAAAAGGTGTAGAATCACAGAACAGTTTGGTTTGGTGGGATCTTAAAGCGGCCCCACGCCCTGCCATGGGCAGGGACACCTTCCATTAAACCAAGGTGCTCTAAGCCACATCCAACCTGGCCTTGGACACTGCCAGGGATGGAGCAGCCACAGCTTCTCTGAGAAACCTGTGCAGCTTTGTTCTCCATCTGTCCTCCTCTCTACCTCACACTGTTCCTCCCTGCTCCTGCAGTTTTGCCTTTATGTCTCCAATTTTCCACTTGTCACACTCCTGTGTCCCCATCTTCCAGTGCCACCCCGCTTCATCCAGCACTACTCTGAGAACGGCCTCAGCTCCTCTACAGTCCAGGGAGGAAGAGAAAACTGAAAGGAAACCTTTCCCTTCAAGAAGGATGATAACCATCATGGGCCAGGTAAAAGTTGTTGGTTTGGTGGGTATGGGAGGAGCTGCATGTGCTGAGATCTGCAGGCTGCAGTCACAGCACAGCTCTGAGCTGAGCTGGATTTTAACCTGCCACTGCCATCTGCGGGGCTGTCGGTGCCAGCAGCAGAGCCCAGCAGTCTCGGGAGGATACTGAGCTGTGTTATAGTTACTATCCTCTTCCCCAAGGAAGTTTGCAGTCCCTTTTCCCTCCCTTGCCCTATTGCTGGAGCAGTGTCAGTGCAGCTGCCAGGCAGAGTAGCAGAAGCAAGAGACAAGTGCAGCAAATGCTGTCTGACAGTGTGGTTTGGATGCATTTCAGGTGAAAACACAAAAAAACCCCGAGCATGTTTGATCCTGGATGTACCTGCCTTCCATATTCATGTTCGTGCGCCTCCATGTCATTACGGGATTAAAGCATCATTAGCACTCAACGAAAGCCTTTGATAACACCCTGCCCTGTGCTCCTCCTTGTCTTTCCTTTTTGCATTTCTCCTGCCCCATCCTCTTTCTTTTCCCTCTTTTCTCTTTCTTTTTTTTTTTTTAATTAATCGACTCTTTTTCGACCTTCCTTATTTTTCTTCCCAGTCATTTAATGGATGCTCTGGAGTAACACCTCACCAAGATACAATACAGTGGAAAGGACTGATTCTGACTGTTCTTACACCAATGGGGATATTGCTTTTAGTGTGACAAACTGGAGGCAGCATCACCCAGTGCAAATCCGTGCAGCTGTGCAGCTGTATCCAAGTCCACAGCAGCTCTGGGAGAGCAGAGGACACTGCAGCTGAGTTGGTGCAAAGAGGATGGGGAACACAAGCAGGTCCCCGGTGCAGGGTTCTGGTGTAAATCCAGGAGTTATTCCACTGATGTTGGGAAAGCTGCTTCAGATTTACACCAGGAAAGCAGTGATCAGTACGCGGTGTTCAACATCCACTTCGCAACTCGTTACCGAAAGCTGCAGCGTTTGGAGCAGCTGCTGTAGAATGCCAGTAGTATTTTTAATAGGGGCGCTGAGACCAATCTACTCCTGTATGGAAAACGTGACAGCAATTTAGATTGAAAGCCTCTGTTTTCCAGACAGACACTCAGCCAGTCAGTGCAAACAAAAAGGCACTTGTAACTCCAGTCCTTTAATCTTACTCTTTGCTTGGTGATAGATAAGGCGTCTTGACATCAAATTGCACTAATATGGTCCTCTGAAGATTAGCACTGTGGACAATACTCGTCGTCTGGCTTTCCCTGATATGGTTTCTGAGCATAGCAAGGTCTAGTGGTCAAAGCAGGGATGCTGGTATGGAAAATGGGCTGTTCTCACATTCCTCTTGCCTCTAACTTCCACTCTGCCAGTGGCTGACCTTGCCTCTTGGTTTTTGCAGTTGTAAAATGGGCATAAAAGATACTAATTGTCAGGGTGGGGAACTCGTTAGGGGATGGCCGATTATTGACTTGAAAATTACAGGGAAGAGTGGAAAAGAAACAGAAGGAAGGTTTTGCAATGAGTGTGGGATGCAGTAACTGCTTCTCTAGAGATCCCAGAGCTGTTTCCTACATATGGTCTCATTCTTCTCATTTGAACTAAGGGGCAAAAAATGTGAGGTCAAGCAATTTGCTCAAGGTCGTGTGAGAAGTCTGGAAGGAACCCAAGTGTTGCAGGTGCTGCCTGCAGCCCTGGGCTGTGCTGCCTGTTCACAGACAGGCTATAAAGGCTGTCATCACACACAAACCCTCCCCATCTGGGGTGCATCGGGCAGAGCAGGGATCACGTCAGCTCAGTCCTCACCCAGAACAGGGCTGCACAGGCCACTCTCAGCTGGGTCCTCCATCCCATGGCACACATCCACACTTTAGAGAAGTTTCACTGCTTCCATGACTGTGGGCCTGTCCTAGCACCTCACTGTTCAATTGTGTGCATGGCTTTGGGCGGACTAAAAATGAAGGGGACTCACCTGGGTTGTCCCACAACTCCCAGAACTCCCTCGCTGCTCAAGATGCCCTGGAGTCTCCTTTGTGTTCGCTGCAGAGGGGCCATCTCCTGACCATGCTGCTGAGCCAAAAGGCAGCACCAGGGCAGGGAGACACAAACACCTCTCTGACACCACACTGTGATTGTCCATGACTCCACTGGCACTGGAGGAGACGGGAGCTGTGGGAGCAATGTCAGCCCAGCAAGGAAATCACAGCAGCCTCTCCGAGATCAAACTGCAGAAGACTGGGTAAAATGGACAGGGCAAGAGAAAAAACGGAGGAAGACACCTCAAGTCAATTACACTGAGAACACTCTGCATGAGATGAAAGAACTTCCCACGGAGCCACAACAAAACAAGCGGCTGGAGTGGAGAAGTAGATGGGCAGCACAAAAGCATGGACGCAGCAAGTGATGCCAAGGAGGGCAGTGGGTTAAACAGGCCTGGGAGAGGATGTGCTGTGGGATGTTGGATCCTGTGATTTCCCTGATGGAGCTCCCTCTGGAGAGGCCTTGCTCAGCATGGGAACAGCCATGGATACACACTGAGTGGGAGGACAGGTAGAAGAGACAGCGTAAAATGAATGAGTAAAAGAGGTTGTCCATCTGTCTTCCCAGTACTGGGACTGGCAATGTTAGGGAAATGTTAGGGAATGGGGTGCTGCTGTGTGCAGGACCCTCGTGTCAGGCTGCAGAGCAGGACAGGCCAGTGACACCAAGAGAAAGCTGGGTTTGCAGCACTTTCCCCTGGCTATGCCAGAGCTCTGTCCCACACCTGGACTGGCCACACCTGACAGAGCCATCCAGAGGATCAGAGGGCAGGAAGAGGTGGGAGTCAGGAAGAGCTGCGAGGTGAGGGACCAGGAGTGACTCAACATGTGAAGTTTGACAGCTCTGTGTCGAGCTCTGGCCACAGCACAGGGCCAGAGAGGGGAACGAGCCTCATCAAATTGAAACTGGGAAGGCTTCCAAAACCTTGTCTTCATGAAGCAACAGCATGCAGGTTTGCATAAATATCTCTAAAATTCATCAAACAGCTCAAATGAAATACACTCAGGAAGGAACCACTTCTGCATTTAAATCTGCACACAGTTGCTCCCCTGTCTTTGAAATCCAGCAATGCCCGCCCCTCCATCAGCCCAGGAGCAAGGTATATTCCAGATGGTTTCCCCATCCTAAAAAACTGCACTGCACAGCCGATTAAATTCTGCTTGTTGTAATTAAGCCCGACACAATTAGCTGTCAAGCAGGGCACTCATCTGTTTTATGTTGCAATCTCTTCAACAGGCAAGGCTGCTAGACAAGATTGTCACTTTTCGAAAAGATTTTCATTAGTTACCCTGGGCTCTGTGTCAGACACTGAAATATAAAAATGTGGTCTGTAGCCAAGTCAGGGAAATTCTCATTTAATGTTCCACACAGTATTATGAAAGTAATGTACTCTGAAAATGAATGCATTTTGGAACATTTTGGAAGAAATGCAATTTGTCTCCTAAGTAATAACTGCATGTTCATGAATTTACTGATTTTTTTCAATATGCCTTTCATAAAGTTGGGAAGACTTCTTCCAACCTAAAATGAGAGGAAGAGAAACTGTTGATTTTAATGTTAGCCCCCTTCCCTCCTTCTCTCCCTCCCTCTTTCTTTCATTCTTTCTTTCTTTTCCATCACTTCTGTGCACTCTTGGTATAAGGACCAGGCATCGTCCTATGGATGTGGGAGCTTGGCATGGAAGAAATATGTAGCTCAGAAATGGAAAAGACAGGAAATAATTGTGGTTGGCGAGGAACAATCTTTCCATTACTTTAAGAACAGAGAGCAAGAAATCCCCTGTTGCTCCTCACAGTCCCCCAGCCAGAAGATGCAATTACAATTTTCCCAAGTTTGGTGGGATGATGAATTTTCTGCATTGCTAATGGCAGAGGGTAAGTGGGGGTCAAACACACAGAGTCATGGGTGCATCTCACCACCAGAATTCAGATTTGCAGTCAAAGTAAGTAAGTATTCCAAGCTTGAGGAGTCTTCTCCTTTCCTTATAAATAGATGCTGGATTCTAGAACAAACTCTTCAGCTCTCTCCAGTCGGTGCACTGCCTCCCTCTGCTCTAGTTTGTGTAAAATTGTACCTTCAGTTCCAGTGCTGAAGCATCTATGACTGCATTTAGATCCAGAGGCCTAAACTGGGGATCTTGCACAGCCAGGATGACGAGAAGCAGAGCTGAACAACCACTAAAGTAGTGGCTGAGCTTCCATCAGAAGATAAATAGATGAGTCAGAGTTACTGGGTTCATTTTGGCAGGAATTTGGTAGAGGGGAAAATGAAAAACCAGATTAATGGCAACAAGTTGGAAAATAAAAAGAAAATGGATGGGGAATTACAGTGATAATTGAGACAGCAGTCATTAACTAGCATGAGTGAGCTCAGCAAACTTCTGCATTGACTTTAATAGTTGCAGTATGACGTGGGCCAGAGTGGGTGAGCAGCAGGGCTGAAGTGATGGTGTCACTGATTCCCTCCAAGGGGGGAAATTAATCTCCTCTGATCTGTGATTGCCCCACACTTGTGTACTCAGGGCTCTGTGTGCCCTTGAACAGGAACAAGTAGAATGGCATATACTACTGTCTTGATATGCCTGTACAAATTGGGGTTGTCAGTTTATATGTTGAGATGAAATATAGTTCTCAGGTCATAAGAAGTTATGTGCTGAAGTTTGAACCCTGCTGTGACAAGCATTACCCGGCTTTGTTTGCTGCCTGTTACTGGCCATTAACTCCCCAGGCAGACTCTCTGATTCAGAATTCAAGTGGCTTTAATCAGGCTGCACTTACCCTCCTCGGGAAGGAATGAAGTTCATTCAAATTAACACCACTTTGTCTCCAAATAGGAGCACCCCCAGTGAAGTTCAGTGTGTGTTTTAAAGCCTTGCCTTTCATGGCACCCCTTTTCCCCACTCAATTTCCTTTACAGTGAGGCCTTTCCTTGAAAAAACCTCACATTTTCCCAGGAGCAGTTCTGGAAGTGGTCTCATTCCTGCCCTGGGTGTCTGCACAGGGCCGAGAGCTCAGGGCTGGAGTGGAGCCCAGTCCATAAAGCAGAAGGAAGAGCAGGCAAAACTCCACAGGAGCGTGGGACGGAGCAAATAACAGCAGAGGGGTGAGCAGGAAAACACTCTCTTAATTGAGCTGGGCGAGAAGAAGGAACAGTGGTGATTACAGGGCTTGCAGATCTTTGTTTAGGAGAGCTGTGATCCTGCGATCCATCCCGTCACACAGAAGCAGCCAAGGAGCCCTTGGGCAAGCGTCGTGCCGGGAGGAGCTGAGGCAGAGCGGCTCTTTGCAGAGCATGTGGGGTGCGAGGCTGTCCAGCTGCTGCTCCAGAGCTGCTCTCAAATGCTCCAAGCACTCCTGGTCCAAAGAGCAGAGTGCCGGGGCTTTTCCTCTCCAGCGAGTCCCCCCACAGCTGCAGCCCAGGGCAGGATGGCTGTGGGATAGCACAGATCAAAGCAAGGCTCTCTCTTGTGTCCAAAATGCTGGTCAGAAGAATGCTCCTACACACTGTGATGTGCAGGGATGGGGCAGAATAATGCAGAGTCACAGCTTGTTTGCCACAATGAAAACTGAGTAAATCTGAGACATGAGAGAGCCGAAGGGTCCGTGCTCAGCTGCACGTGCACGGGTGCGGTTTGACCAGGTCTCTGGACATCTGCTCTCCACCCTGAGCTACTGCTCCAGCCCAGCTGCTGAGGCTTTAACATTCCAGGGAAACGGCCCATGTCTTTTTTTACACTGGGATGAAGTGCCCGGGCAGAAAGAGAGGATCTGTGAGGAGCCACAGATGTATGGCAGCTCCGCTCCAAGTCCTCTGGCCGCCTCCTGTGCAGGCAGGGATGAGTCTGGCAGATCCTGCCTTTGACACCCGGCTTCTCCCGCAAGCTTCTCGCTCCAGGTGGGCCTGGGACCCACACGGGTCCCTTTGGCTGGCGCTGGCACCAGAGGGATGCTGGCTTGGCTGCTGCACGTCAGCACATAGTAGGGATGTGGTAGCAGGGACTCATGGCTAGCTGTGACTCACTGATTTATTGCAAATAGCTTTGGGCAGAGCTGCTGTGATAACAGTAAAAACCAAACCCCCCAAAATGCCTTCCCGCTCCATCCTTTAGCTGGATGTGCTACTGGCAGGGGCTTTGCCAGCACCAGGTGCAAGGAGCTGCTCATGGGGTGCAACGAAACCCAGCTTTGATTTTTTGTGTCTGTTTCACCCTTTCATCCCTCTATTCATATTTGTCAGCAGGACTTCCTCCCTTCCTAGATAATCAGACTGATGGAGATTTTCCTCTTTTGCGTTTTAATGATGGGAGACGAGTCAGGAAGAGATCACTAAAAGAAAAAGGCCTCCAGGTACTGGAATAAAGCTGCAGGTGCCTCCCTTCTCCCTATGCTGATGCTGCTTGCTGCAGGCTGGCAGCTTCCTTTGGGTCCTTGTCTGGCTTTAGTTTGGGATGGCACATAAGTAAAGCTGCAGCACTTACCCCTGTGAGTTCCAGCCTGTGCTTGAGGAGACTCACAGCCCTTTTGCTTCCTCCTCAGCATCTCCCTGATGAGGGCCACAGAGTCCTGGTTTGGCACAGCAGACTGTCAACCACAACACACCGCACAACTCCCTGACACATTCAGAGCCATCATTTGGTCTCACTGAAACCTCACACTGGTGAAGATTTTATCACAGTGACCTCCTACAACATTACAAACATCAAACTATCACCCCCGTTCTCCAAAAAGAATGTGAAGAGATGGATAAGCAGCTCTCTGTTGTCTTTCAGGTGAGCAAATTTAAGTATGTAAGTCTGCCTGACAGTTTCAATAATTATTTTTTTAGGTGTGCTACAAGAGAGAAAAAAAAAAGAGATTTATCACAAAAGATTACTTTGGGGAAGGGAGGGGGAAGGACGGGGGAACACTAGAATGTTTTATTTATGGGAAAACTGCAAATTACCTTAATAAATTCCTTTACTAAGCTGTGTCAGCTACTAAAACATTGTTCTTTGTGGGTGAATAAGTTTTAATTTGAGTGTTCTAGTATTCAGCAGAGTGAGGTAATGGATTAGCAATTGCCTGTATTGTAAATGTCATCTTGGCATAATTAGGGTGATTATTGTTAACCAGTGGAGTTTAGTATTTATCTGTCACTGGGTGAGGGAATATAACAAAGCCCCAATTAGTTATAAATGGTGGTGGGTGGTGGGGATGGAACACTCTTAGAAATGCTATTTTTGTTTTAAATTTATTTCAGTGTTTATTTGGTTTTAACATTGACATTAATGTGATCTCCCCCAACTAGATGGGTGGAGAACCACGTGCACACGTAGATGTCATGCGTGTCAGGGCAGGAATTACAGCAGAGAAGGTGGCAAAAGTGGGATCAGCTCTTCAATTCACTGCACAGGGCAGGGGTTGCTGCTTGTGTAAACTGTCCTGCACTGTGCCCAGCTGGGAACACGCATAATCCCTGAATCCATCCAGTACTGCAGGCTCAAGAAAAGCACAAAAAGGTGTAAGAAAAGCTTTTTTAAGTGACCCCATCCTGATGTCTCCTTCCCTGATCCACTCACCTTTGTCCCTTTGTCCTAATGGCTTTAAACTGCCAGAGAGCAGGGTTAGATTAGATATTAGGAAGAAATTCTTGGCTGTGAGGGTGGCAAGTGCCTGGCACAGGGTGCCCAGAGAAGCTGTGGCTGCCCCATCCCTGGAAGTGTCCAAGGCTGGGATGGACAGGGCTTGGAGCAACCTGGTCTGGGGGAAGGTGTCCCTGCCCATGGCAGGAGGTGGAATGGGATGAGCTTTAAGGTCCCTTTCAACCCCAACCATTCTGTGATTCTTTGCCTTCTAAATCATATTTGCCCTTCAAATGCCCAAGTGAGCGTTTGATCTGTGTATCATTCCCTGAGAAATGGGAGAAGAGAAGCAGCAGAAGTTTCCATCAGTAGAAAGGGGTGTTAAGCTACTGGAAGATAT
This sequence comes from Falcunculus frontatus, assembly GCA_013398115.1. Taxonomy (NCBI): domain Eukaryota; kingdom Metazoa; phylum Chordata; class Aves; order Passeriformes; genus Falcunculus; species Falcunculus frontatus. Next base: position 406,692 of record VZRV01008789.1, read on the forward strand.
CAAACATTACCCCAGATTACAGCCATCTGTGGTGCCTCTGCTCCCTCCCGTTCCCAAACACCTGCACCCACAGGTTGCAGTGCAGTTCAGGTGGCCTTTCCAAACCCAGCCCTCAAAGCTGCCTGAAGGGGCTGCACCGCTGTGTCATCGCCTCTGATGGACACCAGCACACCCAGGCTCAGTGCCAGCAGCAACTTCTAAGTCTCAGTCCCGATTTAGGCTCCTCACTGCCCATTCACTTCCCCCAGCACTCTGTATCTGATAGTCAAATGGATTCTTCGAGAGGAAGTGATCTGAGTTCAGCTCTGCAAGGAAAGGGATGCAAAACCTTATTACAGCAGCTGTGAAACAGTTTTCCCGTTTGGAAACCTCTTCTCCTTTCCCCCCAGGGCAGTCAGCAGCTGGCTCAAGGCTCCAGGGTTAATGTCCTTCGCGAATACTTATCTGGCCTAATAGAACTGGGGATATTGCTATCACTCACAGATATTTCAAATCCTTCCTCTTAATCCTGACAAGCTCTTGCCCTTAATAACTTCAGTGGGACTTTTGCCAGAGCAAAGACTGTCAAGTCAGATTCTCAAATTAAATGAAAAGAAAAGCAGGAAGGGAAGTTCAAGGTGAGGGTCTTTTTTTTTTTCCTTTGTGCTTTTTATGGATGTTCATAGCTGGAAACTAGGGTTTTTTCCTTGTGATTATCTAAATGATGGATAAGTCAAACGTCCTGAGAAATGTTTCCAGATCCAGACACAAATGACAGAGGATGAACTGAGCAAAGCCATCAGAGGCTGAGAAAAGACAGAGAAAGAAGACTTTAGAGAGCTGATAGGGAAATAAAAGACTCAGTGGGAAGAAGGAGGTTTCAGAGGAAAGTAGGGATCATGTGCTTTGTGAAGCTTACACACAGAAAGAGTTTATACATTTTTAATTAATGGTTATTTAAGTACATTGTAATAATCAGTTGGTTTAGGCTATGTCAGACAACAGGTTGCTTGTGGCCACAGTATCTTGGGTGGGAGCTCTTTAAGTTCTTTGGAAATCTTTAGCAGTGCTCTGTCTCCTCTGCACAGATTATCTGTTTTCTTTAAAAATGAGAGGATATTTCTGTACTCTGTCCACAGCACAAAACCTGGAAAATATGAAGATGAGAGCCAAAAAGCAAATAAAGACCTGGTTCCTGTTTTAAGATATTCTGTGATTGCTGGTGTTGCTCCTGCGCTAGAGAGGGAAGAGGTTTGATCAAGGGCCATGGGGTTCTGAGCAAGCACTGCTGATAAGCTCCTGTCAGGATACGAGCCACAGGAGACAAGGAGCAGCAAGAACAGGAGATTTGAGCTGCTCTTAGGAAGAATTACCATTTTCCTGCACCTTTTTATGAGTGCATAAGAGGCCATGGGATCCCTCCGGGCACCAGAAACAGGACTGGACGTCTCTTTCTCTGCCCAGCCCAGCACCAGGTGAAGTTCGGCAAGTGAATATCCCCTGGGAGCTCATACCCCTCTAAATCCAATCTAACCCTGAACTAATTGTTTTCTCCCGGTGTGCAGAAACTCACCTTTTCACCCAAGGAAGGAACTGATGTCACCAGAGGAAAATCTGTGACATCTCTGGGAGGATCCGTGAGCCTGCAGCCACAGCAGGGCACAACTGCAGCAACCAGAGTCTTGCCAAGAAAAACAGGAGTTGAGCTGGTTTTGGAGTGGGTGTGACTTGGATTTACCCTCCAAAAGATTGCACAGGTACTGCTTCCATTGGAAACTATATAAAATCTGTAAATACTCAGTAAGCCTAACTTAGAGCCCAGTTATACCTGAAACAAGCCCATAAATCCAATGTTTGGGGGCTTTTTGCAAATGCAGCCAAAGTTCTGCTATTATTTATTTAGATGCATCTGGGAGTTTACCAATTTGCAGTGATTTGCCAGTACAAATATTTTTCAAAGAAAAAGGTTTCCCCCTTTCTCTGTAAATATTCTGCATCTGGTCTTTGTGAGAAAAAGAAAGATGTTTCAGCCAAAGTAGGAAAAAAATAAAAATCTATAAGCATTTTATAGGACTCATCAAATACAATTTTAGTTTAGTTTTACAGAGAATCAGGACTTTCTATTCTCTTCAGCATCTATAGGAAGGTCAATATTACTCCTGTAAAATCTTCAGCAAGGATTTTTACTTGGCCATGTCCACTTTCCATGGAAAGTCAATAGATACACTCAGAGCAATTCCTGAACAGAATAGGAGAGATTGAAAGGGAATTTGTGAGAGGTTGAGCTGTGAACTGAAACAGAATCTAATTTCTTAAAGGCTTGATCCAGCCCCTACTGAGAGATAGGAAATTGCTTCACTAGAAGCAGGAGCTTCACTTCACTGAGAGACAAGCCAGGATCTGGAGGAGCCCCAAATGCTTCACACAGGTCCAGACACAGCAGCTGCCACCTCCTCACCCTGCTCCATGTGGATCATGGCAGTCCTCATGAGAAAACAGAAATTCCTCACAATGAATGGAGTGGGAGGTTTGGATCAGCAGCACCACTTAACGCCTGATAATCCTTCATCCCAATTTGCTCCAGTTTATTAGACATCCCTGGAAGCAGGCGTGATGGCAATACCATGGAAACATGATGGCAAGTCGAGCTGTCAGCTCAGGGTCTCTCTGTCAAGGGGTTCTCCAGGGAGAGCAGAGCTGGCACCACACAGGCACTTCCCTCTCCTCTTCCCGGCTCTGTGTCAAATGCATGAAAATACCCCCACGTTGCAGCCAAGAGGGACACTTTTTCATCAGGTCTGGAGGGAAAAACAAGCCAGCTATGTTCGCAACTGTCAATGCCAACAGTCCTCCTGTAATAACGGCGAACATCCAATATGGGCAGAAAGGGGCAGATGAAAGTGGCTGAACTAAGCTGCTCACATCTAGAGGCATCAGAGGAAGTGCTGCTTCCCTCCCCCCAGCCCTTTCATTTCAGTGTTGCCACTTGGCTCAGATAATTCACTTTTAATAGTCTGGTTACAAATGAGATTGTGAAGGAAGCATGTGGCTGAGAACAGGGATTTCTGAGTCACATTCTCATTTCCCCCTCATGCCTCCTAGGCCTTTAATAAACTACAAGGAGACATTAAGAAAACACTAAGAACTCTTTTATCTGCTGAGATTTAGGAAGTGGTACAGCGAACAGGCAATAAAGGATTCTGTGTATTTGCAATACATCCCTGAGGCAGCGGCCGAACAAGGGGGACAGGAAGTTCAAGTGCTCAGGACAGAGACTGCCCAGATCAGGAGGCTGGAGGAGGATGGAAAGCAGTGTCTGAGGTTGGGTGAACATGGTTTCCCAGTCTCTCGGGAAGCTTTCAGTTGTGCTCATGCCTCATTCCCTGGGAAACCCAAGGGGAATTAAATAGCTGTCATTTGTGCTTTGAGACATCTTCCACTTCACCCCCAACACGTACCTGCGTCACTGGGGCCAGGTTAAGTCACAGAAGGAAAAGGGGAAGAGAAAAGGGGCCACATCCTACCTCTGCCTATAACACCAATTCAGCGGATAACTGCAGGCAGTGGGAAAATCAGATGTAAGGAATGAACAGGTAAATGTCCCCCTGAGGCAAAGAAATCAATGCAAAAATCAAGTAGAAGTTAAAAACACATACACAGAACTAATTACAGTAAGAGAGCTAAGCCTGGAGTGGATAAAAGTCCTTGCTGAAGGAAATGGCTCAACCAGGTAAATGGAGCAGTTGGCCTCAATGGCTTGGGTTATTTATTTTATTTTTTCTCTTTCTTCATGTAGGTCAGATGTCTTCCTGAGGGGGTTTCTCTTAACCTCCCTCTTAGGATCTCAATTACACGCTCAACACAGATTAACAACAACAACAGATAATAGAACAGTTAGAGCAAAAGAACCTCAGAGGAAAACATAGTGCACTTAGACCAGAACAAATAGGAAAGGGTTCAGGGGAAGGAAAATCAATGTGGCTGATATTTATTACACTCTTTATGGAGGGAGATGGGACTCAACCAGAGCCCATTTAGAGTTCTGTTCCACTTGGATTTTGCCATAAACAAAAGTAATGAGTCCAGCCCTTCATCACATTTTTGTGCCCAGCACATTTTAATTAGGGTTAAGAAAATAGACAGGGAGGGGGGAAAAAAGGCAAGAAAAAGTGAAGAGAAAGAAAAGAAGTGATAAAAATCTCCAGCTAATTCATAATTTACTATCAGTTCTGCTCAGGCTTCAGTTGGATCTTCCAAAAGCAATATTCCCTTTCATTTGGAATGGGTAGTTTCTCTTCAAACAGCCTTTTGATGCCACACATGAAGAGAAAACAAACAACCATGAGCAGGGAGGAGAAAGGGAAATAAAGAAGGCAAACAATGCAATATGTATGGAATCTAACACAACATAGCTTTCCACACTGGGAGGCAGGAACTGGTCGTGGTGACTGTAATCCAGCACGAGTGGGAACAGCACAGAAAAAGAAGGGGCAGAGGAAAAGCACATGAGTAATCAAATCTTCTTTGCTTTCACCCACAGGTGTGCCCAGACACACTCCAAGCCATGCAGCAGGACCGCACAAGATCCTCTGTGCGTGCACTGACACACACTTCCAGGGAAGTCTCCATGATTCCCATGAGGGATTGCATGTCCCATGGTGTGGGGCACAGGAGCGTGTGTTGTGCTGGCTGGTGTGGAGCGGGTTCTCACTTACTCTTCCCCATGCTGACTAGCATGCCAAAGTCAAATGCGTTTGCATGCAAGTGTCTACAGTCACCCACAAAATGGGTTCTTCCTGCTTGATCCATCCAATTACATGACTGACTGTGCCTGGACTCAGTGGAGATTGATAGTGTTGGGATCGGACTGCGGTCAAGGAATTGGAAATCTGATTTGAGGTGAGTCCTGCTTCAAGTATAGCTCACATTCAAATTATTTCAGTTGTGACAGAGAGGGGGAAGAGAAACAGAGTAGGTGAAATAATAGCTACTGTCTAGCTAAGATAAGCCAGGCAAGACAAAATATTAATTCTGATTCTGTTAGCACACCAAACAGAGAGAGACGTAATTCCATCCACCTGTCCACATCAGAGAACATTACTGTCACTGATGCTGCATAATTCAGGGGTGACAAATCATTAAAACCAGGTAGAAATGGTAACATTCCACTATTTGATGCCATTGATAATAAGCCTGTCTGAGAAGTCAAGGTTCTCAGAGTTAGTGGCTCGCATTTCTTTGCAGGTGCAGGTGTGGGTTGGCTCTGAAGCTCTCAAGGTTCACAAGCCTCACTGATAGGGGAGAACATTTCCAACCCCCTGCACAAGCCCAGCACCAGGCTGAACGTGACCCATCTCCTCAAGCTCACGCCTGTGCCCATGTCCATGTCCATCCACTTGCTCCAAAGGGTGGATGAGATGGCTTCAGACCTGGAGGTGGAACCCTGCCCTGCTGTGCTCTGCTGGCTGCCAGCTCTGCCAGTGACTTGCTGTGTCATCTTGAGCAATCACCATGGCTAGACACAGCCCCTTTCTATCAGATGGCTCATACAGGTGTTCTCATTAACCTCATTAGCTAATGAGCCAAAGCCATCACACAAGTCTGCTGATGAGACTCACTTGGAGTCTTGGAACACAAGTATTGCCCCACCAGCCCTCAGTATTCCATCCAACATGATCAAAAGTCTCTTCCTAAGGCTTGCCAGCACAGCAGGGGTAAAAGGAAATGGACCTGGGCTCACTGCTTGGAAAACAGAGGTTTTGCAGGTGAAACATGAAGAGTTCAAATCAGGATTGAGATGAAACTGTTCCCTACTCTATGAAATTAGTGCATTTCGGAAAACGGGCACAGCCAGTTTATGGAGCATCCTTAGTTTGTCATTTTCCCTGCTGCTCCAATCACTTTGGTCTACCCTGGAGAAGTATAATCACCACCAAACACAAAACAAAGCCAGGAAAAAAAATCTCCTGGTTCAGGGAAGTAGGGAAACCTGGGACTCAAGCTGTGTCTCTGCAGGAGTTGGAGAAAGCTGCAGCTTTCTGCAGCCACCTGGAGCTTAATTGCCACTTAAAGGAATTATCTTCTGCCTTTATCCCTAAGAAAAACAACTATTTGTAGGGAGCAGACAGATAGACAGGGAAGCACATTGGAAATTGCTTTGTAGACCTGCTTCCTCTCCTTTCCCCTTGTTCAAAGTGACAGAAAATAGAAACAATAATTCAGTCAACAGCAACAGGAAAGAGAAGAAGTGCTGGGAAAGGCATGAGCTTCCAGAAGCTGGAATAGGAAAGGCCACTTCCTAGCATCTCCTGGTCTCGTGTTCCTTCCTCAAGCACCTGCAGCTGTTTGATGGCCTGGCCCTACGTCCCACCTAGGGCACCCTTCCTGTGTCACCTCTCAGTGTAGCTTGTGTTGCTTTTGGCATTATCACAACTAATGTTTTAGGGAATTCTCCCAGCATTTGATAGGCCATGCCTTCACTGGGATTCTGTCAGGAAGAGTATTTCTTCTCTCCTTTTAAGAGAAAAAGCAGCTCTGTCCTCTTTCATACACACCAGGAATAACTCCTTGCTGAAATGAGCTCCTGGCTGTGGGAGAAAGGCACTGCACTGACAGGCCTGAAAACTGACAGCCCACTATTAAACTATAAAAGAGTCACCTCCCCAGTGATGGTGGTGGCTTGGCAGCAGGAGACTCCTCTCTTCCAGCATCCTTTTACTGTACTAAAAGCTTCAGAGGAAGTTGTAAGCAGCCAGAACTGAGCAGATCTAGCCAAATGTATCCAGAGCTTAAACCCTGGCTTAAACCCTGAACTGTGCTTTTTCTGCCCTCTTCATTGTCATACAGCCTTGCCTCATGACAATGTCCAGAGTCCTTCTGAACACCTCTCTGAGCTCAGGTACTGAGCTCAGGGCTAGATCAAGGCTTCAGTTAACTCATTTTTCCTTTTTTTTCTCCTTTTATTCCCCATGTTAGTGCCTCATTAGTCTATGGGTGGTTCTCCTTACTCCTACATCTACCTAGTGTCCCTGTCTCTTCTTCAACCGAGCACATCTGTACACATCAATCCACAAATATTATCTGTTTCATTCTCAGCATTTGGCTTTTGAGCATTTGCTTTCAGAAGTATGAAAATAATCTAAAATAATCTAGACTCTTCCATAGCACCACATTCTCCACTTCACTATCAGCAAAGATTTCATATTTAAATTTTTTTTTTTACTTTTTCCACAGTGGAATATTTTAATTCAAACCACCCAGCATTTCCTGCACATGCCCTGGGAGGCAGAGCAGGAAAGCAGTGGGAAAGGCCTCAAATTAACAGCATAAAAAGAGATTGATGGAAGAACAGCACTGGGCCAGGAAGACTTGATCTAGGCATTCATATCCCAAAGAATAAGCTTGCAATTTTAGAAAAATCAATTTTTTCTTTATTTTTTTTTTAAGGAAACAACATGTTTCCTGCAGTAACTACTCCCCTGGTCAAAAAGCTTCATTCCCAGCAGTTTCTTGCTTTCATTTTCTTGTCCTTGATCCTCAGCTCAGGTATATCAGAATCTTTTTACAGAAGTCAATAGAGATGCATCTGCTTATGTGAGCTAAAGATCTGGCCCAAACCTCAGTCTATATTACAAACAACTTTCAAAGAGATTCTTGGCAAATGAAGAAGGGAAAAAAGTCTTTTTGTACTGTGAAATTTCCCAGGAATAAAACAAACACACAGTCAAAACTATTCAAATGACATTTCAGGAGTTCAGTCACAGAATCCATTAATGCATTTCGTTTTAACAAATGGAGTTTGCAAGTTTACTCTGGGCTTACAGGCTAACCTGTTCTATTGCCATCATGGGCAAACCTGATTTCTGCCATAAGACCCAGCTCAGTGTTCACAGAATCTCTGTGAGGAAATGGACAGGATTCTGCCCAACATAATAGGGTTTAATTAGAAGAATAAATAAGAACCTTATCAAAGTTGTATCAGCTCTTGAAGGCACATCACATGCATATGCAAGTAAGTCAGGCATATACCCAGCAAAAATCACTTGATTTTTCAGAATATAAGATCAGAATCAACTGTAGGGTCTCACATCCGTACTGGAATAAAACAGTGCCATTCCCTGGGGAAAGCAGTTCTGAAATCAATGTGACTCAGTAAAGCTCTGCACAGCACAGTCTGTCCACAGCATTTATAGCTAAAGCTTGTAGCAACAAGCTTGGGCCTGATTCCCCACTGCATGGTGTGAACAGTAAATTATAATTATTCCCACTTTTAAGGTCCTTGCCTAAAGAGTTTTACTCCTATAAACGCAAATAACTGCCCCCCATCTTCTTGTATTGCTGGAGCAGAAAATGTCTCTGCAATTGTGATTCTCTCTTGACTCTATTTGGTGGCCCCATTACATCCACTTCAATATCAGCTTTATTCTCATGTGCACTTGGATCATTTACGGGCAGTGAGTAAAGACCAGTGATGCAGCTGAGACTCTCCAAGGAGGCTGGAAAATTGACTTTAGCTGGTTCCTTAGGATTATGGATATTTGCAGGCCAGTGCAAGCCCTCTGGAGCAGAGAAGACTGAAAGGAGACTCCTCGGGGGGCTGCACCTTCCTCCCGAATGGAGGCAGAGGGGCAGGTGCTGAGCTCTGCTCTGGGACCAGAGACAGGATGCCAGGGAACGGCTGGAGCTGTGTCAGGGGGTTGGGATGGATCTCAGGGAAAGGTTCTTCCCCCCGAGGGTGCTGGGCACTGCCCAGGCTCCCCAGGGAATGGTCCCAGCCCCGAGGCTGCCAGAGCTCCAGGAGCGTTTGGACACCGCTCTCAGGGATGCCCAGGGTGGGATTGTTGGGGTGTCTGTGCAGGGCCAAGAGCTGGACTCGATGACCCCTGTGTGACCCTCCCAACTCAGGACATTGCATAATTCTATGATTCTTTGACTGCATATGGTGCAGTCCTTCAGAGAGCTGGGACTGGGCTGAGACCCAGCTCCTTCTCAGTAATGCTTTCTCTTTGCTTCCAAGTTCACACATGCCAACTTCACTGGCATGGATGGAATAAGCCTGTGGTACATGGCAAACAGAGTCAGAGAGGCTGTGATAATGAGTAAGCTGGAGCTTCTGTTTGTGTATCAACAACACCACAGTCAGGTGTATCCTGGCTGTGGGCATTTATTTCAGGTGATACTGTGAAGGACAGAAACAAGATAGCAAAGACAGTGCACTCCACACAGGGTCTGCAGTAGTGAGAAAGCTCTCACAAATTAGACAGAGCTCACCTGCAGGAATCATAGAATGGTTTGGGTTTGAAGGGACCTTAAAGATCATTCAGTTCCAACCACCTGCCACTCACTAGACCAGGTTGCTCAGGGCCCCATCCAACCTGGCACTGAACATAGGCTTAGGAATAAGCCTAAGCAAAAGTAAGCCATAATAATCACTGGTCTTTCAAAGCCTCTGTTTCATTTAATAGCTTTAATAGCTTTATAAAATCAGGAAAGTGTTTATTATATCAATTTACAGATGGGAACTGTAGTAGTCCTGATAAGGACTCTGAGAGGTAGTAGCTGGCACATTCAGATCCTGTGGCTGAGATCCACATCTGCTGTGCTGCTAATGGTGCAGCAAAGGATGATCAGGTACATCTCAGGTTGAACATCTACACATTATAGCAACCACAGACGGGCCACTTGTGAAAGTCTTGCCCAGTTAATTTCCTGAGGATCGCATGGAAAATCAGTGACAGAGAAATAGAAGAACAAAGACTGCTGACCACAGAGCTCCCCCAGCTCGTCTCCCCAGGAGACTGATTTCAGGTCAGGCTCTGTGGTACTCAGACATCAGGCTCTAGCCAGTCCCTTTTTTCAGAAGGGTGTACAGGCAAGCAGTTATCCAGCTTTCAGAAAAGCCTTTACCTTTGATACACTCTCCATAACTGTTATTATCATGTTTGCCTCAAGATTTGTATTTGAATACTGGCTTTGCCCCTTCCTGAATCCCATTGACTTAGGGCTTTCATTTGTTTGTGTGTCTTCTTCTCCTCCTCTTGTTTTAATTAAGATGTATTTTACTAATTATCTGAAGAGAAACATGAGCACAGATTAAAAACTGAATTAAGTAAGAAGCTGGGGTTTACAAGATTCAAGGGAAGGGCTGACGTGGCTACGTTCTTGCTCAGATATTGTGTTTTTCCAGTGACTTTCACTCAGGGAGTCAAATTCGTTGCTCAGGCATTAATTAACCCTCTTGCTTTCCCATGAAAAGTACCCACAGGTTCCCATGTTCTCCTGCACAGGAACTTGCCTGTGGAAACAGAGCATGACACAGTTCCCTATTAAATTCATTAGACTCCCTATTAGATCCATTAGAGAGGGTTTGGGCTCCATTCTGACCATCTGCCCGAAGACAGCGGGAGTGAAAGAATGACAATATTTTGCTGATCTACTGAAGAGTAAATCCTGTGCATCCTAGGAAACTGCTGGCCCTTCCCAGTGCTGGTGGGAAGGCGATGAATTTGCCTTCGGGATTTCCCTCCTTTGGGGAAATCAGAATGATTTTGTCAAGATCTGTCCCCCCTTGAGCTCAATCCTGCTGCCCTAAAGTGTGAACACAGAGGAGCAGGGGCAAGTTCAAGTGACTCTAAACCCAAGTCCAGTGCTTCATATTCATCATCTAGATTCTGCAAATGCTAGTGAGAGCAACGCTTATTTGTTGATGCCTGTTTGTAGGGGTTTATTTGTTTGAAAAGGCTAATCAGCCATCGGGATGCAGAGGCAACTGCTTAAATATTAAGGAAAAGAGAGAAAATGTTCAAAACTATTCAGATGAGATGGCATGGTTTGAGTTCTGATGTCGGTGTGCAGCCAACTGACAAATGCTGAGCCACAGTCTGGTGTAAATCCAGATGAATTCCACTAGCATCAACAGACTTCCTTCCAATTTATTCTGATGTAACAGAGAGCATGATATTTCCATTCAGATTTACATTAGATTTGTTTCCTGTTTTCCATAATTCAGTCAGTTCCCATTGTGTACAAAAGCAGCCTGGGCTGGATTTTGATCTTATTTGCATTGGATGAAAACAGTTGTTTCAAATGAAGCTACACTGAATTTATAATTGCATAAATAAGATCTACTCCAAGAAAGAATTTCCCAGGGTGTTGCTGTGTGAGAACACTCCTGCTGTGGTGGTCAGGTGCTTTGACATTGATTTCAATGGAGAAATTTCATCCAAATCCTGGACTGAAGCCCTGAGCATGAGCTGCTTTGCACATCCAAGGTCTAGAAGCCCCTCTTTCCTCCAGAAGATTAGCCAACAAGCCAACACTTCCATCACCTCATGACCTGACAAACAAACACCACGGAAGGCCTTAGGAAAGCATCAGGATGGAAAGAGCTCAGCCTTGCCTGGTAGAAATCCTCCTCCAAAGACAGACTGGCCCCCATACATTTCATTTGTCACACACATTGTTTATAACCCAAGTGCTCCATGTTGACTTTGCTTCCTACTGAGTTTCCTCCCTTGAGGCCCTTCTGACTCCCCTTGTTCCATTGTAATTGGAAATTCAGGAGCAGTACAGTTATTCCCTGGCAGATAAGACTGCCTGTTTCAGCAGCCACGCTCCCAGTAACAGATTGGGTTATTAGTAATAACCAATAAGAGTGTTATTCCCAGCAACATGTGTAATCAAGTGGATTTACTCCTCCCCATTGAAGCTGCTTATTTCACTGCTAGCAGGAAAATAAGGCCATTTAAAGTCATTTATGGTAGTTGCAAAGGCTTTTCTGAGTAGATATACAAGTTATGTTGCCATAGCTTCTAGGAGGACTTTGAACTCAGCTCATCCATCTGGCTTCACCACCTCTCACACTTGTCCCTTGCTGTCCTCTGGAAGCCACCATTTCCATGAGATATGGACAGGCATTGTTCTCACTTGATCTCACAGGTAGTACACAAGCTCAGGTAACCCTTACAACACTGACCTCCTGACTGCCAGCTCTAACACTTTATGAACATGGATATTCCTAACACTCAGTCCTCAAAGATGAGAAGACATTCAGCCTCATTCTTTTTTACCCGTGGCCTGAGGAAATGCAAAGCAGATCCGCAGTAAAAGCAGCTGTATCAACAAAATATCGCTTTACATTACTATGACTTGCCATTTGAAATTAAGACAGACCTCTTCCATTTGACTTTTCAGGCTCCTGTGTGTTTAATTCCACAGTAAATTTAGATTCCTTTACAAATTTAAATATTTCTCTTCATTTGCAACATTTAGCACCAAACATGGGAAAACAGTGACAAGAAAAACCGCAATGACACCAGTGACAGCATCACAATTACAAGGCCATCAGGATTAGGAGCACATTATGTGGCAAATTTCAGCATCTCTATGCTTCTCTCTCACCACATCATCTCAGCCTTGTGCAGAGACTGGCAATTACCCCATGGGTTTGGCCTGTAGTATATAAAACAGAGCCTTGAAAAAACAAGGCAATCATCAAATTTCCAGCGTAGGCGGAATCTGTCTGTTAGGTTTGCACACACACACATTATCAGGGCCGCCAGTGCCTAAGGCAGCCTTACATTGAGCTTGTGCCTATAAAACACAAAGGCACAACAGGTTCTCTCCTCCTGATCCTTCGCAGAGCAGGAGCAGAGTTGAAGCCATCATGCCATAACAAAGGCTGACATGACTACTTATTTGGGATTTTGTTCCCCACAGTTTGTATGCCACCGTGCGATTTGCATTACAACTGGATCCTAATTGTCCATTTTAGCAGGCAAAGAGCAATCTGGTACAGATTATAATACGTGAGGTAAAGCAGCAGTGTCACAAAAAAGGTACTACCAGGCAAAGGCAGCTTTCCCGTCTCCCAGGGCTTTGACACTGGCTGATTAAGCAACAGAGCAGCACTGCCTGGAATTCACAGGAGTCCAAAAAAACCCAGGACAATGGAAGTCTGCTTAAACAAAGCAAAAGTGCCAGAAACCTGGTGCTTCCTGACAGCCCTGAATGTCTGAGACAGTGCCTGACAGCACCACTGAGCTGAGATGGTGCCACTGTCCTTGGAGAAGGGACATCTGGAAGTGACACACTCGGGGTGACACACTCCCCTGCGAGGGAGAAAGGAGCCCCTGGCAGGCTCTGCTGGCCCCACTGGAAGCCCTGGGAGGTGACGAGACCCAAATGGCCCCAGCAGCGTGTCTGACATAGCATGGCAGAGCTGCCATGGGCACAGAGCCCCTGAAAGAAGTGTGTGGCCCTGAAAAGCAAGGCCTAGGGCTGAAAACCTTGAAGGAGAGCACTTCCAGGAGGGAATGCCATACAGGCTAAGAGAGGATAATGTGACACAGCTGCCCTGTGCCAGCGGGCCCTGCAAGGAAATGAGGTGCAGCTGCCATGGGCTGGAGAGTGCCTGCAAGTGCTTCCAGGGGAGGGAAATCTACAATGAAGCAGCCTCAAAGGAGATGTGACACAGCCTGCTTGAGATGCTGAGAACTCAGTCACTGTGTTGAATTCTCCTGGATATGGAAAAACCTTGGTATTCCCAGAGCTGATAGTGCAGACTCATTGATTAGTAGGCAGGGCAGGAAATTAAACGAGGCAGGTGAATTAAAGCCAGATTTCACAAGCTGCATCTGTTCCTCCATTCCCTCTGGATATAACACTGATGTAACTTTAAAAAGTAAATTTAGTGCTGAGGAAAGCTGCCCGGCTGATGGCCCTGTAAACTGAAACATTTGATGCATGCATGTCTCAGGTACAGGAGAAGCACAGAAGAGCCACTGGAACGTGCCCCAGCCTGAGCTGCCTGACTAGAGCACAGTGGCTGGTGGAGATGACCTGCCTGGACTTGTCTTCTGCTCATGAAGCTCAAGAGAAGGAGCTGCTGGAAAGGCCTGGCTGCAGCTCCAAGGTGGAGGTAAAGAGCAGTGCTTTGGATAATCTTGTCTGTGATGCTCCATCAATAGTAGGATCCCAAAGGTAAACAGTCCCAACAAGCAGCAGTCCCGTCCACAGAGCAGCATTGTGGAGTTGCAAACTTCTCCATCTTGCAGTACATTTGGGACCTAACGCACCTTCCAGTGCTGGTCCTTGGTCTTGTCCACACCTGTGTTCACAGAGAACAAGGGAAACATCCGTTTCACAGTAGTTCTTACTGTCAGCATCTTTTCTGGTATCCAGGCAAGTCCCCACACCCCACATGGTTAATTTAGTCTTTACAGATATTCCCCTGAGCTGCAAAAAGCCTTCCAGAACTGCCAGCTACAGGCAGGAGGTGTTAGAGTAGATACTGGACCTAATCCAGCTCAGGTCAGTTTGCGTTTTGCAGAAAGGCAAAACCCTGAAGAGCCTGACTGGTTTGGAAGGACCTAGAAAAGCAAGGAGAGACAGGACATCTCACATAAAACTTATTTTTCCACCTAGGTGTGTCCAGAAGGGGATTCGAAGCATCCCTCTGTCCATTTGGTGATCTGACCTTGGCCAGACTCAGGTAAACCCCAAATGTCTAAATTACACTATAAAAAGTGGTTTCCACCTGTTCTGAGAGCAGCTGAGTGGTGTGATCCCACCATTTAGCAAGCATTAAGGATACCTGTAACTAGCAGTAATAGGCAGTATGAGGAGGACAAGTAGAAGAGGCAGTGTAAAACAAGTGAGTAAAAGAGGTTATCTCTCTGTCTTCACAATACTGGGACTGGAAATGTTAGGGAACAGCTGGAGCTGTGCCAGGGGGTTTAGATTGGATGTTGGGGAAAGGTTCTCCCCCCCAGAGGATGCTAGGGCACTGACCAGGCTCCCCGAGGAATGGTCATGGCCCCAAGGCTGCCAGAGCTCCAGGAGTGTTTGGACAATGCCCTCAGGGATGCATAGGGTGGGATTGTTGGGGTGTCTGTACAGGGCCAGGAGCTGGACTGGATGATCCCTGTGGGTCCCTTCCAACTCAGGGTATTCCATGATTCTCTCATCACTAGAGAGTTGCACAGTTCTATTAGCAAAGCATTAAACAAATCTCTTGCAGGAAACAACAACATAATAAACAAGCAAACAAAGAAAAAAAACCAGGCAGTTCTTGTTCCTCAGAGCACAGTCCCTGTTCTCCAAGTGTCTTACATTGGATTGTGGCATAGAGGAAAAAAAGCAGAAATATCTCAAATAGATCCAGTTAGTTTTACCTCTTTTTATGCTGGTCCTGTGGCTCTTTTCTAGGTGGTTTGTGGATTTTATCCTACTTTTTCCCATGTGATAAGATGCATCATTTGAAGGACAGCAACCAAACCAGCTCTTCCTGCTCTGAAGAAAGGCAGCAACTGCGCTTAGAATAAAAGATTGTCAGGCAGATTTGAAATGTCAATCAAAGCCTATCTCTGAAAAAAACATTAGTCCAGGCAGCTCCCCACATCACCACGGTTAATTTAGTCTTTACAGATATCCCTCTGAGCTGCAAAAAGCCTTCCAGACTTGACCAGAGCTGCCAGCTACAGGCAGGAGGTGTTAGAGTAGATACTGGACCTAATTCAGCTCAGGTCAGTCTGCCTTTTGCAGAGCAAAAGGCTGTGATTATCAAGTCCAGAGAAGCGAATCCTGTCTCCCAGGCTTTGTGAAGCAAACTGTACCTTTTACTAGACGAGGGGCATAGATTTAGGACTCTGTTGCTCAGTGTGTCCCATCTCCAGTGGCACACAACCACTTTAATATTATTATTATAATTTTAATTATTATTTATGACTACACCCATGGCTGTGTGAGGCACTTTCCAAGCAGTCAGGAAAGTACTGGCTCTGGTCCAAGAAATTCATTATTTCAGGATAGACAGACATGCAGAGGCGCCGCATGGTCAAGTGGCAGAACGGCTGACCCAACAGCACCAGCTCTCCACAAGCGCCTGCCTTGTTGGTTGACCTCGGACAAGTCACATTCCTTCTTCTCATACTTTGTCCATCCCAGTTGCTTGGACTGAAAGATGTTCAGTTGTGACTATGTTCATGTTTGTCTTAGAATATCTTTCTGTGCAAAGTCTAAGTATGTACTTGGGGGAATATTTTTGTTCTTTGGGAAAAAGAAAATGAAAAATTATAATTTCCATAGCATTTTGTCAAATGTTTGTGTTGGAGAAAAAGAATCAAATGTTTTCTTGTGGCCAAAAAATCAGAAAATGCAGATTTGGGGTGTTTGGTAAGACAGCTGCCAGTCATTAGAATTTGCTGGGGAAAGTACTGTAGAGATTAGTGAAACATCCATTTTTTTTCCCGAAAATAAGTTTGAACCTAAAAATCAAGTTTTTCTGTGAGTAAGAAAGTGGTGAAACCCATTCTTCCTCTAATTTGTGTATTACAACTGCTTTTTATTTCTTCTTTCTTGATGCTCCCAGCTTACTCCCAATATCCTCAGGGCATGTGATGCCCTCCAGACCTTCCCAGCAAAATCCTTGGCTGTTACAGCAGCTTCTTTGCAGGGAAGGGATAGCAAGTGCAGGGCCTGGCTTGAAGCTGGGCAGGAACTGATTGACCAGTCATATCTAAATGCCAGCTGGTCACCTGGCTGCTGCATTCCAAAATAGACAGGGAGCAAGAGGTGTAATTACCGTTCCTTCAGTAGGATATTAACTCAAATGTCTCTCTTCTATCCAGCTGCTGTTTGTTCACGAAAATTGCAGGAATCTTGGGTCTGTGAGACCTCTCTCTTTCCATCAAATTGGGTTGAATCAGGTCAGCTGGTTCAGAAGTTATTGGAGCAGGGCAAAGCAGGGGATCAGCCGCAGATGGAAGAAGAACACAAGGAGGCTCATTGCCTTATAAACCCTGGCTCAAAAATGAGGCAGTTTTGGTCTAACTGTGGGTCCCTGAGACCAGGTGAGGTGGTTGCTGTCACCAAGACCAACCAGTCCCTGTCTTTTGGATATACAGAGGCTGCCAAGCTCCAGGACTGTCTCTAGTGCACTTACCACT
Organism: Falcunculus frontatus; assembly: GCA_013398115.1. Classification (NCBI taxonomy): domain Eukaryota; kingdom Metazoa; phylum Chordata; class Aves; order Passeriformes; genus Falcunculus; species Falcunculus frontatus. Next base: position 423,617 of record VZRV01008789.1, read on the forward strand.
TATTTGCTGTACAGAGCCTGTAACCTGGAAATGGGGCTCCACTGTATAGAAAGTGTTCTGGAGCCCAGACAGTCCCTAACCTGAGTCATTTACAGCTGGATGGACAGGGTGAAAGGAAAAATAATTATCTCACACTTACATGTAGGAAAACAAAAGCCAAGACCAGAAACTTACTGCAGAATCCTGAGAATGAGTCAGAAGGAGGCTCAGATGTCCCATGTCCCCATCTAGGGCCCTAAGCAAAGTTCACCTCAGCTCCTTCTCGTTCCATTGCCCAGGCAGAAATCCCCTTTCCTGGGCGTTTCACTGATTCATTACTCTCAGGAGCTGAGTCAGCCTTACCACGCTCCTCCGTTGGCAGCTGGGACCACATGGCATGCTGAAGAGGAAACACTATTTTTTGTTTTGTTTGGATTAATTATTCATGGGCACCATGCTGAAAACACTTGGAGTTGCTTTCTGAACGGTCCTTGAGCTGGCGTGCAGGGAGGGACTTACCAACACTAGTGGCCTGGCTGCCTTTCCGTGGGCAAGCTCTCTTCCATCTGCTTCCCTTCAGCCCTTGTCACACTCCCCGTCTCTCATGGCTTTGGCTGTGCTCTTTGACATTATCTGAATAAGAAAGAGGCAAATACTTGGAGCACTACAGAGATGCAATCAAAAATGGCATTTGACCAAGCAGGCACTGATCCTGACATGTGGAGAATGCAAACCTCATCCTCTGACTGGTTTTGTTCTTTGGTCACACTATATAACTCAGGATAAGCCATTTGCAGGGTTTCAAACCTGTTTATCCTTCCACAGAAGATGCCTTCACCCTCCTTCAGATAATCCACAACTGTCTGGAAGCCTTTTTCTCATAAGCAAGGCTCTTGCTCTTTAGTGCCTGCTCCTGGAAATCCATTTTTCATCTTAGAACAAGGGCAGTCTGTAGCTTTAGGAGCACTTTGAGACTGTTTGCAGTAAGACAGCTTGAATTGCTCTCAACACATCCACCCTCAGGCATTAGCACTAAATGGTGGCTTTCTGGGGTTGTGGGTCCATCAGCTTTTTCTGACAGGGTTACAGACCCTCCATAGAAAGCCTAAACTTAGCAAAAGTAGAATTATTTTCTACGTTACTCTTCTGAAAACCCTTGGGAATCACCCAGGGCTACCCCCAGGGGTCTCCAGAACAGAGCCTAAAGCTCTGCCAAGTTTGTAGGCGTACCTTTTCAGGGCTGGAGTTTGCTTGGAGAGCTCACCATCCCACCTTGGACTGCAACTAAGGTTCTCATGGCCCACAGCAACTCCACCAGGCAGCCACCCTATCCAGGTGAGCCAGTAAGAGCAGGGATGAGTCTTTTGACTCCTGTGAATTGCTGTTTGCAATTATGTTTGCAATTTATGACAAGAAACTGAGCCTGTGCTGCAAATATTTCATCAGGTCTTAGAGAATTTCAAAGTCTATGGAGTGGGAGTTTTTGTTGTGTTCTACAAAAGGATCAGTCTAGTGAGGCTGGTATCAGTCACTGGTTGGGCTTTCTGTAAAATCCATAACAGGATTCATATTTCAGCACTTCCTTCTTCACTCAAAATTTCAGGCGATGTTGATAGCCAAGAGTTTGCTGTGAGCCCCCCCTGTAGCACATCTGTCCCATAAAACACCATGACACAGGAGAGGGGATTTATCCCAACTGGGCAAAATCCTCACCTGATATAAATCAGCACAACTACAGAGAAGTCCAAGAAGCTGGGCTATATCACACCAGAAAGAAACCTAGTTTAGGATGTACTTCCTAATTCATTAATTCTTCACCTAGAACCAAGACAGACCCCCCAGGGGACATATTAGCTCAGTTTCATCTACTGCAATCCCATGCAACTGCACAGGGAGGAATTCAGATCCTACAGACCGCAGTCTCTATCGATGCAACCCTGTGTTTTTGTTAAATGAGCTTCTTGGACTGAATAGTAAGTAAATGAGCTAAATACAGGTGTCACTGTCTGGCCTGTGCACTGTGAGGTGTCAGCAGAGGTAACTGCACCAGTGCTTTCAGAACTTAAAAATCACTTAACTGAGTACACCAGCAGAGAGCTTGGCCCGTGAGTAATACACATAAATACTACCTTCAGCCACTGAGATGTAGTCAGTCCCCCACCTGGCTGTTGCCTCAGTAACACATCTCTAGGAGGATATTTTTAAGCCAGTATTATTTATCCAGTAGGTGGAAGTGGACCTGTTAAGGCCATACCAGGTCAGCATATGTCTAAGCATGTACTGAAGAACCTAATTAGTTCTCCCTGAGAAGAGAGACTCCCAGTGCTATTTAAAGGATCGTTATCCTACTGCGAGATGCCTCGGAGCCTGCTGTTAGGCCTCAGCTTAACAGGGCAAGGCCATAGAAGTTGGATGGGGGTGAAAAGTCTCCCTTCCATGCTGAGGAGTAATTGCTGAGCAACCCCAGGAGTGGGAGGGTCAGCACAAAGAGCAGGCATCACAAAACCACACTGAAACTCAGAGTAAAGAACTTAATTCAGCCTGAGCTTTCAGGGTCAAACTGTGTAGATCCTGTTACTTTTTTTTGGTTTCTAGAGGTCCAACATCACCTGCTGTGCTTGGTGACTGCTTCCCAGGCAATTCCGGTGACAGTGAGCAGGGGTGACAGGATAGTGATGTAAGTGTGGAGCGAGCCACTGCCGAGTGTCTGTCATTGGTTCTTATGCCATCACGGAGTCAAACGTAGGCAGGAGTTTAGCATCAGCTAAACTGGACCTTGTGCAAGTGACTCAGTCACAGTTTTTGTTTACAATTCCAAAAAGTCAGACTGTAAACTGAATGTCAATAAGGGAATGCAACAGGCTCCCCGAGGATGGATGAGTTTGTTATTCTGGCAGGAGGTAAAATATCCATCCTTGAGTGGATGGACCTTTGGAAAACTAGGCTGAACAGCCTCCAAAGAATAAAACAGGTTCCCAAGCAAGTCAAAGCTTCTATAAGGACTGGCACTCACAAGGGACACTGAGGCTGGATTGCAGGAGAGGAAGAAACCTGGACATGATTATTTTGACCTAAGAGTGGCTATGATACCACGTGGGACCTTGGTCTGCTCTTGGAGCTGTCAGGAGTTGTTCCTAGATGAGTTGTTATGGTAACTGAGCTAATGCCCTGAGATAGATGCTTTCAGGTGGCTCCAGGCCAGAAAATCAACACCAATAGATTCCAGATAATAGACTTCTGCTGAACTCAGTGCTGGCATCTACTTTACTTAACCTATTCACCAATGACTTCCTGAACTCCATTCTCCAGGCAAGGCATATATGATGGCAAAAGCTGCATGGCCTCAATGAACCTCAATTTCCAAAAGGCTGAGGGGGACCCATGTCCTGTGGCTGAGTCTGTCCCAGTAAATCAAATGTGCCTGGGACTTTCTCCTGCATTTAGAAGACAGCTGGCACAGAACAGCAAGGTTTTCCCATTAAATTCTTACTCTTCAAACCTGCGTGGGCACATCCAGGCATCCCATAAGGAGCAGTCCCTGGCACATGCTGGCTCCTGAAATGCACTTGGATTGAGCCAAAAATTGCAGTGCAATACTCCAACACTGTAACAGAGAGAAGTCCAGGCACTGCTTGATTTATTAGCAACAGACCTTGCCTGTGTGACTGCTAGAGGAGACTGCGCAGGAGAGGAGCCTGGAACCAAGACCAAAGGCTCTGTCAATGTGCTTGTGCTTATACCGCACACAGATCCAGCTGGAGCTGTACGTCCCTAGGAATGGGCAGTGACAGGCACACCGGGCACGTCTAGGTGTTGCTCTGGATCACCCACTGACATCCTCTGTTTGAAATAGCTCATGGGTTAAGTAGTGGATTCACCAGTTCAAGGCAATATTCCTCCATCTCCCACTGAACATCAAAACGCAGCCAACAAATGATCAGCAAGGAGCAGCTAATTCCATATGCCCGCTATCCAGCACTGCTGCTCACTGCCCCATGGGTGGCCTTGTTGATTGGTGCTCCACAGCATGCAGCCAGCAAAGAGCTTCTGGGTGGCTCGCTGCGGCAGTCAAAATTCAGGAAGAGTCGTGCCAGTTTCAGGAACTCCCACATCACCATCAGACCAGCTGAGCAGCTCCCTGGCTCTGGGGCCCTGCGCCACCTCCAGAGCGAGCCAAACGGGTTCTGCCGTGGCGTGGCCCACAGTGCCAGGACTGATCATGCCTTGGGCGTTTGGGACTGCCTATTGCATGCCCGTGGATGCTTTTGCATCTGTGCAGGGTGGCTGTTCTGCTCATGCCAAGACCCACTGGTGCTCTCCTTTTGGGCACTGATGGCCTGAACACCACATGCTGGCCCATGGCCACTGAGCTGGGGCATTTCTCTGCTTGTTCATTTCCATTTCAACTCTTCCTTTGCTTGTTTTACCCACTGGCAAACCATGTTTTTGTAATATGTCACTCTCTAGGGCAGAAACTGTTTTTCAGCGAGTTCTTTGCTCAGCCTCTAGTGCAACAGGATTGCAATTTCAGTCAGCACAGCAGTAATGTGATTAACAGGCTCTGCACAAAGGGGAATTGCATCCTAGGTGGATGTGATATTCGCAGTTCTGGCCAGCCCATGTGTTTTCCCAGGGCAAGAGGTCATGTTGACTGATCTCCAAAATGGCTCGCTCGAACTTTTAAACATTAATGTCTAAATAAATTTTCAGCATTAGCTGGTATGCTGATCCCTTTCCTGCCAAGCTGCTGCCTTAAGTGAATTTTTATGACTAAGTTACAAACCCCAGAAAATACCAGCAAGAAGTGGAAATGCTGACTTGGCCTTTGCTAAATGCCAATTATCTACAAAGGCATTAAGCGGGGAGGGGAAGATGAAAAATAGGGTCATTTTCATGTTTTCTCTGGTTCAAAGCAAACTGTCCCATGAGCCCATTGTAGGAACACAGAGCATGCAGAGTGACCATTAATATTTATAGGCACAACACTGAGCTGCAGACCTTGGCAATCACAGCAACTTCACTTTTGGAATTAATATTGCTCTGTTTGGCTGGTACCTCAGCACAAAAGAGTAAGTAGGAGACACCAAGATTTTCAGGGAGAACTGAAGAAGTAGATGCTTGCCTTTGATCGGGAGGGTCCATACTTCACTGAGTTGGTGAAACACTAAAACCAACTCTTAAATCCTCAGGACTGCTGTCCAAATGCAGCACTATGTTTTCTCTATCCCCTCTGCTCCTGTGGCTCCTAGACAGTCCCAACACTGCATGGGCTACTCTTGTTATAGTCCCTGTGGTTATTCACTGTTGCCCAGCTGATACAGACCAGTGTATTTCCAAAGACACTGTTGGTGCAACATGGATTTATAATACCTGAAGATCTACCTGAGTAATCTTAAGACTGAAATTGGTACCGTAATCTCAGTTACAATGCAGCATTCTCCCACTCTGTATTTCCTAAGTCCCAGTGGCAGTGAGAGGCATCTAAAATCTTCTAAAACCTCTCTGTGCTGAAGACCTGGCAAGATGCTGAGTCACAACCTGCCCTCAGCCCAGGACTGTCCCACGCAGGGCAGTGACTGCCTAGCCACACACCAGCACATCTCAGAAATATCTAAGGGAACTCTCCTACCATAGTTCAGTCACCCCATGAACCTTTAGAAAAATGTGTCCCCAATATCTGGGCATTTACATGCCACAGAAAACCCTTTGGGAGTGGCTGAGGTTGGCACGACCCAATAATCCTTTATGTCAAAAAAATCAAGGAGACGTGACTTCAGGTAGAGACTGGACACTCCTCACACTGCACCCAGCCCTGGAAAAAGCAATAGAAGATTAGCCAAAGGTGCTTGTTTAGGAACCAGGAAGGTTTCCAGGAAATCCAAGGAAAAAAATATTAGAAATCCCACTCTCTTTTTAATGTACTCACAAAAATTGAGCTGGGACTTTGAGCAAGAGGCTCTAGATTTTCAAAAATGGCCAGTGACTTCAGCTGGGCCCTCTGAACTCAGCACACTGGGGCAGGATCTCCTGGTGAGTTTTGCATTGCTGCAGTTACACCCTGCTTTTGCAGCATGTGGGAAGGTGCATAGCCCACTATGGAAACCAGGCATCTACCAAACAAGCATCAGTATGTGCACTTCATCAACTCAGACCCTCCAAATCCTTTTTTACTCTCAAAAATTCAGACTGTAAAAATTAGGAAAATAAATACTGGAAAAAACAACAAATATAAGTGCTTCTGCCATTAAAAACAAGGTGAAAAGGAGGAGCTGAGCCAAGTTAATCAGAGAACTGAAACGAGATGTTGGAGAAAGGGTCTGTGGGTGACTTAGGGTTTGCAGTTAGCTGAGTGATGTGAAATCTCTTGTGTCTGGCTGAGCTCTGAAAGGAAATGCTTTATTAAATCTTCTTTGTGTGAGATTTCAAGCTGCCTCTGGACTGGAAAATAGGACCATTCCAGTATGTGGGATATAATCAGAAACTGAAGTCTTTAGTGCAGGTTTTTCTGCAGAGGAAACTCTGATCAGCATAGACACATAACTCAGAGGCCTCAGGATTTAGGAAGATGAATTAGACACAACATACTCACAACATACCTCCTCTACCCAGTATCCCCAAAATGCTTCACAGAATGAATCATGCTGGCAGCAACAACCAGGCATTAGGAAGGACAGTGCAGGTGGGCATAAATTCACCACACTGAATCGAAACTGTCCTGTGGGCCAGTGAGTCCCAGGTCCATTATCTCAGCTTTCATCCCCACTGGAACATAGTGCTTGCCATGATTGATCTCCCATGCACTGGCTCTCCTGGGAGTCTCTAGTCTCACTGTACTTTCTGCTGTGATTCAGACACATTTTGGGCAGCTGCAGCCTCTTGCCATCCCTGTCCAGCACTCCTCATGCTTTGCTGTAAGCTGGCAGCTCGCAGCTCTTCTCTGTCACAGTAAGACTGTGCCACCCTCAAAAACCTGCAGAAAGCGTTTACTACAAAGAAGTGGGGAGACACAGGCACAACAGAAAAGGACAAGTGAGAGGTTCCAAGAACACTCTCCCATGTCCCACAATCTCCCCTGCCCTTTTTCTTGTCACGTCTCTCCCTCTGTGCTTGGCCACATATCCAGGAAAACAAGACCTGACCAGAGACAGTACAGGCAGCAGCAACCAGATTTCCTTCTCTGCCCTGCTTATTTCACAGCACAGCATGTCTGGATATAAAGGGCCTGGAATCTCAATCCTGCTGGAAATGGCAGGATTTGAGTTCCTGGTCTGCATTCTGCAAACCCTGACAGCCCAAGGGGCTGAGACACACCAAGCATTCCCCTTCCTTTGCACCGCCCCCATGGCAGACGAGCTCCTTGCCTACCTTTTATTGCTGACAAGAAGGAGGACAGAACCATTCTGGATATTGGCTTCTTTGAGAGTCTCGTGCTCCTCGAGCTGCCTGGAGTTGTAATAAAATGTCTTCTTCCAGGAAGTGATGCCCTCCCGTACCAAGAGAGCCCGTAGGTCCATCACTGTGTCCCTGGGCCTGACCGTCAGGGGCATCATCAGGTCCTCATCAGCCAGGTGCACCTTAATGTGGTACCTCTTCCATCGAGAAAGGCTCCTGCGCAGCGTGTCCATCCTCTCCAGCTCAGCAGGGTCAGTGTGGCAGAGCGGAGCATCCAGCTGGGAGATCGGCAAAGCAGGGATGTGGCTCTGAAGAGGCTGTCTGCTGCGAACAACTTAAAATGTCCGGCCAAACCTGTTTCTCCCAGTTGCCACGCTGCATGCTTCACATTCCAGGGAAGAGCTCACCTGGCTCCATGAGCCTGCTGGCTGGGAAACATCTCCATGAATCATTTCTACACACCCCTAAATCCCATAATAATTACAATGTCTTCACGAAGTGCCCTTCATTCCAATGGCTCACAGAGGACTTTTAAAGCCGGATCTCCACAGACATTAGAAATGTGGGTGCATGTAAGAAATGAATGGGTTTAGCAACCTCATGTCTCCTGCTCTAAAAAGCTGCCAGCTGGGGAGAAGATCAGTTAGCAAAGCAGGCATTTAGCAACCTCACAGCTATTTAACATGGCCACTTTATTGAAGAAAAGTACAGCTGCACAGTGACAAATTCCTCACAGAGGAGAGCCAGAGCACCCTGATGAGATAGAGCCTGGCTTCGTGAACACCCCTCATCACTGCAATGTAGATTCCCCCAGGAGATCTTCACAGATCTGGGACCCTCCAGAAGGGGTAGGACTCACTCACTCCTCATCATACCCTCAGATATCTGATATTAACTCACATGTGCTCCTCGCTGGTTCATCGTCTTGATTTCCTCTTCCTTTCAGATCGCTGTCTAATTGCAGGGCTGATCGTATCCTGCTCAACACGTGAGTGGCATCAGCACCACGGGGTTGCAGGCACAGCAGGCAAACAGGTGGCACAGAAGCCTCGAAGTGCCAAGAGGAACCAGCCATACTTAGAGAAATACAATTCCCCCTCTGAAAGGAAGGAGTTGATGTCAGCCACAGGTTGTAATTGACTGATCCTGCAAGGCAGACTCTGGCAGTCATAAGATGATACTTCAGAGAAAACACCATGAAGATAAGGGACCCTTTTTTTCTCTTTCTCTCAAAAAGATCAAGTCACCCTCTTACCTTACACGTAACTTTTCTGCAGCCCATATTATAGGCATTAATTCCCTCATCCATTCTTAACATAAACCAGGTATTTTCAGACCAGAGTACTGCAAGACAGTTGAGTTCAGGGTCTGCTCCTCACTGAAAAGGAGCTGCTCTTGCCTAGCAGATAACAAAACAGTCTGATTTTCAGATATGGCATCAGTCAGCTCCCTTTGAGAATAAGAGAAATGTCCACTCTCCCATGGGGGAACAAGGAGGTTTCCACCTTTCTTTCATACCTCCCTTTTCCCTCCCCAGCACATTATGTCTCTGCCAAGAACAGCAGCAAATCTTCAGTTACACCACAGGCAGTGGAGATTTCCCTGTGCAATTGAGAAGAACTGAAGCTTCCACTTGCAACATTTTCTCTTCAGCTTAGGAATGATTGTTTTGGTGGAGTCTGGAATTCTTGGGTCCTTGCTCTGCCACTGAGTTGCTGCAAAGGCTTGAGATGAGTCATGTCATGCCTTCGTGTTTCTGTTTACTCACCTCATGACTGCAGTATGGTGTAACACGCGTTCATTAAGCACCTTGTGGGAAACAGGAACTGCTTTTAGCACAGTCATGGTTTGGGAGCATTTAAGAATGCCTGGATCTACAAATATGCCAATAATCTTGAAGACAGAACAACACCACCCCTATTAGAGATGGAGAAACTGAGGGATAAAGAAGTTATAACCAAGAAGAGGCAAAAGGATCAGGCTCTGGTCCCCACATCCAGGTACCTCAGCCAGAGGTCTCATTTTCAGAGACCTGCAAAAACCCTCAAGCCCAGGGCCTGCTGATTCCTTCTCCATTGGGGTGACATTCACTTAGGGAGTCAAACTTCATCCCTGGTGTAAAGCCAGAATCTCAGGGGTAAAGCAAGTGTCTGATCCAACTCCCAGAGCCATCCAAGGGCAGACTCTCATTGACAGCAGCCAGACCTGGAACAGACCCCAGACACACCGTGGTCTGATGGCTCTGGCCAACAGAATTTACCCGGTGAGTGCCAAGGGGAGCATAAGGCATTCTCATTTCAGCAGAGCCTGTCTGGTGTCAGCGAGACCATCAGCTCCATCCTTCTAGCATACGTGACAGCCTGACAGTTGCCAAATACCTCCCTCAGACACCTTTCAGACAGATCCTGTTTATTTTTAGGACAGCTCTTTCCCATCAAGGCTTAGATGCAAATCATTATACAGAAAGGGGGGATGGTGGCAGGAAGAAAACAGCTATTATTTTTATTTCTTTGCCTATGATGTGGTTGCAAACTTTCCTCATGTACCCCCATCTGCCCACATTGGGGCCCTTCATTTTATGAAAAGGGATGATACCCTAGCCTATGAAAGCAGGATAAGGAGAAGCATAGCACTGAAGTCAGCTTATGAAATATTGAAGCAATGAAATCCTCACTGGAACACGTGAATGTCTAATGCCAGTTTCAATTAATTTTGAATTTTTCATTAAACCACTATTAAAAGCAAGAGGACAGCAGAAATAAGGGAAATTGACTTGAGCAGTATATTAAATACCTTAGTTTTGCTGGAGGATGTTTTATTATCTGTCCAAAGCAATTATTTCACCAGCTCCTGACGCTTCGTGGGCTAAACAGAGGTACAGGGTAAAGTTCTAGATGGTCTTTCCTCAAAATTATTTTAATTTCTGTCCCCTACCCTGCACCTGGCAGCCTGTCTCTGGTGATGTCTCTGGCACATCATATCTGGAGGATAAGACATGGAGTCGGAGTTCTGGGAATCCGTAATGAAGAGTCACTCTGGCATTATTTACAAATCAAAGAAAAACTTGTTGACTTAAGCTTTTCCCCATATTGAGGGCAAACAAAAGACATGCAAATATTCAGAGACATTCATTAGGAAAGCCTGAAAAGCAATTTAAAACCCAGGTGGGCTGTGATTTTTTTTACAGACAGAAGAAATAAAGCAACAGCATTTATAAAATGTCTCCTCTTCTGTTCTCAGAGCTTCCTAACTCCATTGATTAGAGCAAAAGAGAAACACCTGCCTAAATTAGGTGCTTTGTTAAGACGTCTCAAGCTGGTTGAGATGATCTTGGGCCTTGTAATTTCTTCTCATAATGACAGAATAGAGACATTCATTTCTTAGGTGGGTAGGTTTTTGGTGGGGTCGTTTGTTTGACAGTGGCTGGTTTGCTGTTTGCTGTGCTGCTCTCCTTGAAAAGGGCAACAGAGAAGTGGGATGCTGCTTGATAAGAAAATAAGGGTTTTGATAAGGAAATAAAGGTTTTGATAAGGAAATAAAGGTTTTGATATGGAAATAAAGGTTTCTTTCTACCAGGAAACAAAGGTTTCTTTATTTGCTGGTACCAATTATAGGGAAACTGAAACATCTGGGAGAAATCTGACCCTGATTCCCCTGGCAGAGCCTATAAGTCTTTGAGGAAACCAGGCAGCCAGTGCTGTCATTCTGCCAAGGGAGACCCTTTGCTCTCTGAAGCTCTCTGATCCCAGGACTTGTGGTCAGTAGTGCTGAACACTAAGGATTTTCCTCTGATGTTTCTTTGGGGTGACTTTGTGTTTGGGAGCAGAAAGAGAGCAAGGGATGAAGCATGAGAGGTGATCACCCTGGTCAGGTTGACCAGACTTTACACCTGCAGTTCTACAACACTGGGTACTAAAGAGGGGATTTTTGTCAGACCCCCCTAAATAGTCAGTTGGGCTGGTGGGCACATTCTCAACCCAAACACTCTTCTCCTGCTCCATTAACTGAAAGCGCAAAGGGAAGGCTGCAGCATTGTGAACTCTGACACCCACACTAGGTGCTGGGGAGCAGGAGGATGGGAAAGGTTCATTCATAGTGAACGGCTGTGCAGGATTAACAGTGATAAAACAAGGTTATAAATCTCCAGTCCAATATGCAGCTGTCACCTAATTCATCAGTGCCCCAGGTATCTCAGGTGATGGGGCAGCTTAAGTCACTGGTATTTATATTTCTAAAGTACCAGAGGCCCCAGCTAGAGCTGTACCACCACGTGCCAAGATGAGCAAGGCTTTTCCTATCACTCAGTGCTTTACTCCTCCTGAGATGTGCTTGGTTATGAAATGACTGGGCTCACTTTATATGTCAAGTTACATCTACAGCAAATGAACAAAGAGCTAATAAATGATTAATAAATGCTTTGAGAAATGAGTAATTAAATGCAACAGCTTTTTAGAGTGCAACGGATAAGCACAAAATATGTAAGCCCAAGTGATACCACTTTCTCCTGATATAACTTATCTGCAGCACACTGCTCACATCTGCAAGAGGGCTTAGGAACACTATTAACTTCTTGTGCACCAGGAAAAAAAGAGCCTTTCTGTGATAGAGGAGCAGTTTTCCTGGGGATTAAGACAAAACCCTCTTTGTTTAGACATTTTAAATTCAGAAAAGCTGGAAGGTGCTTACTTTAATGTATGTGGGAGGTATGAGCGTCAAGGGGAGACCCAATCTCCCATCCTTGCCTGGCATGGGGGAAAGTGTCAACATCTTCCTGCCCTGTTCTAAGCCACAGTCAGGAGCTCTCCATCTGCTCCACCAGCATAATATTCAGTTTTGAAGGAGCAAACCTGCCTGGTTTTGGAACACAAATGAACCTGCAAGTTTTCTGAGCAAAAGTTGGATGTGAGCTGGTGACATTTTCTGGTAGAAAAAGCAATGTGAAGGAAAAAAACCCCTGGTAATGCACATGTTAAATGAACCAGTCAAGTGCAGACAATGGAAAAGCTGAAAATGGATATGGAGGAGAGCATTTTGTGGTGGTAGCTATCTCTCACTGCAGTTCTTTATAACTTCCCAGATGGGAGATTCATGACCCTTGGAAGAAGTCTGTATCCTCGGGGTTTGGCCTGAGGCAGCCCATGACTCACTCGCCTGAGAGGGTTGGCTATAAGCTGAGAAATAAGCAAGACAACGAAATGGTGGTGGAAACAGCAAAACAAAAGACAAATGAATTAACTGATGGAAGAGCAAAAAAACCCCAAACTCTGCACACAAAGGAGGGCCTGGATGGAGAGAGAGCTTGTACCACTGAGAGGAGCTGCCATCCCAGGCAGCGAGCTCCATTTCGTTCAGGTGAAACAAATTCAGGTGCCTCAGTCTTCAAAAGTGAGATGGGTGGAAATAGAAGATTTGAGGCTCTAAGAGCCATTCCAGCTGCAGCACCATCATTTTCCAGAGGCTTAAGGAAGAGAGAGAATCTGTGGATCTGCATTGCCATCTAATGGCAAGGGAGAGCTGGAAGCATTGGCTGTGGCCCAGCAATGGGCTGGAAGAGTAAAAAACAAGGAGGAGATGGCCCGCAGGGATAGTCCTTTGCTCTAAATGCAAATCCCACCTCTGCAGCTGGAAGGTCTCACTGATGAAGTCCAGAGAAAAGAAGGGCAGCCAAAATCTGCCAGTAGAGGCTGCTGATTCCTTCTTTTCTAGGATCCTCTCCATTCTGTATTAGCCAGAAACATTAACATGCATTCAGGGTGGGATTTGCTTTCTTCTGCTGTACCCGATGCTGGCAGTGAGACAGGCTTCCCAAGCAGGTGTATATTTCAGCTATTGAGTGAATTCTGCCATCCTATTCAAAACAGTGTAAAATTCATTATCTCAGGTGTTCAAAGATCCTGCCGGGAAATGCAGGTAACTAGGATTATTAAAGAAAAGAGGTACATTTCCCTTGGATCTAGGCACAGGAAAAGCAGATCTACCATTTTCATCACACTTAGCCCAGTATCTTGTGTTCATCCGTGGTCAGTAATGGATACTTTAGGAGAATGTATCAGAGAGAGGGTACTACAAGTTGGTACTGGCATACCCTTCACACTGAGAAGGGTAGAGGGAGAGCGCCCTGCAGGCAGAGCCCACAAAGCAAAAAAATTCACTGAGATGTGAGAGTTTACAGATCTTGTCATTTAAAAGGAAATGCCAGGAAGAGACAAGTTTGATCTTCAGTCTAGTGCCACCTTTTCTACTGATACACCATATTATATAGTTTCTACAACAGAAAATTTACAAGAGAGTGGATTGTTAGGAGATACTTATGTTAGTAAAATGAAGGAATTTGGTAAAGGATTGTCAACAGCTTCTTTCTTCTGCTTTGAATTGCTTCTAGCCTTGACACATGCAGCTTTGTATATGAGGAGTAGGAGCTCAATCAGTGTAAAAGAGGAAGGAGATCTTTTATGACTGAAGTTTAGAGCAGAGCAGGAGCTGCAGGAGAAACTGGGGGATATAAAGTGTCTGTTTTTCCCAGCTAGTGAAATGGGCCATGTTGTGGGTCTCAGCTAACTGCTGGGCCACAAAAAAGGAGTAGGGATTGACAGCACAGAAAAGATTGAGACCTGCCAGACTTCAGGCCACAGGTCTGACCACCCCCAGTCTGTTCAGATGCCTGCTGTGACAAGCTTCCCGTGCAGCCTGCTGCCAAAGGAATGAGCACACTCTCCAACAATCCAACTTCATTTCCTTGCCAAGCTTTGCTCAGCCCAAGCAATCCCTCAGAGAGAAAAGGAAAAACAAAGGAACTCTTACAGCGTGTAAAAGCACCTTCCTGCCTGCCTGAAACAAACAAACAAAAAATAAATGGTTTAGAGTGCTCTTCTTTCTCTCTTGGTTGCTCACTGTTTCCCAAGCTAATGAAAACCAGAGGCTGTGGGACTGACGGGATTATCATCACTGAGTGAATTCTTCATGTCTTTCTCTCCAGTTTGTGCAGCAGGGAAGAGGGAAGAAGGGAATGCACTTGGTTGAAGGGCTACAGAGGGTGACATGTTCCTTGATGCTCCTTTCTAAATGTGGCTCTGAGTCATGCAACAGAGTTGATTAGAAAAATTATCTTCCTGCAGTTGAAATAGAAAGGAAAAAGAATCTTGTTTGGTACTTGCTTCCCCAGCCCTGTTTCCAAGCCTCCCTGAGCCTGTGGCAGGAAGGGGGCTGGTGAGCTGACTGGAAAACCACTTGTGCTTCTCTCAGTCATAGAAATTATGAAGAGGCTGTGAGAGCAGCCACAGGAACAGCTCAAATTGCACACCTAAGGGTGCAAGCAGCTGTAGTCCCAAGGAGCAGCATGCACAGCCTTGCATCAGCCTCCGTCCCACAAGTTCCTACGTGTGCTGGGTCAAACAGGGCTAACACAGTCCTTCCCCCTCCATTGCCTCCCCTTGTGTCTTCAAACTACATCCCAAAACTTGCTCCTCTGAGTCAGAGAGCCTGTGGCACATCCAACCTCGTGGCATGAAGGACCTCAAGGTGAAACAGGTCAGAAGGCAGGATGGCAGCAGCAGCATGATTGAGGGAAGGAAGCCCTGAAGGAGCCACACAACACAGCCAGCTGGTTTGAACAGACAGGAGCAGTGTGAGCTGGACCACCGGGTTGCAGCCAGCTGAGGAAAATTATTAAAGGTGTATCTTGTCCCAGAGAAAGCTGGTGGGGATCACCACGGCTATGCTCAAGAGGCAGCTGCAGCACGGTCGTGGCTGCCATGACCCCGCACGTGTCCTGTGATCACCCTGTGGTCACCAGCACTGACCTTCACTCAGCTCCTTGGGGTTTCACCCCCAAACCCCTGCAGTGCCTACTGCCCTCGACCAGCAAACTCCCAGGGCAGGAGGGCGAGGAGAAGTGATCGTGATTAATGTGGTTTATTGGGCTTTAATGACATTTCTGAAGGTTTGGAAACACCGATAACACAGTGCTTCACCCCTACGCCTTAAACACGCTCCAAGCTGAGGACCTTTGTGATTTTTACCTTCCACTGCCACAGAATAGCTTAAAAACCATTGGAATTGGAATAAAAAAAATGCCGGGGAGCCACCTTGCCGCAGAGGTACCCAGAAAAAGCACATTTAATTATGTGAGGTGTGAAGAGGGATACAGGCGTACACCAAGCGGCAAGAGCCAGCACCGGTTTTCAAGCAAACACTGAACTAAGAACTCTTAAAAATTCCGACTATTGTTTTTTATATGAAAAAACCAAACAAACAACAACAACAACGAAAAGGTAAAAACGTCACACACACACACACAAAACGAGCAGACCTAAGCGGCTGCTCCGGCGGGATCAGTTGCCGTTCGCGAGGGTGGGCGGTGCGGGCGGTGCCCGGGGCCGGGCGAGGGAGGGACGATCGCCCACAGCCCGCCGGGAGCCGCAGTCCCCGGGCGCCGCCATCTTGGCGCCGCCTCAGCACAGCCTCGGGGGGCTCGCGGCAGCCATCTTGGGGTGGGGGGCGAAGGCCGCGCATCAGGCGGTGGGGGGAAGGCTGGGTTTCAGTAAAATTAATTAATTTTGATTTAAACAACAGTAAATCATTGTCGTGTTTTAATCCCAGCTGGCTACCAAGCACCACGTAGCCACTCACTTGCTCGCCCACAAGCGGGATCGGGGAGAATCAGAAGGGTAGAAGCTGGAGAACTCGCGGGTTGAAAAAAAGACAGTTTAACAGGGAAAGCAAAAGCTGCGCACACAAGCAAAGAGAAACAGGGAATTAATTCACCGCTTCCTGTGGGCAGGTATTCTGCACCTCCAGGAGAACAGGGCTCCATCCCATGGAATGGTGACATGGGGAGACAAATGCCATCATTCTCCCAAAAGTCCCCCATTTTCTCCTCCTTCACCCCATTTATATCCCGAGTGTGATGTCAAATGGTCTGGAATATCCTGGCTGTGTCCCCTCCCAACCTCTCAGGCACCCCAGCCCCCTCCCCAGCATGGCCATATAAGTGGCAGGAAAGGTCTTGGCTCTGTGCAAGCTCAGCAATAACAACAACATCCCTATATTCTCAACCCTGTGTTCAGAACAAATCCAAAACACAGCCCTGTACCAGCCACTGGGAAGGAAATTAACTCTATCCCAGCCACAGGCATTGTGCCGTTGTTGGCTTTGTGTCTGCTCTACCATCATGTTTAGCTCAATAAAGGGCAGATTTTTCCTTAAAAGTCTCTCCCAAAGGCCCTTCAGTGCCATGCCAGCTCAACCCCAGAGGATGGGGAAGTTCTGGGTCTTGTGCCGAGTGTCCTGGTGCCCTCACGGCTGGGGATGCTATAAGCACTTCTGAGGGAGGGACTGAAGGGTTGTGCAGGGAGTTCAGGCTGTGAGTGACCCAGGAGGGAGCACAGGGCTGCAGAGAGCAGAGCACAGCAGACCCAGGGAGGGAAGGGGCATCGTGTGGTCAACAGGACCTGGACTGGGGAAAGAACTGGGGGAATATGAAAGCTGGATATCAAGGAAAGGTTCTTCCCCCAGAGGGTGGTTGGGCACTGGACATATTCCCCAGGGAACGGTCACGGCCCCAAGGCTGCAGAGCTCCAGGATTGTTTGGGCAACGCTCTCAGGCACAGGGTGGGATTGTTGGGGTGTCTGTGCAGGGCCGGGGGTGTGACTCGATGATCCCTGTGGGACCCATCTCAGGATATTCCATGGCTCTATGCAGGTCCCAGGACAGCAAAGTCAGAAAGTGCTGTCAGGCTGCCCTGGAAGGTGCCGTACATCAGTACATCAGAGCAGTCAGGACAAGGCTGTGTTGGGCTGTGAGGCTCAGCAAGAGCATGTGAAGGGATGGAATGGTTTGGGAGATGTGTTTAATAGAGCTGCAAAAGGAAGCAGAGCTCGCTCTGGGGCTGTTGGACGCTCTGCTTGGTGTCCTCTGTCAGTGGAGCTACTCCTGATGTTCTCCCCAGAGCCTGCTCTTCCCTGACAGAGTGAAGGTGACTCCTTCATACAGCAGAAGGAATAATTTACGGTGCTCATCAGACTGCAACTTCAGGTGTTGTTCAGTTCCCCAAGTATTTAGTGAGGGAAATTTCACGGACAGGCATTCAAACTCACTGAGTTTGCCTTGAACCTGAACTTGGCATCTAAATTTGAGCTCTGTTATGTGTTATACTATCACACATTATAGCTCCTTAACACCAGTACTTATTTTTACAGCAAAAACCTCTGCTGTCTCATATCCTGCATCTTTTTATAACTTAAATTTAGCTATCTCTTAAGCATAGATTTTTTAAAAATTTATTTATTTATTTTATGGATGGATTTATTTTGGAGTGATCTAAAGAGATCCTTCACTTCATTAGCCTCATGCCATTATTGCAAGAAGGAAGGCTATCCCCACAGATCTGCTGGGTTGGTTAATTGCTCTGCACACACAAAGGGGAGCTAATCAGCTTTTCTTCAAGCATGTGTTCATATGTCAACACTTTTGCTTCTGTCAGAAGCTTAAAAATGGAAACAGTTTTCTCTTTAAGAAAACAGGACCCAAATAAGGAGATGGAGTGGTGAAGATTCCTCTAGTGAATCTGTTCCAGCTCATTCCTTAGAAAGGCTGTGGATGGAACACCGGAGAAGAGGCCAATAGATCTGGGTTTTGTCCAGGAGGCTCTGGGGTTTAAGCTCTCCACAACCACTTGTAGCTCATTTTCCCTGTGACTTGCTTACGTACAACTTCTTTCTCTGTCCAAGCTGTTAAAAATCTAAAATTTCACTCATCAGATTTTTCCAGTTGCGTGACAGATCCAGCCTATCCTTGAGCAAAAATGGAAGCTATCAAGAAAAAGATGCAGATGTTGAAGTTGGACAAGGAGAATGCCATCGACAGAGCAGAGCAGGCTGAGACGGATAAGAAGGCAGCTGAGGACAAATGCAAGCAGGTAAGGGGAAATAAAATCACTGGTTGTGTGTGTGCTGTGGAAATAAGTGTAACAAAATACCGTGTGGCAATGTTCTGATTCAGAAAGCAAAATAATTTTAAGTCAGTTTTCTGTTAATCTTCTTTGGAAGTTTTTTGCCTTTTTGTTATGCTTGTACAGCCAGGACTAGGCTGTAACTTCTCAGCCATCTCAGTCTTTCCAAAATTAACATCATCCACAGATTAACAGTACTTTGTCTAAGTTTTCTTGAATCTTATATAATTGTCCTAATTTTCTCATGCTTTGATTCCATGCAAAAGGCCTTTACATACTTAAAATCAAAGCTGTAAACCTTGACACTTGTAGAACTAGTGCTAATAGAGTCGGCTGTGTCTAAACATTAATTAAGCCTCTCCTTGAAGCGAATTAATAAAGTTCACTTCAAGTTCTTGGTGCAGAGAGTGCTCCTTAGAGGTGCCAGCCGAGACCCAACAGGAGATATGGTCTCTTATTTTTTTGTCAAGAATAATGAAAAATATCTTAATGTGAATGCTTTTCTTTTAACTGAATTCTAATGATAATATTTTCATATTCTTTTGCTTTCTAATGTCTTTATTCTGGGTGTGTGTCTCCTATTTGAGCTTTAGTATTTCCAGAATGATCTTGAAATGTTAGCTGACTACATTCAAGTTTTTACAGCGCTTCTTGTAGAAGTACCACATCTTTCCCTTTTACAGTTCTCTAAATCTGGCTGCTTCTACATCTTCCACACTGCTCTAATATGTTATAAGCATTCATCTGGCCTAATATTTCTTCTTCTTTAGACAAATAAATCTTTGATCTTACTCCTCTTTTCTGACTTGTCTCAAAATTTTCAGCTTTTTTTTTAATGTGGGCACAGCACTCAAATAGTTATTTTAATACTCATACACAAAGCCAGCACCAGCTTCATGCTGCTCACTGTCCCCCTGTTAGAACATCCAAGCAAGGTTTGCAGTTCTCTCACACTATCTGGTTACGCTCTGCAACATAACAACATTCCATGTCTTTAAAAGTATCAGTGAAACTAAAATGAAGGAAGTCCACCAAAACACAAACTATTTTGATAGAGTAAATTTCCGTGAAGGTGGAGCTAAATGGATAAATCAGTGTCTCAACAGATTGAGCTGTTTTGTGTTGCAAATGAAAGAATGGAGCAGATGGGTTTGCAGGCCCACCCTTATCAGCAGCAAGCCTTTGATAACGCGAATTCTTCAGGGAGCATGAGACAGTTTGTCATTAAACAGTCTCCCAGCAGGTTATAAATAGCACCATTCTAGTGAACAATATGGATTTATATGGTATGGAGGAGTCTGAGCCTCATCGTGTAATGAAGCATATCGTGTTGGGCCACAGTTAGAGAATAATCCAGGCTGGAAGGGACCTCCCGAGGTCCCACTTATAGCAAGGCCAGCCCTGTTCCCTCCCACATCCAGAGTATCTCATTTGGGTTGAAGTGTCCTGAACCACACACAAAGATCATTAAGCAAGGACCACTAATTTTTTCCAGCTATACAGGAGTTGAATAGTTTCCTGAAAAATCACCAGGTAATAGTGTTAGAAGAAACACAAGGACATAATTTTAAAACATCTATAATTATGCTGCAAAACTGCTGCAGGGTGTCCAAAATAAGAATGAGGTGAAAACAGGCTTATACCAAGTTCTGTGTTAAACCAGATCCTCTGTGTGTGGTGGCAGGGAATGCTGTTCAAGGATGACATGTTTTAAATGATCTTTCCTTCGCAACTGCTAGCAGTCATTCTCAGACTACTGTCACCAGCAGAACTTTGATCTGGTCTTTTGTGACTTTTTGTGGGCGATATTGGGTTAAAACTAATAGTAAAGAGTGGTTTTATCATATTAAACTGTAACTGATACTACATCAGTATGCTCACTTTGGGGTTTTTTTCTCTTGAAAGGTAGAGGATGAGCTGGTTGCTCTGCAGAAGAAGTTGAAAGGAACTGAAGATGAGCTGGATAAGTACTCAGAGGCTCTCAAAGATGCCCAGGAAAAACTGGAGCAGGCTGAGAAGAAGGCCACTGATGTACGTATCCATGGCTAACACTTGCCTGTAACTCTGCCCTCTGTATTTTTTATGCACTTCACTGGTCATATGCATTTTGTCGGGGGATAGAAAGGCAGGGTTATGGTGCAGGGTTTTAATCTCCTCTCCCCTCTGCTAAAGGGAGCAGGGCTATTCTGCACCGAGACCATGGCACACGCAGCTGCCGCCAGGAGCCGGCACCACTTGAGGCTCGATGGGTACCCGGAGGGTACCTGGTGGGACCCCCTGGTGGGACCCTGGGGGACCTTCCCCTCTCCCCCTGAACGGATGGGAATTCTTTAAGAAAGGAGAAATCTCCTTTAATAGAAGTAAACAAAATGGTGACTTTTGAAGGAAAATGGGACGGCAGCCGAACTATGCCGTGGCATAAGGATGCCCTTTGCCTTCATCCCCACGGCAGGGTTAACGACCAGTCCAGGCTCCCCACCACACCCCGCTCCGGTGTGGTAGTGACGAAGCGCGGGCAGGGCCAGGCAGCAGTGTGAAAACCTCCCCTTTTGAGGACCGGGGGGCCCGCGGAGCGCGGCTGCCGAGGGCTGCAGCCCCCCGAGGTGAACGGGGGACAAGCGAGGCGGCCCCGGGGCGCGACTGTCCCGGCTCTGCCTGCGCCGACTCCTCAGCGCTACGTCACCACCTCCACCTCCAGCCCCGTGACGTCATCGGGCCATTGAAAGGCGCGGGCCCGCCACGTGCAGCACCTCCGCGCCCAGCCCGCCGTCCGCGCCGCGCCCATGGCCGCGCCGAGCTCCCTGGAAGCCGTGAAGAGGAAGATCCAGTGCCTGCAGCAACAGGCGGATGAGGCGGAGGATCGCGCCCAGGTTCTCCAGCGGGAGCTGGACCTGGAACGGGACCTGCGGGAGAAAGTGAGACCGCCCGGGCTGCCTGCTCGCCTCTCTCGGTCGCTCTCTCCCGGGCTGCTCCTTCCTTCCTGTCTCTGGCTCTCTCTCGCTGGGGCGCGCCCGGCTTCTCCCTGCTGCGGGAGGACGGCTTGGCCGCCGGCTGCCTCCATCCCTCGGCTGTCCCCGCGCTGCTCCGCTCCACTCCGCACTCACCGCCCGCGGGAGCCGCCGGCGCTGCCGCAGCGCTGCGCCCGCACCATCCCGTCCGGTCCCGTCCCGCGGGGGAACCGGGCGCGGCGGCGGCGGCCCGGCCCCGGCGCCCTCTGCTTATCGCGCTCTGGGGCCCATCCCTGCGGAAAAGGCGTTCGAGCACCGATCGGCACTGGGGAGCGGTTGCGAGTTTAGTAGGAAATGGCTGTTTAATTAGGGAAAAGCGCTGCATGACACGGAGCGGGGAGTTCCCGCCTCTCGGCGCCGCACCGCTGCCTTCAGCACAGCTGGGAAATGTCCGAACTGCTGAAAAATAACTTTCCCTCCTGGTTTTCACAGAGAAATGCGAATTCTCCGCTAGCGTGCGGCTCTCCCGGGGTTGGACAGCTGGTTTCACTTAGATTTGTGTGCGATCAGCCTTCCCGGCATCTTCCTGCTATTTTATCACATGTCAGCGAGTTAGTTTTACCGTATAAGGACTGCGGGCTGCTGCTGGGAGAGGTGGAGCCAGGCTCACCCTAGATTCCCAGTGGCCCCGGCTCCATAGCTCTGGAATTCTGCTGAATTAGAATGTGACTTAAAAGTACACTGTCTAGTGGAAGGAGTTGCTGCTACAGAACAGATGACAGTTTCGTACACGATCGATGCCGTGTGTATAAATCGGGAAGTTAAACACAGCACTGGGTAAAAACAGATGAAATGTTGGATAATTTATGACTAGAGGAATCCTGGATCAGTTTCCATTTGGATCAGCCACTGAACTCCTTTCCAAGATGGCTCAGATGTGAATGGAAACCACTTCCTCTAGCTTAGGAGTGGTCAGTGACCAAATTTGCTAAACTGCAGCAAAACACTTATTTTTTTCAAAGTGTTCTAACATAAAGCATAAAACAGCCGCCTTTCCAGGGTCTATATACCATAAAACTGTTTGGAAAAAAAACCCGTTAATCTTGTATATGGCAATCCTCCTCAGATTTGGGGACAATAAAGCGCGCAAACCTGGCAGTTAATTAAGCAGGGCTTTCTTTTCCTTCAAAAACAAGCAATCAAAGGAGCCGTATGTTAATAAACACATATTTATGGACACCAATTTGTCCATGTTGTCTGTATCGAGCATTTTTCCCAGCAATCTCTTCCATTCATTAGCTAGTCTATTTTTGTATGGTAATAGTGTTCCAATTACTGTGCAGTTTATTCAATAATACACAAAGATCTTATTATTAAGAAATGCATCCTGCCTAATTCCGTAAGTACTGCAGGAAGCAAAGTGAACTTATTTAAGAACATACCTAATTTTGTCCCAAAAAAGCCTGACTCTGCCGTGCTGAGGCCACTGTCTGTGCCCAGCTGACCGCATAGATTCTACAGCGTTTGCAGGCTTGGGAGCCAGGATGGATCAGGAACTGGCTCAGACTTCACAGTGAGCTGTGACAGGGTGTCACTGGATGAAACCAAGAGCAGAGAAATCAACGGTGAAGGTTTTGGAACTAAGCCATCGTGGAAATAGTTCATTTTTTAACTTTGGATAGATGCAGCCCTGTGAACTGCTCCAAAAATACCCCGATCCATTTGCAATCCTGTAGTCCTTTTTTGTGTGGCAAGAATGATAAGTACCATTAAAAAAAGAAAGGACAAGCACACACTCCATACCTTGACATTCCTGAGATGCCACGGTTTAAGCAAACAAAAAAGCAGAGGCAGAAGGGCCCCTGAGCTCCACTGCATGTCTCAGGAAGATGCTGTTCCAGGTTTACGGAAACTGATTAGCTGGGAGCATTTTCCAGCAGCAAGTGGCCTGTGTAACCCCGGTTCTGGGTGATTGTTTCACGCAGGCTGAAGGTGAGGTGGCAGCTCTGAACAGACGCATCCAGCTCGTGGAAGAAGAGTTGGATCGTGCCCAGGAACGACTGGCCACAGCCCTGCAGAAACTGGAGGAGGCTGAGAAAGCAGCAGATGAGAGTGAGAGGTACGTTCCTTTTTTTATTTTCTGTTGGGAAAAAAAATGAATATATATGAGTAAAATATTTCTGTATAATTTTGTATCTGCATGTGCTAATGTGGACTGCAGGTCAGAGACTTGGAACTTTTTTACAAGCTTGACTGGGTAATTCCGTTAGCCTTAATGAACATGATGGTCTTAATGGGCCACTTTTCAGTTACAAATACCGAATTCCACTTTGTGAAGTTGAGATACAAGTGCTGAAATGCTTCTACATTAAACATGCTTTGACTTCTGCAGAGGAATGAAGGTTATTGAGAACAGAGCAATGAAAGATGAAGAGAAAATGGAAATTCAGGAAATGCAGTTGAAGGAGGCCAAGCACATTGCCGAAGAAGCTGACCGCAAATATGAGGAGGTAAAAGGGAGAAGGAAATGGTTGAACTTCTTACAGGAGACCCATGAACAATGACATTACTCTTCAGTTTAGTCCGTCTTTGTTCAATTGGCACTGGGTGATGCTTCAGCCTTGGAACATTCCCAACAAGGAGGAATTTTAATAGCGATTTGCAGCATCTTAGGTACTTAATGCTAAAAATACTGCAAAATCTAACTAAGTGGGGAGGGCTGTGACATCTGTGGGTGTATGCTTTAACCTAATTTCCTTTTTCCAGAGGAAGCAGGAACGTAGTACTTTTGAGTGCTTTTTGAAATCCGTAAGGAAAGTGTTCCTGTCTGTAGCAGGGGATGGAACGAGATGATTTTTGAGGTCCCTCCCAACCCAAGCTGGGCTTGGCTTCTGTGAACTACAGACTGGCCTGACACAGCTGTTGTCTTTTTACAGGTTGCCCGTAAACTGGTTATTTTGGAGGGTGAACTGGAAAGAGCTGAGGAGCGTGCAGAGGTGTCTGAAGTGTGAGTAACTTTTTAGAATACAGTAACGGTCAACACTACATTTCATTAGAAAAATCTCCTGGTAGGCAGGCATGTAGTTAGTACTTGTAGAAAAACTTGTTTGTACACTATATACCCGGTTTTCTTCTTTCAGACTTAATTACTTACTCCCTTGTATTTTTTAGACTTCTCCAAATCATAACAGGCACACTAGTTATTCATACTTCTATTTTCCCCTTACAGTAAATGTAGTGACCTTGAAGAGGAGTTAAAGAATGTCACAAACAACCTGAAATCTTTGGAAGCTCAGTCTGAAAAGGTTGGTTCTTTCAGTAAACTAAAGGATACAGGCAAAGCCAAAACTTGTAAATAGAATTCATAGAAATAAACCAGAAATACAAAGCAAATGAGAGGTTTTACCTGCCTGCTTGTGGATACCACTCCATCAGTTCTGCTCAAAGAAGCCTGAAGGTCTGGGGGAGAGGAGAAAAGCACGGAAGTGGTGTTTGCAGCTGTTGTAAAAGGAAAAGTGGTTTCAAATAGGTCACAGTTTCATAAACATTTATTATTGTTGCTACAGCTTCCCTTAAAGAGTGTTTATTGTTTTCACAGTACTCGGAAAAGGAAGATAAATATGAAGAAGAAATCAAGATTCTCTCTGACAAGCTGAAAGAAGTAAGTTTGGCCATCTCCAAACTGTCTTTGGGCATAATCTTTTTAGGAGCATCCAATGATGCTATTTCAACTTTTCTAGGCTGAAACTCGTGCAGAATTTGCAGAGAGAACTGTTGCCAAACTGGAAAAGTCTATTGATGACCTGGAAGGTATGGAATGACTCAAGTTTCTTTAAAAGGGGTCAGTTTCAAATCAGAGAACAAATGCTAGGAGTGGGTGGTGGATTTTATCGGGAAAGAACAGCAGCACTTGTCAGGCATATTGGTGGATGGGTGTGATGTGTCTACTGGGCACCTGCTATGTGTGGTGGAAGTTCTCCTGAAAAAGGTTTTCTTTCATAAAGTTGGTAACAATGACCTGATTTTGGCCAACTTACAGATAGAGGGACTCAAGGGCTCAAGATCCCAACCCTACAATCTGCTTACTGGAAAATAATTGTGAGATGACAAAAAGTTCACATAGGTGAAACTTCTGACCAGGCAGCTTTGTGGGTGTTTTGCTTTCCTTCTGATACTCAATATGCCTCTGTTTTCTTCTTTTGTTTTCCTCCCCAACTCCTTTGGCTGCTGTTGCCTTTTGCCTGTCTCCGTTCTCCTCCTGTGGCCTCTTCTCCTCCCTGCATTTCTTGCTGGCCTGTTCCTGCTGCTCTCGTGACTGATAGACGAGCTCTACGCTCAGAAGCTGAAGTACAAAGCCATCAGTGAAGAGCTTGATCATGCCCTCAATGACATGACCTCTTTGTGACCTGCCCCTGTGTGGGGACACAGGGGGCTCCCACTCACTGTGTTTTCTCAAGCTTTTCTTGCCTGTAATCGCTGTCACTCCTGTGCCACTTCCACAAGCAACCCTTCCACCTCTGTGAGAACTGAGCTCAATAAAACACGATACCTCTACCATTCATCTTTCAGGGTTTACTTCTGTATAAATCACCTCAAATACACTTGAGGTGATGACACCAAAAAGACATTCAGCTCCACATGTGGGGTTGGGCAAGACACAGTCAGGATGGGGCAGGACCTGGCTCTGGCAAACACTTGAATTTTAGTGTTCCCAGGGATGCGGGTGTCGGAGAAAAGCTTTAAGTGCACTCAGTGTCTACTTGTGCTCCACCAGCCTGAGAGGTTAAAAACCTCTCAGTCCAAGGAATATCCAGCAGGATGTGTGCTGTTAATGACACATTAAAACACACATTTTTCACATTACATGGGACGTGTCCAAAAATCTCCCTAAAGGACAGCAATTACAAAAAATTGGCCCCATTTTGATGATACAGCTATAAAGGTGTCTTAAATATGAAGGTAAGTCACCCCAGGTTTTATTTAAAGAGAAAAGGCTATAAAATAATGTTATTTAAATCTTGTGGTTTTCTTCTTTCTCACTAGAAAAACTTGCTCAAGCCAAAGAGGAGAACTTAGGCTTGCACCAGACACTGGACCAGACGCTAAATGAACTGAACTGTATATGAGAGGCGCAGAGCTGACGGCAACCAACAGGAACAAGCCCTGTGCCTGCATCGCTGCATCCCTCTCTCCTTTCTCTCTCTGTATCCTGGAAAAGCTAACTAAGTTATGACCAGCACAGCCTCATGATAGGCTCTGGGCATCCCTCGGGGCCATCTCATCCCGAGAGCCCCCGGGGAGCCCCAGCCGCGCCGGGGCCATGCGTGTCCCATCCCGTGGCTGTTCCTCACGGTTCCTTAGTCCTTTTATATAAACCCCGGTAGAAGCTGCACCCGAGCGGTGGCGCCACCTCCGCGGGCACCTGTCCCTGCCGTTTCATATTAAACAGTTTCTCACAGTACCGAGGCCTCTTCGCGGCTTTTTGTCCCGCTTCTGCTCGGGGGACGTGGCGTCACGGTGCGGGCAGTTACAGGAGTGACGTCACTGCCACCGCCCGGCCTCGTCTGTCCACAGCAGGAAGTGACGAGTGCCGGCGGCGGGGCCGACAGCCAATCGCAGCGCCGTTTACACCCGGGTTAAGGCCGCCCGCCAATAGTGTGCCGGCTCCGTGCGCTCTCCGCCGGGCTCGGCCAATGGGCGTGCGGAGGGCAGGGCCGGTGCCCACAAACATGGCGAAGACCTACGACTACCTGTTCAAGCTGCTGCTGATCGGCGACTCGGGCGTGGGCAAGACCTGCGCCCTGTTCCGCTTCTCCGAGGACGCTTTCAACGCCACCTTCATTTCCACCATCGGTGAGCGTCGCCCGGGGCCGCGCCTCGCTGCGCTACACTCCGGCCCGCCCGGGGGTCCCGCGGGGGCGGCGGCAGCGGCGGCTCGTCCCGTTCGGGGGTTTGGCTGCGGCCGCGGGACCGGAGGGGCAGGTTCGCTGCCGTCGCGGGGGGCTCCGTACGGGGTCCGTGAGGGGCTGCTCCGTCCGGCTCCGCAGCCCCTGGGGACCGGCCCACGCTGGGGAGCAGCGGGGAGGAAACACTGAGGACGTGAAACTGAGTAGCGTAATTGAAGGGAAAGCCGTTGGGTTTGGTCTTTCGGCAGGATCTGTGAGTAAAGTAATTGCTTGTCCTTTCAGGTATTGACTTTAAAATTAGAACGATAGAGCTCGATGGCAAGAGAATCAAACTGCAGATCTGGTAAGGCTTCTCTGCTGAAGTGGGTGTCTGATACTGGGGCTGTGTGATGTGCGTGGGGATGTGTTAGGTTTTTATACAGTTGTGCTGTTCAGTAGTTTATCGTATCTTAGAACCTAAAAGGTAGTTCTAGTGCTCTGAAGACTGGTTCAAATTCATTTAAAGCTTTTGGTAGTGTTAACTTGAGCTAATGGTGGAGGTGGTTTGCATGAGCCCCATGTTCTGTCTGTTCCAGGGACACGGCTGGGCAGGAGCGATTCCGGACTATCACAACTGCCTACTACAGGGGAGCCATGGTAGGAGCAAATTGCAGATTCTGTGATATGGGTCGTGATAAACCCAACTGGGTGGGTCAGGTCAGCTGGGTCTGATGTGGGACACTCACAACTGACCCTCTCCCAGTGTGGTGCTCTGCCAGGCTGGACACTCATGGCTGTGCTCCTGCTCCAAGTGCTGCTGGAGCTGTGCTGGGGTGATACGGGACTTCAGAAAGGCAGCTTCCTTCGTGTTTTGCTCTATAAATACATGTCCCGCACACCTTATCTCACTGCCGTTAACTGTGAACCAGTTGTTAAAAATAGCCACTGTTGAGTTGCTCCTCTCTGCTATGGATAAGCCTTCAACTCCTGCTGAAACAATCTTTGTCTTTCTTTACCTTTAGGGTATTATGTTAGTGTATGACATCACCAATGAAAAGTCTTTTGAAAATATTCGGAACTGGGTGAGGAATATTGAAGAGGTAATTTCTCTCTTTACTTATTGCTGACTGTTAAAGGTGCCATTTCTTTGTCTAAAAGTAATTGACGCTTAATTGCTTCAGAAGCATTACATTTCGTCATGTGCTGCAGGGTACTTGTAAGATAAGAGGGATGGAGATCAGTAACAGCTTCTGGAATACCTTGGCTGATAGTGATTTGTTGTGAGGGCTGTAGCCCCTGTACTTTTGAGGGCACCTAATGTGATGGTTTCCTGCCACAGTAACTGATCCAAGAACTGCCATGGTGCAGGTCACATGCTGGGATGAGGGGTTGGGGGAGCCTGGGAATCTGTGAAGATTCTCAGGACTGGCATCTCTGTGTTGGGTACTCAGTGGGTGCCTCACCTGTCTGACAATGTTTATCTACAAAAGCCAAGCCCGAGTCTCTGGTTTATGTTTGTCTCAGCACGCCTCTCCAGATGTTGAAAAAATGATCCTGGGGAACAAATGTGATGCAAATGACAAAAGACAAGTCTCTAGAGAGCAAGGGGAGAAGGTAAGTGCCGTGGCTTTGATGTATTTTGACTTAGGCTTTTCAGAGTCTAAAAACTGCACTGATCATTGTCTGCACGCTGCCATGATACCACAGTGGTGTTCCTGAGTGGAATGATTGAACATTCCCCAAGCTGTCATGGCAATGCTTTTCCCCAAAGTTGAATCTAAAAAAGGGGATCAAAAGCTGAACCTGTGTTAAGGATTCTTGTCAATTATCTAACAGATGCAAGGCAACAAGCAGGATTTTTCTAAAAGGATGCCAGAGTTGGACATGGAGAAGATGTCTCTTTTGGCTGAAAGCCACTGGGACAAGGTAGATGGGATTGTCTTTTCTGATGTCAGATCTTACTTAGTCGAGGCAGAGGTTTTTTTCTGCGCTGTGGTGTCACGAGACTGACAAGTTATCGGTGCAAGAAACAAATAAAAGAAAAAAGTGCAAGTTAAAATGTGTGCAGAGTGTAAAAGAGCAGAGAAAAGCCAGTGAGAACAGATGCCAATTGCAGTGAGATTTAGTTCCTAATTTTTGCAAATTAGGAGTAAATGCCCAACTCCAGTGACTGATGGCAGGAGGGACAGAGGCTGTGCCCAGGGGTGTGTTTGGAGCTGTTCCTGCGATTGTTCAACTAATGTGTAGTCTGCTTTTGTTCAGCTTGCTGCAAGTTTTGGGATTAAATTCATGGAGACCAGTGCAAAAGCGAATATAAACATAGAGAATGTAAGTACTGATGCCTTTCTCTTGTATTTATTGGCCTATTTGTGCAAACCAGCAGTGTGGACAGTTGCCCATCTTGGTGGGATGCAGAATTCCATTGTTGGGTACCACAGGTGGGTTGTTAAGGATTTTCCTGCTGCACAGACCCTGGCTGGGGGTACCAGTGTGGCTTTGGGCTCAGAAAGAAGGTTGTGGAGCTAGAGAAGGAGCATTAAAACTTGGAGCAGAGGGAAAAATACTGAAGGCTTAATGTTCTTGTATAGTATGTAGAAACTTGGGAAGGCAGCTTATTGCTAAACAAAACTGTTAGCAAACATTTTATTTACCCTGTAAAACTGAACTGTTTGACTTGTCACAGGCATTTTTCACTCTTGCAAGAGATATCAAAGCGAAAATGGACAAGAAGTTGGTGAGTAACTTTCATTTCATCCATGCTGGATTTAAATAGGAAAAAAAAAAGTAAACCAAAAGCCCCATTGCAAGAACTGTTTCACAGTGCATAAAAATTGTATCGTAGTCTCTTTCATGGAGGATCACTGAAAGTTCTAGAAATGTATTTTTAGTTTGTCAAGCTGTGCTCTGACATTGGCTGTCTCTGCATTTCAGGAATTAGCTGCAATGGTTGAGGTTCTCTAAATAAAATTACCTGTTACTTGTTTTATCAAAAGTCAGGTGGGGGGTAGAGCAGTTTAATGATACTTCTCACTCTTGCAGTCTGAAAATCATATAAATTAGAGATAGAGGAGGCACACATCATACTTCAGGGTAGAAACTTCAAACTGTTAAGAACAGGTAGAGAATGAATGGTTTTGGATAATTTTTGCATGAATATCCTGAGCAACGATTGGGTTGTCTTCTTGCAACAAATAAATGCATAGTGAGGTGGGTTGTTCCTTAAGGAATATGAAATTAAGCTAATGAAGGTTCCTTCTGCTCTTACTGATCTTTCCACCTTCATGTGACTGGACATGGGCTGATACAGCGGGATATTTTGGGTCTTGCTGACGATTCCTAGGCCTTTCAGCAAGAGCCAGACATGCCCTGTAATTTATTATTTTTTAATCTCAGCTGTCTTTGAGTTGATGGAAGCTGAGGCATAGGCACAGTGTGAGCTGGTTGAAGCCAAAAGCTGCAGATGCACTTCTCCAGTTTTTTGTCGTGGCCGGTGTAAGACTCGGATAAATGAGTGAAGCCTCTTGCTGATTTTAGGAAAGGGTTTTGTGTATGTCAGGCTTGGCTCAACAGAATGAGCAGATGAAGTATGGACGGAAGAATCTGTTAAGTATAAATAAGTAACTGGATATTCTTTACATCTTCAGGAAGGCAATAGCCCACAAGGCAGCAACCAGGGAGTCAAAATCACACAAGACCAGCAAAAGAAAAGCAGCTTTTTCCGATGTGTTCTTCTGTGAGGGACATGGCCTTAATCTGAGCTGGACTGTGCCTGTGCTAAGTGAGGTTTCCTCTGTCTGTGGACTTAGTGCTCCCGACATACCTTGTCACTCTGTGACCATCTGAATAAGAAATGGTTTATTTTGGTGATTGTCTGACTCTTCAGTTTTGGAGATGAAACAAGTTTATTTTTGTGAGATTGCCACTAGGCATGTGTATTGTCTAGCAGAGGGAGAACAGATCACGTGTGACCTGGCATGCAGCACCTTTGCTGACAGACTTCAGTCTTCATTCGTATCTGTCACGTATCCAGTTTAGAAAGATGAAGTTATGATCAAAATAAGAAACTTAAAAGCCACTGTTAATGAAGTACAGGTGTGCATACACGGTACATGTGTATATCCAGTGCGTAGCTGCACACAGAACAGTGGCATGAGACCATCCCAGAAATGCACCGAGGTGAGCAGTGCAGGCTGATGCCTTCCCAGGAGGTACGAGGGAGCTTTCTGCTGCTCCACCTCTTTGCTACTACAGAGAAACTCCTTTATCTGCCTCTTACTCAGTTGTGTTACTCTAGACAATCCACAAGTACAACTGAAGTTTTGAAAAAATTCTCCTCAAAGGAATCTCTATTTTTTTTTTTAAATAATATGTGCTATAAATAGAATGGGTCCTTACCATTGGGAATTTATCCATGTTAGACTTGACTGTGCTTAATTAAGTACTCCAGACATTTTGACGTGTTGAACAAGAGCTGATGGCTACAGTGAGTCCTGTACAGATGATCTGTCATCTGTTCTTGGAGAACCAGAGTCAGGCAGAGACACACAAAATCTGTCACCTTACAATGGGTGGCTTTACGACTCTCCAGCTGGGAATGACTCCAGATCTATCATGACATAGTAGGTTGTTTTAAATCGTGACAAGGAAATGTATTGCACTGCTTCCAGTCGTGTGTTCCCAAGCACACTTGCTCACATATGCAAATAATTGTTGCACATCAGAACACTTTCTGAAAAGAGACTCTTTTAGACTGAGACTGGCCTTGCTGCTGGGTATTGATCACCACAGCCGTCAGGCAGCAACAGCCTGTTCACAGCATGTCAGTGCATGTCCAGTCCTCACGGGAACAGTCTGTGTTACTTATTCCCACAAACCCAGTCCAGTACATTCCAATGTGTGAAATGCAAGAGCCAAGTACAGCTCCTCGGTGGGTGGTTGCTCACAGGTTAGGGGCTGCAAGCCTGAGTCTGGATTAGACTGACAAAAGGAGCCAGTAAGAGCATCGTCTTCCGAGGCTGCTGTCAAGGGATTGCAGTGATGGTGTATCTGACTCCAATGAACACACCAGCTGTGTCCTGCAGCTTCCTGGAACTGAAGCATGCTTTGTTTACATTGACAACTGCACTTAAGGGTAAAATGAAAGTTGATTTTGAAGTTGTTGAATTTACTCACTGGTTTTGTTTTCTTCAAGTTTGTGGTATTGAACTCTGGGCCTCAGCGCTAATAAGTGTTGCTGTAGGTAAAGATGTGTTGGATTCACAGTTAAACTTCATAAATCTGCAGCATGCAATTGGGCCCAAGAGGAATGCTGCCTGTTCTAAAATGGAAAAAGGTTTCACTGTGTAAGTTACTGGTTTATAAAAATGCATTTTAGATGCATTCAGATGATCTCTGTCCTGATTAAAGCTTTCCTCTAACCAGAACCTTATGATGGTTTGTTTTTTTTTGTTTACTTGTGGCTTTTTAACATGAGGACTTGATGAACATGCACTGTAGTGGATTTACACACAGATGTATTTGTAGGATAAAAACATGTTAAGTTACTGAGGAGGCTTCTAGACAGTGTGTGCTTCAGAGTGTAGTTAACACAGACCTGTAGATTGGACAAGCAGCACCTCTGTCTTGAGCTAAGGATGTTTTTAAAGAGGTTGTGCTTCAAGAAATGATTAAGGCACAACTGGGGAGGTGATAGGATGGGCTGAATTTCCTACATAACTAATCTGTGCAACAGTTTGCTTCTGGCTTAGTAATAACTGGATTGTCTTGCATCTGTCTTGTACTTTATACAGCCAGATGCTAAGCCAGATTTACTTTTCAGAGTGACTGGAAAAATTGGTGGTTTATCTAACTTGATACCACGGGTCTGCCATGATGCGGGTTCTTGCCTGTGGACTGTATCAATAACTCATCTCAAGATGGGAAAGCAAACCATACTCATTTACAAGTGGGTAAAACTTGAAGGATTGTATTTTGATTTTTCACTCATTTTCTAAATCTGAAGTTACTGTTGCATTCAGAATTCTTTGTATGTTTAAATTTATGCTGGTTGTTTCATATGTTTATGTACCTAATTATAACATTATTTCCTTTGAAATGGTTGGGTTTATGAACAACATTATTTCTTGATCTCAGGAAGTCTCATACAGTTACTGTGACTACAGTCATCACTGTAGTGATGGAGTGAAGGCTCTACACAGACATTAAATCTGTGTAAGCAACATGAAACCTGAAATGCAAGTGTAAGAGAGGAAAAGGTTAAAGACACTGCACTGCACATGGGCTTAACTATGTGTCACGAAATAGAGGCATCAAATCTAGGAAAAGTACAGTATGTTTCTATCACATCATTCAATTACTGTGTTTCTTAAGTATGAATGTAATGGAAAATGCAATTATCAGAGAGGTACTGCATAAATGCATACAGTAATCTATTTGTGTCTAAGCTTTCTTTAACTAAGGAGGAAAAAATCTGAAATTGGGTACAAAATCTGTAAAACTGAGGAATTTAAGTAGGTCTGCAATACTAACTGTGCTTACTACACATTCTCAGTGTCTAAATACCACTAAAATGTCAGGTAATTGATTAATATTTGTTTTGTAGAGAAACAAACCGATTTTTGAACATGTCCTCAAATTTTCTTCTTTTAGTGAGTATCATGGAATTCTGTGGTTGACCTTATTTTTGAGGCTGGTTGCAGTACTTTACATAGTCATCACCCCTTGGAGTGGAGATCTGTCAATCAATGGTGGAACTGCTGTTCTAACACTTACTTAACACTCGTGTTCTCTGTGTCCTGTGCTGACAGGCACAGCTCATGTTTCTTGACATCAGAACCTTATGTCAGCATCAGACTTCCAGACTCAGATTTATAAATCCTATGGATTATTGTAAATCTCTTCACTGCTGCTGAAAATTATTGGGTCTCTCCTTTCATGTGAGATGCTGATCATCTCCCTGGTGATTGCTATGGGGTTATTGTGGTGGTGTGTTTGGCTGACGATTATGCTCAAAACTGCCATGATTTCTTGTTCTCTTGGACTTGCCAGGGGAATGCACGAACAGCTGTGTGAGGATGGGCTCTTTTGTACTTGTAGAAGTTGTAGGGCTTGGGGAAGAGTGATGATTAACTTGTGTCTTCATTTCTAGCTCAACTAAAGATCTGTTCAAAGCAATGTGATTGGTAACTGCAGTCTGAGTGTTCTAGGCTGCCTTATTGCCTGACCCATCATTCACTGATCCCAGGAGTTTCTGTGGTTTAAAAAGGTAACTGGCTGGTTAACTGGTCTCTCCAGCCTTTCCGCAGGAATCGTCTGCTCTACATTGAGTGTGAGTTGGGACTTACAACTTTGTTTTGAAGGGAATTTAATGCATCCCAAAATTTGTAAAAATAACTGTAAATTGTATTTTTCGAATTATCACCTTTGGCTGCCACCCTTCCCACATTACAACTGCTTTCTTAAATACTTCTCATTGATTTTCATGTTTGTATTAAAACAAAACTTGTTTATTACAGTGTGTCTGTTTTTACTCTCTTGTACAGGACCCTGAGCACTGCATAAATAAACTTCTTATGAAAAGAGAATTTTACAAACTTAAGTTTGTCAGTCTTATTCATCATTTGTGTATAGGGAGCCTGGTGGGCGTGGAAAATAGGGGATTTCTGAAAATGGAGAAGAGGGACAGGACCTGGGGTAGACTCTTTTGTCTCTAAACTGTGCTGACTTTTTCAATGTAAATCCTACACTTAGGGAGAATACTTCAGGAATTGATTCATTGGACCATTTATTAAGACCATAAATAATCAGAGGAGTTACTTATGTTTTGAAAACTAAAGGGATTTTTTTACTTGTTAAGGCATTTTTGGGTGAAATTTTAGAGGTTGTAGTTTGATACAAGTTCCTTTACTACCTGATGGTATCTGAACTTTAAAAAAAATACTTCCCTTCTGACTGTCCAGGCCAGGTTTGCTCTAGCTGAGAGTGGGAAGTACACATTTTGCTAAATTACAGAGAAATCCCGATGAAGAGCTTAATGAATTGTTCATTTTAAAGAGATAAACGAAAGACAGTTCTCTGACTGGTTCAGTTACCAGAAGATGTCCTCTTTGCCCCTCTCATCTTGTGCTCTTGTGGTTGGTAATCTTAGGTGAAGTAATAGTTGTTAAAAGTCCCAGAAGTGCTCCCATCCCCGTGTTTGACTAGATTCAGATTCGAATATGAAAGGTGCTGTTAAAAAAGGTCATGATCACTTATGTATCACTCTCTTCAAAGAATTTACTACAATTAATTCTATGACTCTATGATAAATTGGAAATGTTATTTTTCAAAGCATTTGCAAAGACTGGATACATTAAATAAATGCAAGATTTGAGTGCTGTTTTGTGTAAGATGTGCATCAGATACCACATTCACACTATGTTAAGCATTGAGTGAGCAAATCTCATGCACTTATCAATGCAGCCTAAGTGCTAATACTAACTTTTTAAGTTACAAGGACCTTCTGTCATGTAAAAAGTACTTTGGAGGTTCAAAAGCAAGTCAAGAAGCCTCCAGGCTTTTTCAAGCATCTATTTTTGCAGTGTTTGCAGTGGGCAACTCTACTAGAACCTGCCAGGGAAGAGTGGTGATCTGCAAAGGCTGAAGAGATGTAAACACACACTTCAGAGGCTTCTGACAAGGAAACTAAGAGAATTTTGTGTTAGAAATTAAAAAGCAAATATTACCTGAGGAAATCTGGAGCTCGTACGATCATACGTTGAAAGTCTTCCAAGGACAGCTTGCCATCATTGTCCACATCGGCCTCGTAAATCACCTTTTCACACACAAGGCTGACTTCTTCCGGGGTCAGTTCATTTCGGGTTAATTTGTTAACAGTTTTCTCTAGATCTGATTTGCATATGTAATCATCATTGTTGAAATCTGACAAAGGAGACAAAGTTAATTTAAAGTGACAAAAGTCAGCATTTTACATCGTCGTTTGCCAAGACCCAATAGAAGGGTTTGGTTCCAAGGCTGTGATGGATTTTTATCAGTAGAACTCTCCAATCAGAAATGAAGTTACCTCTATCTACTTGTAAAAGAAATCAGTTACAAAATAAAAATATCTTAATTTCTCCTTTTCCTAGAGAAGGGTAACAATTTTAAGTAGTTTAATGGCTAAACATAGCCTAGCCATCATGGAATCATTCCCGCAAGATTCTGTTGGTTTGATATATTGCTTGTCTTTAGCTGATCATAAAGAAAGTAACTGTAAATGGTAGTTTAAAAAAAAAAAATCCTTACATTTACCCTTGGAGAAAAAAGCCTGCAGTGTGCTTCCCTCCCTCCCCCTCCCAGATCCACCCTACAGATTCATGGGCAGCCAGATTCCCTGTGCTGTACTTTTCCAAGCAGCCCCTCAGACAGAAATCTTAAATGTTTATCAGCTCTTTAAAACTGCAGATAATTTCAAGTTGTAAATTTTGTAGTGAATCTTAATCCCAGATAAATTCGAGACAAAAGGATAAAGAAAACCAGAAGTTTTTAGAAGAGGGAGAACAAACATTCAAATGCAATTAAAGGAAATGGTAACTAGAAATCATTATGGTGACAAAATGAGGATTTTGCAGCTCTACATGAAGCTGCAGGATTTCCCCGTTTACTTTTTATGCATGTCTCACTCACCATAAATTTTAAAAGCATAATAAGCTTTCAAGTCTCTGGGAGCCATTTCACTTAGCACAGAAAACATGTCCAAAAAGTCATCTAAAGTCATATTGCCGTCTCCGTGCTCTGAGAACACCTCTGCTATCCGCTGGCGGAATGGGTTGTCCTGGGAAACAGAGCACAGGAGCAAGGGAAGGTCATCCTTACTAGCACTGATTTCAGTTCAGGTAAGGCAAGTGGAGTGAGATTATTTTTGTTGAATCACCTTTTTGGAAAATTCTCCTCTTTCTGCCTTTAAATTCTTGTCTAATGCTGTGTCAGAGGCAGACCCCACCACCCCCTGTTTAACCTTTGTGCTGTTTCAGGGTGTTTTCTGGGAATTACTAGAAGCTTCCAGAAAGACTTTTGACTTCAATAGCCCAAATTTATTTCTATGCCAGCCTCCCAGCAATTAGTCCTGGATGAATTATTTAAAAAGGGTAGATGAAACTGAAATGTGTCATTCGAGTCATCTGCTCAGTACCTTGAGCTCTGGCATGCTGCCAATGAGCTGGTAGGGAAGCGTCACGGCTGGTTTGTCAGTGTAGTCAAGGGGAACGAGCTGCGGGGCCAGATCTCGGTACCTGTAAAATAGCCTGAGACAGAAAGAAAGGCTTGTTGGCTGAACAAGCTCTTTAGACTTCTGAGAACAATGTGTTTTGCTTCTCTACCTCATTTTTCACACTTTGCATCCATTACTAGATGGAGATCAGTCACTAAGTAACAGTTAGTATGTTTTTGTTGGAAGAACCATTATTGAAACAAGCAACATACTGTAACTGGTGAAAAATACAAAGCTTCATTATGGAACTGTTAGGTGAAAGGGCTTACACAGGACATACAGCCAAACCCTTATGAGAGGAGAACAAGTTCATATTTTCAGTGAGGACTCTTGGCCCCACTTGAACAGAATCTGATCCTGCCTTTATCAGACCCTTTGGCCAGAGATTAAATAGGGAGTTCAATGAGGCACATGAAGGCTTCGGGAAAAATGAATCTTGGAGCAGCAGTGTAATCATTTACAAAAACACACGAAGAAAACTTGATTAAAATCATTAATGTTTTCATAAACCGGCAAAGTATTCCAGGGAATAACAGTATAATTTGAAGCATCTGTCTGAAAACAACCTGAGAGAAACGTGGATGTCGCTGCCACTAAGATGTAATTTGTTACATTTATTTCTAATAAATAGAGGACTAGTACATTAATACAAAATTAAAAATTCTGACTCAGTTTAGGATGGGGTTTGTAAATGAAAAAAGCCAACAAAAATGCTCAGACTGCCCCAAGGTATCACTCTGAATTTGAGTAAGTCCATTTAAAAATTATTTTTTAAATACCTTACCTCATATGTAATCTGCCTTTACAGCAATCTCTGCCCTTTACTCACAACATGCATACAGAAGACTTACCTCAGAATTTCTTTCCTCGTGAAGAATGTGCAGTCCTATGAAATAAGAAAAGGTATAACATGTAATGACAGTTTTTAGCATGCATTGGCCCAAACTTTTCCCATGAAGAGAATTAATTGAAATTATATTGTAGTGTATGTGTAAGTATTAAAAATTTCTTTTTGGAATACAACTAGGAGTATTTTATAACCCTTCCTCTTGATGTAAAAATCAAACTATGTTACTAAAATCTTTGCTGCAATTCGGTACTTCTACTTATTCATTTTTAAAATACGTTGTTTTAAAAAACCCAACACCACCTTTGCCATTATTCAATGTTATGTCCAAACAGCCCTTTAGTTTGCTTTATACCTGATATGCATCCAGTTGCTCTTGAGTGAAAATGGTTTGCTTGTTGCCCATTTTGAGCTGGGAATACTGACTCTTGTCAGTTTTTTCCTCAAAGGCGCCTTTATAGGTCGTCTGGACATTCAGTTATTAAAAGCTGCAACAATGAGGTTCAGGTACAGCAGAGGATCAGGTAACCAATTGCTAC
This sequence comes from Falcunculus frontatus, assembly GCA_013398115.1. Lineage (NCBI taxonomy): Eukaryota > Metazoa > Chordata > Aves > Passeriformes > Falcunculus > Falcunculus frontatus. Next base: position 462,402 of record VZRV01008789.1, read on the forward strand.
AGGCTGCAAAGTATCATAATAGGAGCATTTCATCAAATCTTTAGTCTGGCTGCTTGAGGCTCTTATCCAGCAGCATTCACCCGTCTCCCGTGTGCACCACAAAGACTCGGGTTACAGGATTTAGCCAAATAAGTAATAGCTGCTCATTAGTGCCCTTCAGCTGCAGGTAGACTCAGTGGATCCTGCTTTTTCATGCTTTCAGATATGGTGAATTAACTGAAAAGTGTTAGTAGCATTTTCCATCTTTAAAATTTAACGCCAAATGATGGAAATTTGGTAACCCCTTCTCCTTCTCACTTTTTATAGAGTCATAGAATTGTAAAGGTTGGAAGAGCCCTTTTAGATCATGGAGTGCAACCATTAATGCAGCACTGCCAAGGTCACCACTATACCACGTCCCCAAGTGCCACATGCACACATTTTTTGAACGCTCACAGGGATGGTGACTCCACCACTGTCCTGGGCAGCCTGTGCCAGTATTTTCCCTTAATGTACATTGTTATAATACACTAATGCTAATGGTAGTTAGTACTGGAGGTAGTACCCATAAAGTCCGCTCACTCCTTTTCTCCTGCATCATCTGCTGATGCATGTTACTACTAATTAATGGTTATTAGCATGAGATCCATCCATACTGATACATATATGGCCTTTACGCTGAAAAGATGTGTGAGTGTATAGTTCATTCACGTGAACAGAAATGCGATGCTTCAGGCTGTATGAAAGACAAAAAAAGAGGGAAAAAAAAGGAGGAACTGGTTGCATAGCATGTGGCAGGCTGCTTTTTCATGGATCTGTAAAGTCTCTATTTCTGGGTCACTGGTTCCCTCTGGCTGGTGGAAGATCTGTTCCCAGGGCAGGCTTGCTCATCCGGGCCTCTTCACATAGAAAAAACTATCTGGAATGGTTCTGTTCAGGGTGGAACAAGAAGTGTGGGGAGGCATAGAGCTGGTTTCTTCGGGTGTAGTGTGGATCTCCGGGTATTCTCATCAGTGCGACTCCGTCCTGTTGTCCACAAAATCAGATTTATTATGTGGTGTGCAACAAGCCAATAATTACACACTTGAGACAGACATTGATTATTTGCACGAGCCTGGATGCTTGGTGGGTTTCCACAAATCCAACACACCCCATCGGACTTTCCATGCCATTATTTACAGAAGTTCAGAGTTAGTCTTTTTCCAAGGTCAGCCCCTCTATTTAGTAATTTCCATACAAGTTTGCGAATCCCTAGCTAACTTCTCCACGCGCTCAGGGAAAGGTCTGCACCGGGGCAGGGTCTTTTTGACCCATGGACATGATTTTAAGTATTATAATGAAGATAGTTCAGCTGTTGGATATACAGACCTTGAGTCTTTTTCCAAATTATCAATGTATACGTACACATACATCAACATTTTTATTTACTACATCCCTAAAGCTTGTTAGTTACCGTATGTCCTTGACTAAGGGCTGCTAGCTGCTGTCTTTCAACTCATTAGGTCTCCTTTCTTGCTGATTAGGTTTGAAAGTATACAAAGAGTTTACATCAAAAAACATTCTAATTTAAGATAATCTTGACATATTCCACATTTTGCAAGTCCCGCGTCGGTTTCCCTCACGGAGATACCCCCGGACTAGGCTCACTGCCGGTTCCCTTCACGGAGGAGGCGGACGGGGCTCGTTCCCGGTCGTCCTCACGGAGGTGCAAGGCGGCTCATTCCCGCCTCGGTTCCCCTCACGGAGGAGGCGGACGGCGCTCATTGCCGGTTCTCCTCACGGAGGTGCAAGGCGGCTCATTCCCGCCTCGGTTCCCCTCACGGAGGAGGCGGACGGCGCTCATTGCCGGTTCTCCTCACGGAGGTGCAAGGCGGCTCATTCCCGCCTCGGTTCCCCTCACGGAGGGGGCAGGCGGAGCTCGAGCGCGGTTCCCGGCCCGGAGGCGCCCCGCCCGCGCCGTTGCCGCGCTGCCGGCAGGGGGCGCGGGCGCGGCTGTTCCGCCATGGCGGATTACGAGGCGGTGCAGCGCGGTCCCCTGCGGCTGAAGGGCAGCGGGGGGGGCCTGGGGACCGGCAAGCGGTGAGGGGGGCCGGGGGGAACCGGGAGAGGACGGGGGATGGTGAGGAGGGACCAGGAGAACGGTGGCCGAAGAGGGGACGCACAGCCCGGGGCTGAGCGCTGACCGGGCCCTCCCAGCAGGAAGAAGAAGAAGGCGAAAGACAAGGCCCAGATCCTGGAGCAGATCGTGAGCAGCAAGAAGCAGGAGGAGGAGAAGAAGCGTGGGCTGGACAAGCGGACCCCGGCGCAGGTGGCCTACGAGAAGATGCAGGAGAAGCGGGTAAGGCTTTAAAAAAACCCCATTACTCGCAACCCTTGGGTGCGGCCGCTGAGGGGGCTGCGAGTGCCGGGAGTAACCGGCCCTTCTGTGTCTCCTGCAGCAAATGGAGCGGATCCTGAAGAAAGCGTCGAAAACCCACAAGCAGCGAGTGGAGGTGAGCAAAACCATCCTGAGTTCCTCAGGCCAGCGTGTTTATTGTTGTTGGGCTGAAGGAACTGTTTCACCTTGTGAAACACAAGCATGGACGCAGGGGGTCTTGTGGGTCAGCTTGGTGATGTCAGCACTCGTTTTCTTTCTCTTTCCCTCCCCCAGGACTTCAACCGGCACTTGGATACTCTGACTGAGCATTACGACATTCCCAAAGTCAGCTGGACTAAATGACCCGGGCTGCTTTTCACGGCTCTGGAGCTGGAGCTGTGTTTTGTTTGTATCATACAGAGTTGCCGTGTAAATCTGTCTTTTCTCCATATTGTCTAATATATCTTCTAAGCTTTTATGACTTTATACTGTCTTATAGTCTTGTTTTTTAAAACCAAACATCCAACAATGACTCCTCTGGGTTGAGGAGCTCTGGTTTACGTCGATTGAGAGAGCTGTTGTTTTTAGTGTTTATAGTGAGATTAAGGCCAAAACTAATTGCTGCGAGCCAGATGGAAAATACTTTTTTGTTTGGTTCTAGCGGTTCTCCCTTTTTGAAGTGAAGAGTCTGGCAGTCTCACATTTAAGTTTCTCTTGTAACTTATGTGAATTGTATAAGTGCTTTCTATCAAGTTCTGTCAGAGGCCACGTTGCAAAATGTGAAATATGTAAAATTGTCTTAAGAAAGGATGTTCTTTGATATTTGATCTTTGTATACTTTCAAGCCTAATCAGCAAGAAGGGAGGTTTAATCCATGAAATAGAGAGCAGCCAACAAGCTCTAAGCGATGTCCAAGTTTTGATAGCTGCTGTGCTGGATTTCTGGAATCCCACCGAGCACCCAGGCTTGTGTAACTCTGAAATAAATAATCGGTGTATCTCTCGAGTGTGTAATTACTGGCTTGCTGCACATCGGGTACTGAATCCGATTTTTGTGGAAAACAGTATCATTTTTATCTTGAGCTCTTTCAAAGATGAGGGGTCTGCTGCAACTCGTAACTCCGATGTAACTTATTGAAACGCTTCTTTCATCCTTTTTGGTGCTGCTTCACGTATAAAATCGGGGCAGTGCGCTGAGCAAAGTCTGTGTGTGGAGTTTTGGAAGCGCCGAACCTGGCTTTACGATTCTTACCCCCTCTGAGGGATGACGTGTATCTTGTTCGAAATCCTAACGCGCCGCTTAAATCGCAGTATTATTCTTAACCCGAATTAGGTCCCGCTGCGGGCGCTGGTTGAGCTCTGGGTGCTCAGTNTCCCCTCACGGAGGAGGCGGACGGCGCTCATTGCCGGTTCTCCTCACGGAGGTGCAAGGCGGCTCATTCCCGCCTCGGTTCCCCTCACGGAGGGGGCAGGCGGAGCTCGAGCGCGGTTCCCGGCCCGGAGGCGCCCCGCCCGCGCCGTTGCCGCGCTGCCGGCAGGGGGCGCGGGCGCGGCTGTTCCGCCATGGCGGATTACGAGGCGGTGCAGCGCGGTCCCCTGCGGCTGAAGGGCAGCGGGGGGGGCCTGGGGACCGGCAAGCGGTGAGGGGGGCCGGGGGGAACCGGGAGAGGACGGGGGATGGTGAGGAGGGACCAGGAGAACGGTGGCCGAAGAGGGGACGCACAGCCCGGGGCTGAGCGCTGACCGGGCCCTCCCAGCAGGAAGAAGAAGAAGGCGAAAGACAAGGCCCAGATCCTGGAGCAGATCGTGAGCAGCAAGAAGCAGGAGGAGAAGAAGAAGCGCGGGCTGGACAAGCAGACCCCGGCACAGGTGGCCTACGAGAAGATGCAGGAGAAGCGGGTAAGGCTTTAAAAAAACCCCATTACTCGCAACCCTTGGGTGCGGCCGCTGAGGGGGCTGCGAGTGCCGGGAGTAACCGGCCCTTCTGTGTCTCCTGCAGCAAATGGAGCGGATCCTGAAGAAAGCGTCGAAAACCCACAAGCAGCGAGTGGAGGTGAGCAAAACCATCCTGAGTTCCTCAGGCCAGCGTGTTTATTGTTGTTGGGCTGAAGGAACTGTTTCACCTTGTGAAACACAAGCATGGACGCAGGGGGTCTTGTGGGTCAGCTTGGTGATGTCAGCACTCGTTTTCTTTCTCTTTCCCTCCCCCAGGACTTCAACCGGCACTTGGATACTCTGACTGAGCATTACGACATTCCCAAAGTCAGCTGGACTAAATGACCCGGGCTGCTTTTCACGGCTCTGGAGCTGGAGCTGTGTTTTGTTTGTATCATACAGAGTTGCCGTGTAAATCTGTCTTTTCTCCATATTGTCTAATATATCTTCTAAGCTTTTATGACTTTATACTGTCTTATAGTCTTGTTTTTTAAAACCAAACATCCAACAATGACTCCTCTGGGTTGAGGAGCTCTGGTTTACGTCGATTGAGAGAGCTGTTGTTTTTAGTGTTTATAGTGAGATTAAGGCCAAAACTAATTGCTGCGAGCCAGATGGAAAATACTTTTTTGTTTGGTTCTAGCGGTTCTCCCTTTTTGAAGTGAAGAGTCTGGCAGTCTCACATTTAAGTTTCTCTTGTAACTTATGTGAATTGTATAAGTGCTTTCTATCAAGTTCTGTCAGAGGCCACGTTGCAAAATGTGAAATATGTAAAATTGTCTTAAGAAAGGATGTTCTTTGATATTTGATCTTTGTATACTTTCAAGCCTAATCAGCAAGAAGGGAGGTTTAATCCATGAAATAGAGAGCAGCCAACAAGCTCTAAGCGATGTCCAAGTTTTGATAGCTGCTGTGCTGGATTTCTGGAATCCCACCGAGCACCCAGGCTTGTGTAACTCTGAAATAAATAATCGGTGTATCTCTCGAGTGTGTAATTACTGGCTTGCTGCACATCGGGTACTGAATCCGATTTTTGTGGAAAACAGTATCATTTTTATCTTGAGCTCTTTCAAAGATGAGGGGTCTGCTGCAACTCGTAACTCCGATGTAACTTATTGAAACGCTTCTTTCATCCTTTTTGGTGCTGCTTCACGTATAAAATCGGGGCAGTGCGCTGAGCAAAGTCTGTGTGTGGAGTTTTGGAAGCGCCGAACCTGGCTTTACGATTCTTACCCCCTCTGAGGGATGACGTGTATCTTGTTCGAAATCCTAACGCGCCGCTTAAATCGCAGTATTATTCTTAACCCGAATTAGGTCCCGCTGCGGGCGCTGGTTGAGCTCTGGGTGCTCAGTGTGTGTCCGGGAGTCCCACCTCAGCCCGGGCGGGCTGTGCCAGCGCTAGGGGGACAGTCCCGGGGGAAAAGCACGCCGGGACTATTTAACATCTTGTGATCTGCTCGCGGTGTCCTTCCGCCGCACCGCGCGTATCGCTGCGCGCAGCCCCCTCCCCCCCCGGTTCCGGTTCGCGGCGTCACTTCCCGCGGAAGCGGAAGGCGGGCGGGACGCGGCCCGGGCCGGGGCGATGTCGGCCAGTGCCGTGTATGTACTGGACCTGAAGGGGAAGGTAAGGCCTGGCCGCGGGGGGTCAGCGGGGCCGGCGCGGAGCTGGGGGTTCCTCCGCCTCTGTTGGGGCTGCGAAGGCCGCGTTTCCCTTCCTGGCACCTCCTCGCTGCCAGCCCGGGATTAGCCGAGCGGGGACAGAGGAGTTGTGGCCTGTATCCCCTCGCCGGTAGAGGTGTTGAGTGAGGCGGCAGGGCCCGCGGCATCCCTGAGGTAATTAATCTCTGCCGTTATTGCAGTTGCCTTGCCTCAGAGGAGTTGCGTGTTTTTCTATCCTAAAGTAATTGTTAGGCCGTGAGCAGTAACAGGGGAAGGATAGGTCTGGAAAATACTAATACATGACTTTGCAATTAAAGCTTTGTATTTGCGTTCTAATCGGCAAAGTATTTTGGCATTGTGATTTGCACTTACAAATGCAGAGAGGCTCGAGGGAAGCTGGGTGACTTTAAAAGGGCCTTTCAAGCATTTGTGTGTCTTGCATGAAAACGTCGTTATGAAGGAAAATAAACAAGGATCTGGTTGCTTTCTTTGTAGGTTCTGATCTGTCGGAATTACCGTGGAGATGTGGACATGTCAGAAGTGGAACATTTTATGCCAATCCTTATGGAAAAGGAAGAAGAGGGGACGCTTTCTCCTATCCTAGCACATGGAGGAGTTCGTTTCATGTGGATTAAACATAACAACTTGTATCGTATCCTTTATACTACGGATGTGTTGACGTGGCAGGGGCTGCTGTTATTTTTTTTTAATGTCAAAATGCAAGTCGGAGAATGGGTGAAGTGATGTAAGGAGGCTATATTCAGTAAAATTGGTTATACTAAATGAGGGTTTTTTATGCTTTATGTAGTGTAATATGCACCAGTAGCACAAGGTCCAGAAAAGTGGTTGTATTAATTTTGCTCTAATGGATGATTTCCTGAATGTTTATCTTCATATCTCCTTAGATCAGTGGTGCTGTTAAGTAGTTAACACTTAATTTTTCTAGCCAACTCTAATTGCCTAAAAGCTTTTAAAAATACGCTTAGTAAACTTTTTAAAAATGCACATTCCTGAACATCCTTTATCAGTTGTTGCAACTTCTAAGAAAAATGCTTGTGTATCACTGGTGTTTTCATTTTTATATAAAGTAGTTCAGGTGAGTATATTTCAGAAGTAACCTTTGTGTTCTTTTCAATCTAAATAAGAGTGCATAGAGCTTTCACATTTTTAAAGAAGTTTGATAATAGCATTTTTACTTTATATTGGATTATTTTGTAGAACTGTCTTCTTAACCACTAGTAAGGGCACTGATATTTTGTAGCTGAGTAGGCAGAGGATGGGGCACAGTGCTGTAACCTGTGCACCTGGATGAGAATTGTGAGTTGGTGCATGTCTCGTGGTGCCTCACACAGATCCTATGTTTGGTTCGTCTGTACTTGGTGTGAAAAATATTTTCTCCAGAATAAATATTTTTCATAATAGTTTCTTCTAGGGATTCTCTGTGTCTGTTTTAATTGTGGTGGGTTTTCTACGACTGATCTGAGCAGAATGCTGTTTGTGAAGTATGGGGTTTGGTTGGAACTCCAGAAGATTATTATTTTAGGTGCAAGAATATCTTCTGCATGTGCTGTGCTTCCTCAGTTAATGTCCTTCTTCTCTCCCTCCCTCCTGTCGTTTCATTTCAGGTTTTTTCTGAATATTTCAAGGAGTTGGAAGAAGAGAGCATTAGGGATAATTTTGTTATTATTTATGAGTTGTTAGATGAGCTTATGGATTTTGGTTATCCACAAACCACTGATAGTAAAATTTTACAAGAGTAAGTATCACTCTGCATCACTTACAGCGACAAAGCCCTTGGAATGTTTTGAGCCTTTTTCCATAGGCAAACAAATGTTTTGGTGTGTTCTAATTATCAAAAATATTAATTTTCTTTTTTTTCATGCCGATTCTGTGGTTGTGAAGGTACATCACTCAGGAAGGTCACAAACTTGAAACTGGAGCCCCACGCCCGCCTGCCACTGTTACAAACGCTGTTTCATGGAGATCAGAAGGGATAAAATACAGGAAAAACGAGGTGTTCCTGGATGTCATAGAGTCTGTTAACCTTCTGGTGGGTACCTTGTACTTTTAACTTTTAGTGAGAATTGTAGTAGGAGGTGTTAAAAAGGGCTTTTTGTATGAAAACCTGCAATAAAAAGTCTGACTGTGAATGGTGTGCTGTGGCACTCAAAGCAATGTAAATCGTTAAGTACCCCCAAAGAAATCCAGTACAAATAATGCTTTAATTGTGTGTATTGCTGATTTTTGGATATGCTCTTTCCTCCTCTGTCTGTGCCCCTTCACGTCCCTGATCTAATTCACTGGATTAATTAAACTCTACTGGATTAATTCCTCATAAGAAACACATCCAAGAAGACCCAGGGCATGGGGATAGAGTGGGAGTGTTGCTTGATGTCACAACATAACACATCAGACCAGTCTTACCTTTTTCTTCCTCTTTGTTCAGGTCAGTGCCAACGGAAATGTGTTACGGAGTGAGATAGTTGGATCCATTAAAATGAGAGTCTTCCTCTCGGGAATGCCGGAGCTGCGCCTTGGATTGAATGACAAAGTTCTCTTTGATAATACAGGCCGTGAGTGTTGCAGTATCACAATAACCATGACTGATGCTATCTCGAATCTTGAGTTTTGGGATGCTTGGGTAGCATTGTAATCATGGAATCATTAAATTTGGAAAAGCTCTCTAAAATGATCAAGTCCAACTGCTGACCAACACCACCATGTTCACCACTAAGCCATGTCCCCAAGTGCCACATCCACAGGCCTTTTGAAGGGGTGACCCCACCAGTGCCCTGGGCAGCCTGTGCCAATGCTTGACCATCCTTTCAGTGAAGGAATTTTGCCAAAATCTAACCTAAACCTCCACTGGCACAACTTGAGGCCATTTCCTCTTGTCCTTTCCCTTGTTCCCTGGGAGCAAAGCCTGACCCACACCTGGCTCCACCCTCCTGTCAGGGAGTTGTGGGAGAGCAAGAAGGCTACCTCTGAGCCTCCTTTTCTCCCGGCTGAGTCCCCCCAGCTCCCTCAGCTGTTCCTGGTGCTCCAGTCCCTTCCCCAGCTCTGTTTCCTTTTCTGGACACACTCCAGCCCCTCAATGTTTTCCTCATTGTGAGGGGCCCAAAACTGATCCCAGGATTTGAGGTACCTCAGCAGTGCCCAGCACAGGGGGACGGTAGCTGCCCTGATCCTAGAAAGTTTGCTAAAAGGGAGAAATGTCAGCAGGCAGCAGCTATGCTGTGGTGAGACTTGGGCCATAGTTTGTGTGACCTGCGTGTTTTCTACTAGGTGGGAAAAGTAAATCGGTAGAACTGGAAGATGTGAAGTTTCACCAGTGTGTTCGTCTTTCTCGCTTTGAAAACGACAGGACAATCTCCTTCATTCCACCTGATGGAGAGTTTGAACTCATGTCATATCGTCTCAATACCCACGTGAGTCTGGATATTTGCCTTTTTTAAGTGAGAGTGGTTTAGATTGTAGCCACAATGGCTTTCCCTTCATTTTTTTTTCTTAAATCATGGGCAGCACATGGGTTTTCAAATCAACTGTTAGTAGCAAAACTTGGTGCTCGCTCCTTTTGGAGGAAGAATAAAGTTTAGACATAACTTGGCAATAAGTCTCTGTATTTTCAACTATTAATTAAACTGTTTTTGAAATACTGTAGCTGTGTTTGTAATCTAACTACATAATGTCAGTGTAACAATTCATTGTGCTTGTTAGCAACAGTATTTATGTCACTTAGTTTTATTGGAGTATGCCAGCCGTGGTGATACAGATGGCCTTCGTTTCAGAAAAGTAAAAAAAGTCAGTCTAGAGAAGGTCTATAGGAAGGAGAACATAATTCAGTCCCTAGTATGTTAAACTATCAAATATTTTCCGGTGCAAGTGTTTGTTATTAGGGATTAATCTGAGACGTACATTTTTAAGCCTATAATTCTTGTAACGTTTGCTCATTGGTATATCAGTGCTTGCTCATTTGTATAATTATTTCTTCTAAAACCACAATTCTGTCATTTTGAACACCACAAGCTGCACTTTCTATATGGTTCATATACTGAGCGTAGTTTTATGGGAAAGCAACATTTTAGTGACTCTGTCAGAGTAAAACCCAGAACTGTGATGTGTTTTTTCACCACCAGGTAAAACCCCTGATCTGGATCGAGTCTGTGATTGAGAAACATTCCCACAGCCGCATTGAGTACATGATCAAGGTCAGACATCCTTAAATAATTATGGCTAATTTTAGTCTTGTTTCGTTTGTTTTCAAAACTTGATGAGCACTGTATGCATTTTTGTACAAGTATTCAGTATTTCTGTGGGACTTGGATACCTTTGAAGACTTCATTTGTAAGTTATGATCTCAGTGTCAGTTCTGGTTCTCAGGATACAGGTTGGGGTGGAGGGGAGCTGTGTGTCTCACAGCTCTCTGAGCTCGCCAGCATCGTGGAAATACTTAGACTCTGCTTTTCTGCTTTATTTTTTTTCTTCTTTAGGCAAAGAGTCAATTTAAGCGTAGATCAACTGCCAACAATGTGGAGATTCACATCCCAGTTCCAAATGATGCAGACTCGCCAAAGTTTAAAACCACTGTTGGAAGTGTCAAATGGGTTCCAGAGAACAGTGAAATTGTCTGGTCCATTAAATCTTTTCCAGTAAGTGTTATTTTTCACTCTTACCACCCAAGAGTGTAATAATTACTTAACACTAATATTTCAGTGACATTTAGACTCTGCCTAAAGCAAATTCTATCAGTATCAGACAAGTAATAGCGGACTCTTCCTCTTTTTCCATGGATGGAAGATTGGAACTTGCTAATAGATGTTGATTATATTTGTTTCACTTGGATATTTTTTCAGAACCCTGGTAGAGAACAGATTTTTGAGTGATGTCTCTGGGCAGTGTAATCCTTGGCCTGACTTTAGCAGCAGCTGTTCAAGTTTTGTCAGGCTCTACTTTTTGGGTGGTTCCAGGAGCATGAGCTCTATCCACTGCTAATGGTGTGATAGTGCAGCTGTGTGTCACTATTTAATCTGAATTTTTGAGTATGAGGCTGGAGGAAAATGAATTATGCCTCAGGCTGGACCTGCATCTTTTAAAAAAAAAAGTACTTTTAAAATAAAAACACATGTCACTTTGAAGCCCTGGAGAAGAGCTGGAATAAATAGTGGAGTTCAGCAGTTTGACATTAAGAAAACTACTTGTATCATTGCAAGTTTTTTATTTATTTTTTTGTTTTGGGTAGGGTGGAAAAGAATACCTGATGAGAGCTCACTTTGGACTTCCAAGTGTTGAAGCTGAAGACAAGGAAGGAAAACCTCCCATTAGCGTAAAGTTTGAGATTCCGTATTTCACCACTTCAGGAATCCAGGTTAGTGATTGAAAACAGAAACACTGATAAATTCACATGCTGGGCTCTAACACGCGAGGTGTTTCTCATCTTGATGGTTCCTGTTCAGTTTTATCCATAAAACAGATTTTTACTCATAAAAGGGTTGGGTTTTTTGCTTTACTTTTTTGCTAAATGCTGCTTAGCCAACATGGGAGACTTTATATCTTACAGACCTTTCTTTCCAGGTTCGTTACTTAAAGATAATTGAGAAGAGTGGCTACCAGGCTTTGCCCTGGGTCCGGTACATCACCCAGAATGGAGGTGAGAGGAAGGGAAGATTTTGTTTCTCCATAATACACCTACAAATTGAAACTCATTTTTGAGTATGGAACTATCTGGTTTAGATACACAGTAGATAAGCTGCTTGTTTTCTAGTCCCCTTTTTTGGTGTCTTAATCAAAGACCCAATGGGGTAGAGTGGTAATGCTGTTCAAATATTTCCTAATTGAGGTAAATTTAAAAACAAACACATCATTAAGAGTATGCTCACACTTACCATTCTGCCAGCTTTAAAATGTATAAGACACTGTCTAGTAAAAGATACTAGATTTTTAGCAAGCAGAATTGGAGGGTTTGGTTTTGTTGGGTGTTTTTGTTGTGGTGCTATTGTTGTTGTCATTTGGGGTTTTCTGTTAAGTTTGTTTTTAACTTTTTTTTTGTTTCTGTTTTTCTAATTAATTTTTTTTGTGGCATTTAAGCATGACTGCCCACAATTGCCTTTATCTCTTTAGAGCTCGTTCTCATTGCCATTCTAAGCAAAGATATGAGTTTATTTTATAGAATTGTTGAATCCCAGACTGGTTTGAGATTTGGATTCCTTTGGGTGGGAAGGGACCTTAAAGCTCATCCAGGTCCACCCCCTGCCATGGGCAGGGACACCTTCCGCTATCCCAGGCTGCTCTAAGCCCCATCCAGCCTGGCCTTGGACACTTCCAGGGATGGGGCAGCCACAGGTTCCCCGGGCAGCTGTGCCAGGGCCTCACCACACGCACAGGAAAAGAACCTCTTCCCAATATCTAGTCTAACCCTATCTTCCTTCCTTCAGTTTAAGGCTATTCCCCCTCTCAGTATCTTATTGATATTTGCATATTCTTGTATTAATATATATTAATGTAAGAATGCATTTTATCACTTTATCCCAAATTACTGCTCTGCTTTACTCCTTTTAATGAGACAAATTGCTAAAATTGGGTTTTTGTTGTTTTTTTCCCCTTTACAGACTACCAGCTCCGAACACAATAAAACACCTCACGGGCACCACAGACAACAAAACTTCAGGCCTAGAATTCATTTGCAGAAGCTTCTGTGGTCCTGAGAGCTGTGAATGTTGTTGCCAAGGGTCTCGTTTCTGCAATCTTGGATTGACAGGAGAAAGATTGGAAATTTATTGATTTCAGTAATGTGTTTGAGCTTTTAAACCATTAGTATTGATTGTGTGAATATTTATTTCATTCTTAGAACATGCTGATCTGGCTGCTAAATGCTAATTACATTAGGAGTAGCAGTTACAATGAGGAGCCAGGAATCCAGAATGAACCTTGGGAATGTCTTGTTGATGCCTTGTCCGTTACAGTCACAGAGTTTCTAGTATTTGTATTATAGGATCCCTAAAGACATTGGCAGCATTGTGCTACAAATTAGGGAGATGATTGTGCAATTAAATGACTGATGAACACTTCGTTGTATTTAGCCCAAGGTTTTGGTGGTTTTTTGGGTTTGTTTTTTTTTTTGCTGGGCATTTTGGTGCCTTAACTCATTCATAGTTCTGTTAACTTATAAAAAATTGCAGAATATGAGTTGAAATTACCTGAAGTCAAAAAATACTGTTAGCTTTTTTTTGCATGGTTTCAAAGGAATTAATCTGAGAGAACAGCTTCAAGTGAAAGGTTTGGAAACAAAACCAGGGGTTTGTTGAAGACTAAGTTAACTGAGAACAAGAGATGACAGGAGTAAATGTCTGTGGGAGGGTCTCTGGAAGCAGGATTGCTGGCTCCAGTCAGTCGAAATGCAGATGGAAGAGTTCCAGCCTTGTGACCCCCAGGGCCTGGAAACCCTCTGCCAACTGACCAGTGTTTGCTTTTTTAAATTTCTGTTCATCAGACAAGTTCCCAACTGTAATATGTAGGCATAAAGCCTTAGATTAGGTATTAAAAGACTGAAACACTTCTAGAGGTGATATAATTTGGTAGGAAGACTGGGAGTTTATTATTATTTTTCCACATAATAGTAATATACTCCAATCTCTTCCTGGAAGTTACTGTATAAGAAGAGGCCGACAAAAATACAGTTGCCATCTTTCTTCCAGCTTGCCTTTTGTGTTAATTTAGGGCAAATACTTCCCCTTTTTGCTATAGTTTCCTAGAATTGTTTAACTTCATTTGCCCTAAGGAGAGATGTTTTCTTTCTCAGTCTTTTCTGTTTGTAAACAGCTATTACTGTACCTTCCTGGTAGAATGAATAACAGTTCACAATGTTAAAGATTTTTTTTTTTTTACATGCCATTTCATTTTTTTCTGAGAAGCTATGATTGGCATGGATGTATATAGGTATTTTGGGTTTTGGTGAGGTTTTTTTTCAGGAAAATTGTGACGGTTATCAGTATTTTTTTTACACAACTTTTAGGATGTTTTGGTTTTAATTTAGTACTCCTGACAGGTGCTAAACTTAAACCATCAAAATCTAAATATCTATGTCCACAGATGTGATGTGATAATACACTGTGTGCAAAATTCTCCACTGGTGGGACAGTCCAGGAGTGTCCACAAAGAGTGAGAAGGTGTTTCAGTCACTGTCCTCACTGAACCCTTGTAGACTGTATATAGATACACCTGTGTATACAATTAGCCAAAAATCAGCTAAACTCCCCCAAGCTGCAGCTGCTGTGACATCGCAGAAGATATGCCTCAGGAAATCTAATGTCTGGTGGTGTTTGGCAACAATCAGACACCCAGTTTTAGGCAACCACAGGTGTGGACAGATGTATTCCAACTGTATTTGTCATCCAACAAGCTTGATGTTGAAACGCAATCATCTTGTTCAAGATTTCAGTTCCACTACTCATTTTCATTTGAACAATTAAGCTTATGACTGGACTAAAACTTTTTATATTAAAACTGTAACTGGTTGACAAATCACTTTCTGCTGACTTTATTTTTCCAAGTGTTTTCTTTAATTATGCCTGTAAAATGTGACTCTCCATAGCTTTGTTTTCCTCTTGAAGTTTGGATCTTGCGGACCAGAACCATGTTTTCTCATATTTTATTGCAGTTTGACCGTTTTGATGATGGGGCATCAGCCATGCTTGTTCAGAAGGTAATAAAGGGCAGAAAGTTCTCTTTGAATCAGTTGTACTTTGCCTGCTCCTTTTTCAGTTTGATCTACACCAGGAAGTAGCCTCTAATCTCAGAGTGTGCTCAGCTCTTCTAATGTGAGGCCTGGATAAGTGGAACAGAACTTTATAAATGCTGGAAGTATTGATAGTCCTGATTTGTTTACCATAGTCTGAAAAATTTTTCGCTTTTCTATTCTCTGCAAAATCCACCCATGCACCATATAATTGGTGCTCAGAAAGCAAAGTGACCCCCCCCCATTTTCATCTATTCATTGTTACAATGAGGGTGCCTGTGTACCTGCCCTGGCAGAAAGGCAGAAACAAGGGATGTTATTCCAGCACTTGATCTTGTACAAGGAGGGTGGGTTTGGATGGGACACTGAGAAGAAACTTCTCTGTGAGAGTGGTGAGGCACTGGCACAGGTTACCAAGAGAAGCTGTGGCTGCCCCATCCCTGCAAGTGTCCAAGGTCAGGTCAGACAGCTTGAAGCAGCCTGGGATAGTGGAAGGTGTCTCGTTTAGAATGAGATGGGCTGTAATATGTCTTCCAGCACAAACTAGTCTGTGATCCTGAGTAATTTTTTTCCCACAAGTTTTGTTCTTAGACCAACTGCTAAATCTTTATCTCACTGAACTTTGTTCTCTGCTTAATGTGGTAAAATGTAAATGTCTTGGTTTGCCACCCTGTTGTAGGTAAGTGCCTAATATAAAAGACTTTTAAGAAACAATTTGCATGTTTCAAGTCGCAGTGAAGGGTCTAACCTGCTTTCAGCTCGCTGTGGTTTCATAGTTGTGCTGGCAGACTCCTGGCTCGAGATCCTCGCAGCAGGGAACATTCCCTCTCCCTCCCCAGGCACGCAGACCTGTCACTTCGTTATGCACGATTTAATTGCTCCCTGATTAGATAACTGTCTCTCCAGGTGCGTCAGCAGCGCTCCCGTCCGAGTAGTTTTACTTCCTGTAGTAGTGCCTGTGCGTAACTGCTCTCGTCTTTCTTAGAATGAGAGAGAGCCACAAAGCACCGCTTTTGTGCCCTTGCCCTTCCTGGCCGGCTCTGCCAGCAGATGGCATTCCGAGCACGCTGCTCCCCAGTAGGGACCAGTAAGAGTCCCGCGAACGGTATGTACCCAACGTGCCTTGATTTGGAAGGCACACTTATTTTAGCGACTCTAAGTGCATTAAAAATCACCCAAAACATGTAATTAATTTTTTTTTTTTTAGCATTACGCAGTGTGATTTTTGGAGTTGAGCAACTTCTCAATTTAGCTTGATAGTTTTAACATTCTTACTTATTTTGTTTTTCTCTCATGTGGCTGACACTGGTACTCCTGCAAAGTGCAGTAGAGGGATCAGCGCCAAGAGAAGGGAACCGCTGCAGCACCACAGGAGCAGCGACTCGGGGTTGGACATTGGTGCTGGACATTGCCGGGTCACAAATTAAACCTCACCTGGTGGTCTGAAAGCTCCTGTGTGATCTAATAAAAAAGAAGGAGGACCTTTTCACTCACACACACTTGATTACCTCTAGAGAAAACTGGTTTTGTCTCATTAAATCAAGCCAGAACCTACTTCCCAATCAAGTAAAATGGGTGCCTTAGAAAAGCTTAATTCCACCTTGGTCTTCCAGCTGAAGAGTCTTTCATTGTGTGTTTTTTAAGGTTTTCCTACTCTTACTTCTTTATCAGCGTATTTTTCTGCTTGAATACTGTTTGGACTGCTTATATTTGCTTCCCCATTCTAGTCTGAGCTGGTTTTGTCTATAAAACATCCTTACACATAAAGAGAGAGCATGAGACTTTATCTGGAGTGGATTTGCCTCCGGTTAGGAGATTGCACCTGTTCATTTCTGACTTTATTCTGTGAAAATAAAAAGGCTAAACCTTGGCGCCTCTGTCCTTATCTTGTGCCAAATCCAGTGTTGCAATATGTTCAGTGCTTTTTTTTCCCCTCTGTGGTTGACACCCACTGCTGTTTGTAATTTCAGCAGCCCTGGCATGGCGAGGGTTGATGGCCTTGCAGAAAACAGAATGAGAGAGCAAAGTTGAGGGACAACATGAATAATCTTAATTGCCATGGTAATTAACTATGCAACAATGTTATTTATGCTACAGGAGAAGTCAAAATGTAAACAAACAATTGTAAACCTTTTTTCCATGGAATTTTGTGCAATTCGAAGTGTTCTCTAAGTCATGCCCTCCCTATGCACAGATAAAACTTGTTTCTCCTGTAGTTACAGCACGTTGTCTTGACTCAGTGTTTGTGAAAGCACAGTTACTCACAGCTCGTTGCAGGCAGATGCAGGAGGTTCTCTTTTGTAGCTATTGTACATTAGGGAATTAGTGAAAAACTTTGGGTCTTTGGGGTCTCCAGCACAGGAAGGACACGGACCTGTTGGAGCAAGTCCAGAGGAGGCCACCAAGATTATCAGAGGGATGGAGCAGCTTTTCTATGAGGAAAGGCTGAGCGAATCGGGATTGTTCAGGCTGGGGAAGAAAATTTTTGGGGTGACCTAATTGTGGCCTTCCAGTACCTGAGGGGAGCCCTCAAGAAAGATAGTAAGAGACTATTTGCTAGAACCTGGAGTGATAGGACAAGGGGGAATGGCATCACACTGACAGAGAGAAGGTTTAGATTGGATATTAGGAAAAAAATTTTGGCTTTCAGGGTGGTGAGGCCCTGGCATAGGTTGCCTGGAGAATCTGTGGCTGTCCCATTCCTGGGAATGTTCAAGACCAGGTCTGATGTGGCTTGAAGCAACCTGGTCTAGTAGAAGGTCCTTCTGCATTCCCTGGGTTGTAACTGTGACCTCCTGGGCTTTGGCAGTGCAGGGGCTGTGTGGGGATTGTGGTGTGGGCTCTTCACAGTGTCATCACTGCTCTGGGCAGCAGCACAGCTGGCCCTGTTCCTTCACACCAGGTCCTAAAGAGAAAAATGTAAATTTTTTTTTTTTTTTTTTTTTTTTTTAGGGACAGGAGTTATAGCTAAACTCGGATCTGTATTTGTTCTCCTGAAAATGAAGGATTCTTGTTTTATCAGGATGTGTTCTGGGCTAAGCTCCCAAGAACTAGGCGCAAACAGCCATCTCAAACTGGGACCTTCCATAGCCCTCCAAAATCTAGGGCATTACACTGGAAGATTAAAGCCACTTTTCCCACTTCATCTGTTCTGCTGCTCTGCAGTTGTTGACAAACTCGTTGAACCAGAGGATTTGGATAATTTTGAGTTTAACATCAGAAATTACACCCAGCTTATAACCTCTCTCTTCTTATCTCATTCCTCCTCAACACTGCATCTCTTTATGTCCATCTGGTCTTACGTCCTGCCCTGGCAGTTGCAGCATTGCATCAATGAAACTTCATTTTGCTGTAGGTGGAATTACTCTGGCTTATTCTCAAAAAGTTATGGACTAGATTGTGGAGCCTCCAAGTTCATTTGCAGGCTGATGGTCAAATAAATAAGCAGAAACAGGCCTGAATCAAATGATCAGCAACGTGAAGAACAAGATGCTCCCAGAGTCAGCATGCTGGGCTACAGCCCGTTCTAGAGAAAGTTTTGTAGGCTTAGTTCAAATCTTGGCTGTGGATTTGTACCTTGGATCAAAGTTTTGTTGCAGGCCCTTCTCCAATATAAAGCAAAGAAACATAAAACAACAAATATCTCATGAAATCCAAACACAATCTGCTCTATGTTATGCTACAAAAATGAATGAACTCTGCCTCCCACCCACTCCCACTGTGACTTGCTGCGAATAAGCACTGCTCAAAGCAAACCAGCGCAAGAAGCTGTGCCTCTTTCCAGCAGGAATAACAATGGAGCAAGGAAGAATGCTGAGTAGGTTTACCTCTGCTATTCCAGATGTAGGGCAGGTGTAGGTGAAGAGCGATGGGGTGTTTAAAAGACCATTGAAAGGACTCTTAGCACTGAACTGAAGCCCAAACATTCAATTATAAGGCTTTAAAAATGTTTTTTCTAGTAAGTTAGGAAAAGCACTTTTCTGTCTTTCTCAAGGAATGTCCTATACCTCATCTGAGAATTTCTTAGACCAACTGAGGCAGCATGGTGGTTGCACCACAGATTTTGAGGGATAAAAGAATATCTAGGGAAATCAGCCATATAGGGTAAATCCATCCATGTGTGGATCTTCAAGCCACTGGGTTACAGGTCACTGATGTACCTGTTGGATTTCAGGGAAAGCTTTGCAGAGTGATTCTTTATGGACAGACTCTGGATTGCACTGTTGAGAGCTGCGTGTTGCTCCAATTCAGAAGGAGTGCAACTCTTGTTCTGGGTTTTTCCACTTTAAGTAGTTAAAGAGGTCATAGAAGCTGCTGGTTCCTCCCCAGCAGAGAATGAAGATTTAAAGTGTCCCACAAAGTCCAGGAGCGAGCAGGGGCACTGGGTTTCCTGTAGTATGAAGATTTAGGGGGGTTTTACATAAGGGCTTTGTGGGCTGGCAAATATCCATATTGGGTGGTGGGTGTAGGAGATCTCAAAGGTGTGTTAGAAACAGCCAGTTATCGAGAGGTAATATAACACTCAAATGCAGCTGCGGTTTTATATTTTCAAGCAGTCCTTTCTTAAAACTCCTGGAATGCTGCTCCAAGCTGTACCTGTCACTGCTGCTGTCTGGCCGAGGAAATGGGACAAAACTGCACAGACAGGAAGGGTTTGAAGAAATTTCAGTATAAAAGTTGAGGGAAAAGCTTGGGGGAAAGGATAATGAATGAGGACTGTTCAGAAATGCTGACATTATAAACAAATGAAATCTGCTTTTTCATCTTCAAACACAAAAAAGCAGTCTATAAAGTTGAAAAGAAGTATGTTTAAAATGGACAAAAAATATTGCAGTGTAGGATTCCACCTTTGCACTGTATTTGTTTAGAAAAGGACTTATCAGTCAAGCACTGCCCTGCATCAGAGGTAGGAACCTGTTGCTCCTTGAGCTGAGCTCTTCTCTATGTTTCAGCCACCTTTAATTATTCCCCAACCAATAATGAGCACATGGCTGCAGAACGAGTGTTTATTTTCTTTCTTGCTTATTTATTCAAACAAAAGCACAAGAAGAGAGGCTTCTACGTGTCGTGGACTCTACAATTGTTAAAGTTTCCAAGAGGTCACAAGGGTCCCAGATAACATTAGCAGCTAAGTGCTATGTTGTCCTGTTGTGTTATCAACAGGAAACATCTTTACCAGCACAGGAACTACAGCTTTGTAATTGGCCTGGTGCAAGAACATGACAGTATTTTCTCATCCTATCAGGACTCGGATATTTTGGGAAGTGGTATATAAAGCTCGCGGCACACAGTGTCTCTCGGACATTAGGAACAGGTTCATGTCAGAAATCAGTGTGCTTTGCTATTTTAGTAGTTGCTATAGTTGCAGCATGAATTTTCTTGCCCTGCATGGTTCAGGATGGTATTTCATTACAGTCCATATGTGTATTTTTATTATTTGAGTGCAGATGGACATGTTTAAAGGAATTAACATGGTGATATAAGCCTTGTAAAGAAGCCTTTAGCATATAAACAACAAATACATTAATCATATCAATGCAGGCCATGTTTATATTTCATTAAATACTCGTAGACTTCTATGGTGCAAGATTGAGTTCTATCCAAGCAAATTTCAGATTCACTCGATGATAAAATGTTATATTTGGGCTCTGAAATGACCAGCGTTCTGCATGATCCATGTGTTGAATGGAACAGCCCTTCTGCCTCACAGAGTCACTGGCAAAAAAGTGCAGCAACATCTATAACTAGTGTTAGATCAGAGCAAATAGTGTTTCAATGGAGCTGTAAAGAGCTCTGTTGGAAAGGGGCCAATATTGCAATTAATATTCTGTATAGGATTACACCACTCGCTGATTATAGCAAGCCTCACTCGGCCCATTTGATAAAGCTGGAGTGGGTTTTTCCACAGCTGTCATCACTGTTTACATCCAAAATAACTGTAACTACCAAGAAGGAAAAACGACAACACCAAACCCCCAGCATGAGGATTGCCCAATTTTTTCCTAAAAAGTGCGTAATGAGAAATTCTAATAACTCAAGGGTCATTTTGATCCTTCAGAATAATCAGTGCTACATAACCCTTACTGCACTATTGTGTGTTGCTCTTAGAGAGGTCACACAGCCAAATTTTTTAACTTCCACTCTAATTATCTTTTTTTTAAAAGGTCTCTTGACATCAGAAATCAAAGATATTTTTTATATAGCAAATTTTTGGATAAATATGGACAAAAGGATCATTTTGTTACCAATAAAACTGGCTTCTACCCTGAGAAAAGTCAGGGGTTTTCTTTTAATTTTATTCTATATAGTACACACTAAAAAAACCCACAACAAACCAAACCAGAAGTTTGCAGGCTCATTTGAGCACTTAGTTGGTCACAGAAGCTTCATTTGGCCCTCACTGATGCCTGTCTCAAAACATCCTGATATCTCCAAGCAAAGCCAGAACCAGGAGCTGCAGCAC
Source organism: Falcunculus frontatus (assembly GCA_013398115.1). Taxonomy (NCBI): domain Eukaryota; kingdom Metazoa; phylum Chordata; class Aves; order Passeriformes; genus Falcunculus; species Falcunculus frontatus. Next base: position 483,524 of record VZRV01008789.1, read on the forward strand.
TTGAATGGCTCAGGATTGCTGTGCAAAATTATGTCCCCAAACTTATCTCCCATGTATTGTGTCAAATACCCAAAATATCAGGGGCTGATGATGACAGGGGTTATTTTGGAGGGGTGACACAGTCATAGATGAGACACTAAGAGCTCTTTTCCTCCCTCTTGCTCACTCTTGCAACATGCTGGTGGAGGTGGTGGGAAGGAGGGAACATTTTGGTCTTCCTGACTGAAGTGTTGGAGTGACCAAGCTCTCTGAGGCAGCAGCACTGAAGCAGCTTTCTCTTTTCCGAGCAGTATTTTGTGACAGTAAAGCCAGAGGGGTTCAGATTAATGAAGTGAAATTTTTTTGTAGCAAACACAAGATTACTTTTTTATTGGGGTGAGAATGTGAATTCAGCAGAGAAAAGAAACAGCAGCTGCAATGCCTGGAAGTTAAAGGAAAGTCAAGTTAGAAGAGTTTGCTTCCAGCAGAGCATGTGTTTGTGTGCAAGCATTTGCTGACAGAATTGATGCAGGGGAGAGCTCGGAATCCTGTGTGAAGACAGGGGGGAACCTCCACCAAAAAATGCACCTCTTCCAAAAATTGTAACCCCAGAGCTGCTGCCTCAGGTCCTGTCCTTAGGTGTGGACTCTGCAGGTGATGCTCTCAAGGACCGTAGGAGCCCCTCACCTCCAAAACATCAGCGTAATCCTTCCTAGAGGCTTTTCTCCCTGCTGCGCTCATCAAAGCTCTTGCCCTCACAACAACACCACCTCCACACTCACTTCAAGTTTCCTGCAGGTGCCGTGGGACGTCCCCAGCTGCGACTCCCCACACGCTGAGTCAAGGCACAGCACAGAGGGAGGCTGGGTCGGGTGCAGGATTATTTCTGCTCTCGGAGAACCTCTCACCCACGTTTCCTGCATGAATCCTGGGTGAGAGTGCTGGCTGTGCAAGGGCATGGGGAAAGTCAGTGGCGTGGGAAGGTACAGTGGCACATGGTGTGTCCCATCCTGCCTTGTTGGGCAGGTGGTACCAAAAGTGTTCTGCTCCCTGTCCTTCATCCACATCCACAGCTGCGAATGCTGCCTCATTTTTTCGACTGAGCACCAGCTATTCTTCCCTTTCCCCTCCAGGCCGTTGTTTCCCCTCTCCTTTGCCATATGGGTTAGAAGCTGCTGGCTTGGTGCTTGTGTGGGGGATGTTGGCCTCACATCTCCTGGCTTCTGACCATCTCCTCTCCCCATACCCACAGAGTGAGAGAGAAAATAAATGTTACAGCTGCTTTCCCCTGCATCCATAGTGCAGTTCTGAAGGGAGGCTCTCAGCCTGCTGTTTTGTGGCCCAACATTTCATGGTGCCCCATGCCAGATCCCATCAGCAATAGCCTTTTGTTCAGAGCCATTAAACATCAGCAGAGGAAAGGTTTCAATACCACATTGTGGGTTCAGGACCATCTCAGTGCACAGGAGGAATTAGCAGGTCAGTCATGATGAATCACAACTGTCAGTCAGAATGAATCTCCTCTAAGATCCTATTCCTGGCAGTGTCCAGGTACTCCAGAAGGGTATTTGGACAGCAGGACACTGCCCTGAGTCTATGTCCTATAAAGCCGAGCTTAAAGGACTTGGGATAAACCTGCTGGAGCTTGGGGAATGGGTCACGACTGAGCTCTGCCAAGCAAAGATTCATGCCTTGGTGGAGCCTGGCAAAACGGGCTGCTGGTAACTGGAGGTACCAGTGAGGTGTTAGAGCTGGTGGTGAAGGAAGTGTGAGTACAGCTGCACTTGGCTCATGAGGAGGGTGAGGCATCCTCCCCAGAGTGAGCAAACCAAGCCTTCTGCAGGGCTTCGAGAGGCTGCAAAGCACAGCGCATGTAGCACCCTCAGGGTGCTGAGGTGTCTAGGGCTGCTATTCTTTGCCTCTCTGGGTTTTTTGGGTGGCTCCGCCACTGCCTTTATCTTGGTCTGTAACAGGGGAAGGACAGTTGTAGCTAATTCCCACGGGCCTGAAAGAGCAACAGTGAAATAAAGTGGAAAAGCTCCACAGAGAAAGGCAGAGAACTATTGCTACCAGTGTGGCTGAAAGTGAAAGGGCTGAAGGAGCCTTTGGCCCACATAGGGAGGGAACCGTCTTCTTGTTTTTCTGATACTCTTGAAAAGAAAGAAACAGCTGCTTTTCATTTTCTGTGTAAACCAGCACCCGTCAGTGCCAGGGATGCTGTCACAGCCCCACGATGCTGCATGAAGCTGGGCTGAGCCCCTGTCTCAGGGGTATTGGGGGCACCAATCAAAAAGAGCAGGCACAGGGGCTAGGGCACAGTGGTGGGAAAATAGCCTGAATTTTAGATTTTATTACAAAAAAAAAAACAAAAAAACCAAACCACGCCATGAATTCAGCTTGTTTTAAGGCTATTGCCTTTTTAGCCATTGTTGGAATGAAAGCAATAGGGTACATAATAACTCTCATCCCACACTGTAGCATTGAACCTCTGCACTAACAAAGAGCCATCATTGATCATGGTGCAAAGGATAAATTAACTTTTTCTATTAATCTGTTGAAAAATACACTCTTGCAGTCTTCTGTAAAAATACCTTTGGGCAAAACAGATTATTTTGACTTGGCAACATCATTCACGAAACGCTACACCACAAGTTTGGTCTGAAGGAAACCGCACACGATTTGACTCTTTTTATCTCGTATCGGCGGCGGAGAGCTCGGTGCGGTTACAGTTCTCCTCATTTCTCAGAAGAGACGATCATATTTAATCATTGTGTCAGTTGGCACAAACACCATGTTTGTAGTGAAATGCTAAAAAACAGCACATTTATCTTTCCCTCGATCAAGATTCGTACGATAGAAGCTCTTAACGTTAAAATTCATCAGTAATGAAACATTTGAAGGGCTCAGCTACCTGACTTGTTTACTGTAGCTTATTTTAAAGAATGGTCTGATCTCTCCTGCCTAATATAACAAATACAACATCAGTAATCTCCACCCAAGGGCATTCATTCCTTGGCAGGCTTCGCTTTGGCTCTAAGATATTATTTCTGGACTTTTTTGAGGGAATGACAACTACTAACTTGCTTCACTGAGCAGCACATTTCAGAATCCAGAGCGCCTATAGGGGTTGCCTCACAGCATGTCCTTACCAGCTGCACCAGTGCAGGAGCCAAGAGTAATTTGGAGGGGGAGAGAGAATTGGAAGAGGACTGTGATTCCCCATCTGACCCACACCAGAGGGGCCAGAGAATTTCTCCAGTGTTTCCTGCAGTGAATCCATCACATCTGCTGGGAGTGCTGCAACTCCCAGTGACACAGGCTGCTTTCAGCAATGTTATGTCACCCTCTGGTCCTAGCACTGACCTGCCCTGATTTGTGTTATTTTATTGGCACCGACTTGTGCTGTGGTATCGAGAAGTCCCAAGCCCACAAAAACCTCCCCTGCACCACAGAGAGAACAAGCACCAAAGAGAAAATCAGTCCTTGCCTAAAGAGCTCACTTGTCATTCACATTTAAATCTAGTTGGGTTTGTCTCTCTCCTGTAGGGCCAGGTGTCCCCTCCCCACCTTGCACAGCACTCTCAGTGACAGCACAGGCTGAGAGCTCAAGGAGGCAGGCAGTGCCACTGGTGAGACGCAATGAGTTTTGTTCGGGCTCAAGCTGCACTTTTAAAGATGACAGTAAGTTTGGAAAATTGCTTTTCTACCAAAAAGGCTGTTGAGCTCTCAGAAAACCAACAGGAGGAGGGGACAACTACAAGTCTCACTGCCTGGCACCCAGAGCTGTCCTGTCCTTCTCTGGGAGCATCTTCCCTGGCCATAGCAGCACCCTCCAAACCAGTTCCAAAGGAAAAAAGGAGCATTGCTAATAGTCACTGTAATTTATACCACGTCAGTTCAAACCCTACATCAGGTGCTGCTCAGCAGCTCAGGGTTGTGGAACCATTGCTTTCGTAGAGGGTTGAGTTTCGGTGGTTTCCAACGACTTGTTCGGTTGATATGAAATTGTGGAGGAGTTAAAAACTCAGCTGTACTCTAGGCCAAACAGACGAATGAAAAGCCAGTACAAGGCCTGCACCTTGTCCCTGAAGCAACTCGTCACACGCCCGAAGCTGCCAGTTTCTCTCCTGCCACTGAAATCCCAGTGCCACTGACTCCCGGAAAGAGTGCACTCATGTCCTGTAGGATCATCCCCTTGCAGAATTTTCTGGGATGAAAAATTGAGCTGCTCCTCTGCTGCCACAAGCCCATTTACTCAGGAAGTGCTGCCACACAGCCAGAGGCAGTGACAAGATGGAAAAAGTGCAGTATTGGCATTATATCCCATCACAACAACCCTTCCCACAGCACAGCTGAGCCAACACGTCATTGGAGGGGTGATGCTTGCAAGCAAAACCCCCAGTCAAACGCGACCACCCAGATGAGCTCATAACAGGGCGGTTTACAAGATTTATATCCATGGGATAACTCCATGAACCTTGCACTCTCTTCTTCCACCTTTTAAAGGCTGGAGCTTTGGGCAGGCTATTTGGGGAGGTTTAACTGGGGTGTGCTTGTTTTGTGTCATTTGATGCTGAGTTAGGGATGGTTTCTGATATATTTGTACACACGTGACATGGATTTATTACACGAGAAGGGTGTTTGTTTTTCCTAAAAAATATATGGAAACAGTTTCAAAAATCTACATTATGGCTAACTAGCTTCTTTTTGTACAGATGATGCTGGCCTTCTTCTCTTGTAGCCTTCCTTCAGTGTCCCTTTCCGATAAACTCTTTGGATTTACATATATATTTATAAATACATGTGTGTGTGTACATGTAAATATAGCTTATACAGAGAGGGTTTATATCTTACAAATATATAAAAATTTATATAATTTAATCAGAATGCAATGACTTCACTATGCTTGCTCTAAAACCCAGCAAAAAAAATGAGTTATGATGCTATAAATTTCTATCAGGCAGAAAACTGGATCTTTGCTAATATTAATGAATTCAGCACCTCATACTTACTATCCATGACACTATAGAAAAACAGAGACATGCACATTTCACCATGGCACTGGCTGGATGGCATTTCATTGTAACTGGGAAGATTTTTTTCTCTCTGGAGGCTTTCCCCTCTCCTCTCGGTGTGTCTCAAAAGGGAATTGAGTGTCCCATCAGAGTAAAAAGAGAGCTAATGCTCATATGGTTGATTTACTACTCTGCTACTGCATTGGTTGAACCCAGATACAAATCCTAAAGACAAAGTCATACATCCCGAAGCATTAAAAATCCTTTATTTCAGTTGCCATCCTGTACTGAACTATTCTGGGTGCCTCAGGAAGGCTAAAGTTCTTTGGACATGCCCATTTGGGCTGGATTGGGAAAGAAGCATGTACAAAGATGAATCTACCCAACCAAAAAACCATTGCTGTGCTATAGCCCCCAGTGTGGGAATATAGGGAAAGGGTAGTTCAAGCAAAGGTTGGTTAAAAAAAAAAGAAAAAAGAAAAAAGAAAAGGAAAAAGAAAAGCAAACTCAGGAGGAGGGAGGGAATTGGTCATACATATATCTTGAAGTTTTTCTGCAGGTGGCTTCAGTTTCAAAGCTACTCGTGTCCTTTACTACAGAGCATGTGGCTGTCCACAGCCCCTTAAGGTTTTCTGATCAACTCTTAGGCTGCTGGAGGTAAGAGTAGGGATTTTTATTGAGGAGCTATGGAGAGAACTGACAGTACAGAAACCTGCAAACCAGCCTGGGTGAATTCAATTACAGCCTTGAGAGGCAAGTAAAGCAACAGCAAAGGGAAGTCACTCCAGCCTTTGAAATGCCAGTTTACAGTGTGAGCAGGGAAAAATAATACTTTGTTAACTTCTTGTTTAGGAAAAAAAGAAGCAGAACACTTCCTTTAATGACACATTAGCTGACAGTGGTGCTTTTATGACTCTTTCCTAGTCACTGATGAATCACTGGATGGAAGCACAGGGACAGACTGTTCTTATCTAAGGGTTGCAATCCAGCTGTTCAGTGTCACCCAAAACAAGGTGCTTCTCTTGCTCCTGCTCTCTCTTATGTCGTTGTCATCAGCAATTCATCCTGCCTCAGCTTTTGGTCAGCCCAAGATCACATCTGATAACCCTGCAGGTCTGTGTGTCACAAGCAGCTCCATCCCCAGACCAGACTCGGGGCTCTCGACACCCTCACTGCCACCACAGCTCCTGCTTCCCACCACAACAAGCCAAGGAGTCTCTGGATTTTACCAGGCATTTTTTCCCCTTGTATTCCCTTATAATGCAGTTCATATGTTTAGACATTTCCCTTCACAGACATATGTTCTTTCCCCGTTCCTTACAGTTTAGATTATATATCCTTGGTTTTGATCCTTTGCATCAGAAAATAGGGTTTTTTGAAGCTTAATAGTGAGGGCTCAGTGCATCTGCCAGAGTTCCTGGCACAGCCAGCGTCCTGCAGGAGCAATTACTTTCCAGCGAGTCTCTAAAATTGCTTATTTACTTCCACTTGTAGGCCAAAAATACTTTAAAATCAGGACAGTTTTTTCCAGTTACACAATCACCCGAAATATCTTGAATACATAGACTTCCACTGTGGTTCAATAGTCAATCTGAAAATAGCCGAAACAGTTTGTAAAGCATGTTAAAAGTGTTCTCTCCCAGAATTCAGCCTTTAGAAGTGCAGCTCCATCATGCAAGTCAACCAATGGCACAAAGCAAAATCAATTCCCCTGACTTTATAACAACACAGGGGAAAAAGAGACAACAAAGGAGAGGGCAGCCGGTCTGTGCTGCTCTTCATCAGCTTCCTGAGTGGAATTATCACAAGCAACCACTTCTAGAAAGTCCTTTCACGTCTATTCATGTTGGGTTTATTTACTGCTCTTGGTAAAACAAAACCAGAGTTGATTTCTGACCAGCCATGAGATTTAGGATATTTTTCCATCAGAGCTTTTAAATGAATTATTGTGAGTTTAGAACACTAGTGTGGGGCATCTGCTGCTCCTACCATTTTCATTTATCAAAAGCATTGATAAAACCTGTCTTGGACAACAGTAGTTTGAGTATCAGATCCCTTCCCTGTCTTGAAAGCACAGGTAACAAAGTGTACGATGATCTTCTAAAGATCTCCAGAAAATCTCCTAAAGATCTCAAGGCACTTTGCAAAGTGAGGCTCCATTTGTTTTCCTTACTCATGCATATTTTAAATTCCCTTTTAAGTTTCAACGGTTTGCATGGGTGTAATTCAGAGCAGACTGAGGCCTTACATACTTTGCATGCCAAGGAGTTATGTGAGTCCAATTTATGAAAGAAAGATTATATGGGCATTATGATGCAGTTGTGGAGTAACTCACTGGAAAAAAATAATAATATAACAAACCCAGAAGGATTTACTTTGTAATTTTAAGTGGATGTTCACAAATGAAAGCAATCTTTGTGTCTGTCAACAATGTCCAGAAGGGAATCAGCCTTTCTCCAAACCTACTGAAGAACCATGGTCTTGATTTGTAGGTTCAAGTTACTGGCACCCCTTTATATACATATACATATCTATGTATATATACATATAGATACATATCATCTAGACTTTAAATGATACTGAAAAAGTAGAAATAGCATGATAAACCTTCAAAGCTGAAATAAAAAAGAACCTGTGTTTTAACTTAGTATTGAGTATTTATACAGCCGGCACCGTTTAGTCCGGCATGTTTGAATGAGTGCGAGTCTGTGGTTGCAGTTGTGTATAAAAATACTGTAGCCTGCTCCTGCTTTAGGAACTAAACTTCAGTTCCCAATAGCTCCCTCTGTAATTCTCTTTCCAAATAAAAGGACAAACTATTCCTGGCTCGTAACGGTGTATTTCTGTGGCTTCTTGAACTATAATGAAGGCAGTCTGGAATGTTAAAAATTACATGCTCAATGCCAGTTCTGAACCCACGGTAATTTAGACTTTAAATGTTTTGAAGTTTACATTTTGAGTCTCTTATTGTACAACTTTTTAATTAAAATGTTGCTGTAGTCCAGATCACTAATGCTTCTTGCTCAATGATCCATTAACATCTGTCTTAAAACCACTCCCTAGGGACCTTGATAATTATGGTATCGAGGGCTAAGGCCATCTGCTTGGAAAATTATTTGGTTTTTATTTGGCTCCTTCTAATTGTAGAAATTCAAAGACATCTTTGATATCCACTGGATTCCAACAATGGAAACATCAGTTCTCTTTCTGTAAATGCTTCAGATCTGTCTCTGCTGCAGACTAAATCTTGATGCAGTTCAAGAAATAATCTGCCAAGCTTGTCACCGAGGAATCAGGTTTGGATTTTCCTGCAGAGACAATATGTACCATTGATGCACGTTATCATCTCTGTTTTCCCATTGGAATACTACTAAATAAATCAGAAAAATGTGACACACTCACTTCTAGATGTCCTTGTAATCCGGTAACAGCTATTCTTAGGACGAGTAGCTCTGTGGACTTCTAGTTTTCATCTGTAGCAGAGAGTTTGTAGACATTTATGCTTGAAATATCCCTTCACATATATATCCTGTGTACAATGAAGTGAGACTTAAACCTGACCTTCACTCTCAAGTTAAAATTCCTCTCATACCCTGTGTAAACAGTGGGAATTAATTCCAGTGTCAGTGAGAGATACAAAACCTGAAAGTTAACACCACAAGGCTGGGGCTTGGGGTGGGTTTACTTTTGGGCAGGTAGGGAGGTCCCTCCTAAAGCCAGTGTAGTAGCTGGCCCGGTTTTTGAAGGAAATTCCCTCAAGGATTTCTCAGCAAGGCCTCCAAAACATTGACTGGCTATAGGAATAACTCAGCAGGACAGCAATGGCTTTGTGACAATTTTGCATATTGAGGGGGAAATCAGAGCTTTCCAGATGTTTCTTGTTCCAAATAACTCAGAAATCTATTTACATTTAGTCCCGGTTTAGATAATTTTGGTATTGAGGGCTAAGGTCATCTGCTTATAAAACTGTCTGGTTTTTATTTGCCTCATTCTAACTGTAATTCCTGTACACTCTAAAATCATAGAGCTATTATTGTATTTGCATTTACTAATCATTGTATGATAATAACAATTTCCAGTGTAGCATCCATGGGATTCTTCCACAACTGCAAATGTTGCCTAAATGCCTAGAGAAAGACCTCTGGGCAGCTCTAAGGTAGTGAGGAAACAAAATCCTTTCCTATCTGAAACAGCCACTCGGCCAAAAGATACATTGAACAATAGAGTGGACCTTGCACGGTCTCTGTCCATGTTGCCTGTGGAGGCTTCAGACCTTGACTTTAATCACCCCACACCTCGATATTATGTACTAAGAGAAGCAAACTCCCTCTAAAATGACAATTGACATGAGCTGTCTTCATAGCATCTACATGCTTTCACACCCAGTGCATCTCTTGCTGTGACATGGAATTCTGCATTGTACCTGATTTTTGGCTATGAATTTTGGTTTTCGAGTGTAAGCAAAATGAGGTGTTATTATTTCCACCTAATCAAGGCAAAACCAGTTTCACTTTCTTTGAAGCTTTTTATCTCCCTACAACTGGATTTGAATCTCTGACTTCACCACCACAACCCCAGAGCCATAACCACAAGGCCACATGGTCCCAGAGCTGTCTTTGGAGGTGGTAGTGATGTGAGTTATTTTAGAAGCTGCTAGCTATAAATTTCAGTTATATGTAAAGGAGGGTGAGCGAGCTTTGAAAGGCCTTGGTAAGCCTGTCCTTCAGTGACTAGTAGGCAATTACTGAGGCCGCTGGCAAGAGTGGGAATGGACGGGTCGTCCTGCAGCTTCTACCAGAAACCACTGAGTACAAACAAACAGCAATGGTGAATGACAGTTAAACTAATTGTCCTTGTTGGTATTACTGTCCCAAGACGGGTTGTGACGCAGAAAGTCAATCTGCACAAAGTCAGTTTTTCATTGCAGTGAACTCCAAATAGCATCAAAACAAGTAATTTTTAGACCTCTGGGCTGCACATGATAAATGCAGCCCAACCACCTTGATTCTTTTTTAAAAAGGCTTTACCCGGACCCTTCAATTCATGAGGCATTTTTGCACTACTGGTTTCCTGCCTGAAAAGAAACATGAATCTGCTATTCCATACCAGTTGTTCCATAAACTACAAGGGCAGACGCTGGGAGCTATGACTGGAACCATTTTACATTTGCAAAATAAGGATTACTTGCCAAAATGATATGCTGGATTTAAAAGCCTCACTTGCCAAGATCCATTCAAAGGAGAGAAGCCTTGACACAGCCAAAACCCCATTGTTGGGTATGATATGAGATAAAAGCCCCAAAAAGCAACAACTGAACTGCACAATGAGTTACTAAAAGCTAAAAAATGTGGAATTCAGTTCTTTCACGTGCAGGAACTATTTACACTTTTCCATTCTCGTAAGAGTAATTTTCAACTGCACAAGTTAGCCACATCTGTGTGAAATGTAGATAAATCAGGGAGTAAAGTGATTTCAATCAGAATAAGGGTCATCATAGAGATGGTGGCTGAGAGATGATGGTAGTTACTTATTCAAGATCATGCTTGATACACTCAGCTCCCAGTTCAGTATTTACTTGTCTCTGGTATAGCAAAGCACAGCTGTATGAGCAGTGTTATTGAGACCAGTAAAAGACATTCATTTTACTCTCTTCCTCATGATATAGATGAGCTTTCCCACTGGAGGTGCTCTCACACAATAGCCAAGCGCCAAAGGAAAGGCAGAGGGCAAAAATGCTACTGTCATACAAGTCCCACAGAGATGGTCAACCTCAAAAACAGAATAATAGGCATAATCTGGTGGTTCAGGGCACAACTAAGGGAGTGAAGGTAATCCTTTAAGGAGAAAATAGAAGAAAATTCCTTGGATTTGTAGAGCTGCAATAGTATTACCTGCAATTGCCTTTAGGTGGGTAAGAACTGGCCTTATCATCTCAGGGAGGGATGAATTCTCCATCACTTTCACCTTCAAGTACAGAGCCTTACCATTCCTGAGCCTACATGCTCAAGCTGGGGATGATTAAAACTGGGAGGAGAGAATAAAAACACCTTACTGCCCAGAAAATGGGCAAGTCAGGGAAATCCTCCTGCTCCTGCTACCACCAACCACTCTGAGACAAACACTGGGACTAGAAAGGACGTGGAGAAGTTACTGATGGTTCCTGTTCACGCCCAAGGCAACAAATGACTTTTAAGGTGATGCTGATGCAGAAGAGGATGTGAAATACTGGAAATACTCCTAGAAAATCAGAAAATCCCATCAGTCTAATCATCTGGATTTATCATCTGTGATTCCAGGTCATTTTTACTGACAGATATAAGAAGTCACTTCACATTAAGATTTCTTAGGATGCTGTACAATGGCAATGCAGGAATAAAATAGCATTCTCATCAATGAAGGTCACATCTATTTTGATACTTGAAAGCAATTTTGGAAGTAGCAGTCCCTTTGGAATTGAAGTAAAAACGCTGCAAGAAAAAATTCAATACAATTTACATTACATGCAAAACACATGTGTGAAGTCAGCGATAATGTGCAGCTGACCTCTCCTGTTGTCTCTCAGGAAATCAGAACTCAGTAGTGCCTGTTATAACTATTATTTAATAGCTGGGGAATGGCAGCATTTAGAGACTTCTGCTCAGTGTTGGACAGAGGTCTTTCAGTGAAGAACTCACAACAGCCATTTTGTCCTGGTTTCCAGGAAGAAAAGGTTGCTCCTGGAGCCTCTGGAAACCTAAGAAAACTGTCACAAAAATCTCGAAGGAAAAAAGAAAACATAAAAATCCAAACAAACAAAGAAAACATTTCACTAGAAACCATCTTTGGAAAAATATAAAAATATTTTTCCACCCAGAGAAATAACTATAAATAATGTTTGAACTATTAAAAGAGTGAACGCAGAAAAAGGCTATTTACATAGGAGTGTTTTGTGCTGTTTCAGTCTAATTTGTCACTGATGTAGGAACCTCATACGTTAGCTGGAGGAAATCCAGAGTTTTCAAAGGTTTTCTGTCAGGGCTTGAAAAGTTGCCAGTTTTTTTAATGGAGCCGAGCAGTCTCAGGCCTGTTGTTCTCAAAGATTTTGTGAGCCAGGGCTGAATGTTAGCAGGAAACAGAGCCAAGTGGGCTTCCTGAGCGTCTGAGAGAGGAAACACTGTAATAAGCATGGAGGCTGTGGTTAAAAATAACTCTGGTATATAAAGGCTGCAAAGGATCCCCTCTCGCTCACACTCGCCGCTGCCTCTTGGCTGCTGCTTCCCGCTGACTCCATGTGAATGAGATGCTTTGCCATCCCCTCGGAGCAGGTGGTTTTTAAGCAGAAGAAGACAGAAAACAGCCCGCAGAGAAGCTGAGCACAAGGCAGCTCTTACTGAGTTTCCAGCAAGCAGGATCCAGGCTTTATTTCAAGAGCGTTTTCAGGCTGAGCTGAGCTGCAGCCACGGATACGGAACATTTCAGTGTCTAACTTTAGGCTGAAGTAAAAGTTATGTTGAAAAAAATAACTCAGTTTTCTGTGATATGAAACCTGAAAAAGGGAACAGGGCGAATCATGCAAGGTCTTGAGCAATAGGTGAAAGGGCCCCCTAAGTTGTTACCATCAGGCCCAGTGTGGCTTGTAGCACTTCTGCTACAGAAGGTTTAGTCCCACCCTGTGCCCCCCTCACCCAACTGGAGGAGATGGATGTGGCAACCACAAGCTGGAGGATTGGCCACCCACCATCAATCAGAGCTCTGCAGTCCCCATGCCTTGGTTTCTCACCCTGCTTCTCCTCACCAAATTAATTTTGCATGGGATTAGGCCCATCTCTTTTCTCTCAAAGCAGTGATTTTCCTTGCAAATGTGGGATAAAACCCACGCTGGTTATTTGGCAAATTAAGGCACCTTTTTTCCTGCTGTAACCTGACACTAACAGCCCCATGCACTCCATGCTGAACACTTCTTTGTAGCTCACATTATGCTGTAATTGGCAAAACACATTCTTCCCAGGCTTGTGTTTTTATTACAAACATTTATTTGGCGCTTTATGTGGCAAATGAAAAGAAAATTTCACAACTCATTCTACAAAGTTGCATTGTATCAGGCTGTCCCTCGAAAAAGCATTTTATTGCTCAAGAATAGCTGTAACCGTTCGAGGGATTTCAACAGCGTCGTTCTCTTCAGCTCTAATTGCTATATATACTACAGCACCAAAAAGTAATAATTTTGATCAGTATTAACCCTGACAACTGGCACTTGATTCCACCCTCAGCACTAAGTGTGACACTCCTTGCAGGCATCAGCTGAACAATCTGGAGTAAAAGTTCAGGTGCGTGGAAAAAATAAGCTGAAGTTTTGTTTCTGAATAGAAAGCATTTTCTACGAAACACAAAGCACTGTTCCTAAGCTCAGACATAGCCAGGAATTTAAATATATAAATACCCTAAAATGTAGGCATTAATAGCTCAAGAAAAAAAAATTATCACAACAATGGACACATGCGTCTGGACAAAAGTCTATCCCAAAATATCCCACTAAAGTTTCAAAGCTTAATCATAATTATATAACTAATTGTGATCGTGGAAAAAAATTATATACTATACCGAATATTTCAGTGATCTAAGTCTGCAGGGACTTGAGAGGCCCGGAAGACAAATGAAATCAGCTGCTCTATACATGCAGCCTGTCCTGCAGAGGTGCCTGTCTTCCTCTCACTGGCCAATTCATACCTCTGATTCACACTTCCATGTATTCAAACAGGGAAAGTAATTCCAGGCAGCCAGCAATACCAATTAACAGCGTCACGGTTAATTAAATGCTTGCTCCAATATTTCCCATTACTTAACTGCAGGACATATGACTAATAAATCATACAGGTGCAGTACAAAGAAGGTATTTTATAAAGGAGAACTAAACCCCGCATGTTCATCACGTTAAACAAGGCTTTGCAACCTCCACCCTACATGAACTCCTACTTTGTATATTTGGTGAATAAAGCTCCACTTATCAGATCCTACCATAACTTATAACCGTGTTTTACATGCCAATGAGGGAAAAAGCCCCAAAGCCTTCCTCACTTCCAAGTAATTCTCTTCTTGTGGCTGGTTTTAAGCTTTGTCCAGTCTTCTCTCCCCCTCCCCCAGTTAAAACATGTGAACTTCAAAGTGACAAAAAACTCTGCTAAGAAGGGCATCTGCATCTGTGCTGACTCAGACTGCAACAGATCTCACAAATTAAAAAGAGAAAAAAAAGCAGCTGATTAGGGCTTTGAAGTTCCCTCAAACAGAATTTTTCTCTCGCATTTATTAAACCCCAAACACAGTTCTCACTTTAAACCCAGTCAACTTTACACATCTGACAACACATACTGTCCCAAGTGGACATGACAGATAAGATACCATTTCCCTTTTTCTCCTGTCATCTCCAACCAATTATACAAATTGTCTATTAAAAATGCGGGCCAGGAACGACACAACCAGTATGAGCACTCAAAGTGTAACACTCCCGTATTCCAGAAATGAGTTTCATCTTCTTGGGTTTCTGATGTTGTAGAGCCCATTAAGTATTTGTAATTTAAGAGTAATAAGAGTAATTTTTCTGAATGAAACCACATAGGTACTTCTGCCCTATGCTCCCGTTATTCCATGCCCTTATTGCCCATTTCTTCACTAAATATTTGGTTCTGTAATCTAAAGTATATGGCAGCAACTGAAAACTACTTGTCATGATCAGTGACTGACATTTCAAGCAGTTTTGCTGATATGATTTAACATGCTTGCCAAGTTTTGGAAACTGTGGTATCATTTCACAGTTCTGTAAAAAAAAAAAAAAAAAAAGATTTTTCAAACGTGTTTTTAATTGACAGTTGAAAGGGACATCTGCAATACAACATATGGGCATTCAGCACACACGTCAGTAAAAGCTGGCAGAAACACAGCTACATCCCTAATCAAAGCTGATAATTAAAGAAGTGGCATACGTTGTTTAGGTTTGAAGAGTCCCCAAATCGAAAATTACAAAAAAAAAAATTTACAGCTGAACGCTATCATTCTTCACACAGCAAATTCAAGTAACGATACATAATTACCTCAATTATATTCACTAAATAGCTGATTTTTTGCATGATTTATTAAACCATGAACATATTTTCTTGCATATTTCTGAGAAAAGTTTTCTTTTTGTAGTTTGACTTAATTATTTAAATGCATTTCAAGCTGCTTTCCCTCTGCATTGATGGGAGTCTGTCTTGCTGAAGCAGGTTGGAAGCATCAGAGCTTGACTTTTGCTCATCTTTGGGTGCTAAGTTGATAAGGCTTTCACTGAAACCAGCTAAGATTGCCATCACAAGGAATGGAAGGGGTAGAACTGTCAATTACTGTGTCGAAAAAGCAGAAGTGCTAAAAAATATTTCTGTTCTCTCTTTGGGAAAAAGCCAGATGCTGTATTGAGATCAGACAATAATGATGTTGAAATACTTTCCATTGCAGTAACTAAGGAGGATGTTAAAACAACTGCTACTCATCTCAAACAGTATTAAGTTGCCAGCTCTGGGTAATTTAGAAGTGAGTGTTTCAAAAGAACCAGCTAAGGACATATCCAGATGGTTAATGTTTATTATCAATTCATTTCAGAGCAGTGGGTAAGCCCCAGGTGACTTGGAGAATGTTAATATTATGTCAATATTGCAACAGGGTAAACAGAATGACCCAGATATGCTTGTCAGTGTTACATAAACCTGGGCAGAGACAGGGAGGACTTGAGACATAAAAAGAATTCTAAATAAAGATGGTTTGGTTAATGACGTTTGTGATGGTGTTTTAAATAAGGATGTGATTTTCACAGTAAGAAATAAGTACATGACAAATGAACACGATGTGCACATGCGAATTGGTCCAACCACAGGCCAATACATCTGGAAATGGAATTTAGATTTTAATCAAACAGGTTTATTGGTTCTTGATCTTTTTTATCATTACTTACCATTCAATGTTGTTAACAATGACCTGGAAGAAAACAGAAATCGTTTCTGATAAAGTCCTAGATGACAAGGATCAAGGAAGTGCAACATAATTTGAAGAACATGTCATTGTTAAAGGATTATTTTAACTATCCAGGCAGACACAAACCCCACTCATGGCAATACAGAGAAGCTTAAGGCCACACTTCTAGGAGTGGAAAATGCAAGCAGACCTGCTTTTTGGCATGGACAAAAATAGGTTCCTCCATAGGCCAACAGGGAATTCATCAGAAAAACTGGGACACCAAAACTGCTCTGCTCTCAGATGTCTCATTTCATGGTATCTTTTTGCAGCCTCTACCTTCCGTCTGTGCAACCCTAAATAAGCTGGATTTCTCCCAGTGGTTCCAATTCTCTCTTGATGCTTCCTAGCCCTGCCACCAGCATTTCCATCAGGTCTCCCAGGGTTCTGTTCCCCCTTCCAGTCTTCCCCCATATCCCATGTGCCCTGCTTTCAACACTGTCATAAATTCAATCTTCTCAAAAAGGCTGGGAGCCAACACTGAGTGCATAGGGTGTACATGGCGGTGCTGCCCTGGACTGGGGAGCTGAGACAGGATCATGGGACTACAGGATGGTTTGGACTCAAAGGGGCCTTAAAGCTCATCCAGTCACAGCCCCTGCCATGGGCAGGGACACCTTCCACCATCCCAGGTTGCTCCAAGCCCTGTCCAACCCGGCCTTGGACACTTCCAGGGATGGAGCATCCACAGCTTCTCTGGGCACCCTGTGCCAGGGCCTCCCCACCTTCACAGGGAAGAATTTCTTCCCAATATCCCATTTAACTCTGCTCTCTGGCGGTGGGAAGCTGTTCCCCCTTGTCCTGGCACTCCATGACATGAAAGAGCTGGGGGAGAGGAGACCTTTGCCAAGCAGCTACTCAGCACAAGACCATGACAAAGGGCACAAGTCAAATCCTTAAAGAGAAGTGACTCAAATTTGTCTGCTACTCCACTTTTCTAGTGCTCAGACCTCAAGACTTTGGAAATATGCAGATAGCTCAAAGGAGACTCACTAAAAAAAAAAAGTATTAGAGAAAAATATATTTTCCTAAAAACTTAATGAGGCCCTTCAACTTCAGGTCATCAAAGAGATGGTTCACCTTTGTCTGTCAGTCCCTGCGTGGGAATGAGCTCCCGTCATGAAAGGTCTGGTCAAAAAGGCTCCTTTCTCCAATTAATTCATGATGTTACTTTAGTCAGACAAAAGACCTACAGGAATAAATCACCCTCCCCAAATTAAAGATGTGTGTCTCAAACACATAACTGTATATTTCATTTTATGTGGTTGTTTACATCATTTTATCAACTTCCTTGATAGCAGATTCTAAAAAGTGCTAACTCAGAACGTGCAGTTGAAAATAGAAGAAAAAAAATGTATAGTCAACAGAACTGTGACAATCTGAGATGCAGGCAAGGAAATTCTCTGTCTCATTTCAATATGAAGGGGTGTTACTTGTACTGTGTACTCTAGGTGCTCAGAGGTGTCATGTTCAGCTCATTTATCCTGCTATTACTATTTTTACTAGTTTGCTCTAGGCGCAATCAGGACTTTCTGAGAACAATCCCTGAGAAAGGAGCTTTTTGTTTGTTTGCTTGAGTTCTGTAATGACTCAGAACTGGGGCAGCCAGGTGATGAGGGTATTGCACCAACCCACCCAGCTGCGAGCTTCCGTGGGCTGGGCGCAGCCCAGCACAGCCCTAGCTTGGATTCTTCTATTAACATGCAAAATCTGGATTGCAATCCCTTTAAAAGTTTCTCCTTGATCTAAAAGCAACAAGAGAGGGCAGCAGCAACACCTAGGAAAATCGACTTCGCCATATAAAAATGGCTGAGTCCGTGTTTACTTTGGCTGGAAGACAAATCACACATCATTTAGCTCTTGTCTACCCACGGCAGATTAACAAATACTTTCTAATCTCACATTCTTCACATTTAATACACCAGTGGCATCACTCCTGATCTATGCTAAGTGAGATCACTGCCAGGATCTTGCATTTAGGTATTTAAAATAAGAGTTGAGAGCAGCAAAAAGCCAGAAAATGTCAGCACAACTGTCCACAACCGAGTGGAAGGTCATGGCAAAGTTGTTCTCAATTTGCGCAGAACCAGTGACTCACAAGGTAAATAAATTCTCACATTTGCCTCCCCAGGTTCAGTGCAGCTCTCAATTTTTAGCCTCTCCACTTTGCTTGAAAACAAAGAGAAACTGAAGGCAGTGAATTTATTATTTTGTGTGCTTGGCTTTCATCCTCTCTGCCTGCTAAACGTTTCCTTTACACAAAGAAAATGCAGAGTTTGGTGACAGCCATTGCAGGGCTATAAACAAAATCTTTCCAGGGCCTACTGGAAGGCAGCATCCGATTGGAGCTTCTCAGTGAAACCTACACGTCCAGTTGTATACCCTAGAAACAAAATATTTTGTTATAGCTGTTGCTGAAATCACAAGCACATAAACTGACACAGACATTCGGGGTGTGTTATCAAGGGAACATTCACATTCATTCTGAATTCATCAGAGTATATTTTCTTGGCTGACTCACAGCCCCAGATATATACGTATCATTCACTTACAGACGTTTTATTAGAGGAAAAGAGTTTACATTGAAAGATTACACAAGTGTGACATTACAGAGCCATGAGTCACACATCTTTGTGTACAGCGTTACCATGCATTCAGTGTATTGATTCTGCTCCAGTCACAGAAGTTTGGCTGCTCCTTCTGGCCAACCTGTGAACTTTTAGAATGAAAACTATAGAAAGTTAAACAAGAGATATTCCTGATTTTAAAACATGTGTAGCTATTGAGAAGATCATTTACTCACCCTAGCAACTGAGCTTTCTCGAAGTGGCTAAACACAGCCACAAGCCTGGGATGGGCTCTGGTGAACAGGCTCATAAATCTTCGGAGAACCAGAGCCCATCAAGGGCATTGCTCCTTCCGCTCCTGGGGCACACCATGCATAAAAGTGAGAGCTGTTCTCTTGCACTCTCCTGATTTCCAGCTCACTTAGAAACCCTTTTAGAAGTGATTGCAAAGGAAATATGGAGGAGGAAAGGAGAAAGCATAGCTCTTTCTTTGAACAGGCTCTCAAAGAATCAGTCTGTCCCTTGATAAATCACAGTTTTCCCCCCTTTCAGAACTGCCAGTTTTGCTCCTGGATGATGGCCAAGCAGCCGTGATCCTCAAAAACTGGAGTCTGGGGCACGTTATCAGAAGTTATTGGAGAATTGCTCCTTCAGACTCAGCATCTGAGCTAGAGGCCAAGGTAAGGGAGAAGAACAATCTTCCCTTCTGAAAAAACAAGCCCAAAACCATAAATTGCCTACAACCAGAGGAGATCACAGAAGCTACATGCCCTTTTTTCTCTCATAATGTCACACTGCAACATTGATTTTGGCAATCTTTGTGCCGCAAATGGAAATTCTGCTACAGATTTGGACTTCCATTAAATGCAAAACTCCAGTGAAGACTGTACAAGAGTGCCATCGAACACCTTTTTATCAGCACCAAGATGCATCTGGGACCTTTAAGGTGACCAGTGCCAGAGGGCCCCATCATCAGCTCAGCAGTTTACCCATGGGAGCAGGGCGTGTCTCCCTCACTGTGCTCCTGACACCTTCCACTCCCACCCTCTTTTTCTGAGTCTGATTGCACCACATGCCCCAGAGATGAGGCCGGGTTGTGGGGCAGCTGCTTGGAGGTGTGGGGGGATCAAACCCCTAATTCATGGTGTCTTTCTTAGTGTCCCCAGGGCAAGGACCCCTCAGTGTTCCCCATCCCACAGCAAGTCCCTCAAAGTCTCTGTTGAAGCTCGTAGCTATCAGTATCCCCTCATGTCACAGATGGTCCCTTGGTGTTTCCAGGTCAGGGAGCCCTCAATGCCCTCCACCGCACAGCAGGTCACCCACAGTGTGTCTCAGCAGAGGGTCCCCTCATGTCAGGAAGGGTCCTGTAGGTGTTTCCAGGGCAGGGTCCCCTGTGGCCCCTCATCCCACCGAAGCCTCTCACAGTCTCTCTTAGCACATGCTCCAGGATCCCTCAGTGTCCCTGGAGCAGGGACATAGAGACCCCTTGGCGTCCCCCCAGCTCACTTGGGGCAGGGACCTCTCAGTGTCCCGTCACTGGCTGCTGTCCGAGGTGGGGGCCGCGGCTCTACGGCCACTGCCCGAACCGAGGGTCGCGGCTCCCCGGCCGCCCGCAAGCCCCGCGCCGAGGGGAGGGCGGCGAAGGGGGCCCGTCCCCGCTCCGCTCCGCCCCGCTCAGGCTGGGACCGCCGCCGCCGCGTCCTTTTATACCGGGGCTAAATTTAGGCTGCGCCCGAGCCGCTGCCTCCCGCCCGCCCCGTCCGGGACGCGTTTCCTCCGCTCCTGCAATTGGCCTGAGGCCGCCCGCGCCCGCGTTATAAGGTGCGGAGGGCGGCCGGCCGCGCTTGTCCCGCACCATGGCGCTGAGCGACACCGCCCTACCCTCCTTCGCCACCTTCGCCAGCCCCTGCCGCGAGAAAGCCCTGCACGAAGTGAGTGTCCCCCGCGCCCAGCACCGACGGCTCATCGCACGGGTGGCCGGCGGAGCCGCCGCCCCGCTGCGCCTCGAGTCCGTCCCCCTCCGTCCCCCAAGGCGAACGGCACCTCTAACCCTCTCCCTTTTCTCTCTCCCCAGAGGTGGAAGTGCGAGCAGGAGGCCAAGACCCCCGCCGGCACCTGGGGCGGCCTCTCCCCACGCAAAGAGGATGAGGATCTCAACAACGTGCTGGATTTTATCCTTTCCATGGGGAGCGATGGCTACGGCCAGGGCGGTGCCGGCGGGGACTATCCCCCTGCCCAAGGCGAAAGCGGTGGCTTTTACCAGACAAACTCGTCCCCGGGATGCTACAGTGCCCTGGAGCAGGGCAGCCCCCCGCCCTACAACGCCGGCATCGTGCCGGAGATGATGCGTTCCGAGATGGACTCTAACTACTGCCCTTCTGGCAGCGTCCACGGGCGGTTCTTTGTGACGCCCACCTTCGGGGGCCCGCAGTTCGTTGAGAACATTAAGCCCGAACCCGACATGGACAGTTATGGACCGGTCCTGGGTCTGGTGCCCCAGGCTTGCCCAAAGATCAAGCAGGAGGGGAACGCGACCTGCATGATGGCCTACGAGCAGCCCCGGGTGGCCAGTTCCCCCCAGATCCCTGGGGCAGAGACGCCCCCGCTGAGCCCTGACGATCTCATGGTGAATGACTGCCACACACAGATGATGTGCCCCTCGTCCGTCTCATTCCAGCAAAGTTACCACCCGGCCTCCGGCTTCCACCACCCACAGACCCACCTCCAGTACCCGCAGAACACCTCCCAGTTTGGCCTTTTCGAGGACAGCCTGCCCTTACAGCCCTCGGCTCCTAGGGGCATGCTCACCCCTCCTTCCTCCCCTCTGGAGCTGCTGGACTCCAAACCAAAGCGAGGACGCCGGTCCTGGCCAAGGAAGAGGACGGCCACTCACACGTGCACCTATGCTGGTTGTGGGAAGACTTACACCAAGAGCTCACACCTGAAGGCCCACCTCAGGACACACACAGGTAAATATTGCTGATGGCCTTCATACGGAGATCTGCTGTGTGCCGGTTGGGATAGCCCTGTGTAAAACAGTTTGCAGCCTGGGCTTTTACCCTGTAGTCTGTTAAATTCACGGCTGAGCTATGGCAGGTGGTCAGGTCTGTAACCTAGGTGTTTGCCTATGTAGTCAAAACTTTTCTAAGCGCTTCTAAAGCCCTTTCTCCAGAGATTTTCACTGCAGGTATGGGTGAGTACAGGAATTTCTAGTAGTTTAGCTTAAAAGCACTTGGATCTTGCTGTGGAAGGGCTTGGTAGCAAATAAAGGGATAGCTACGATAAAACTCAGCAGGTTGCCTGGTATATGACGCCATGCTGAGTCACGCTCTCCGATTTCCCCAAACAGGTGAAAAGCCCTACCACTGCAACTGGGAAGGCTGCGGCTGGAAGTTCGCGCGCTCTGATGAGCTCACCCGTCACTATCGCAAGCACACGGGCCACCGGCCCTTCCAGTGCCACCTCTGCGACAGGGCGTTCTCCAGGTCGGACCACCTGGCTTTGCACATGAAGCGGCACATGTAGCTCCAGGGACTCTGCCCTGCCGACAGTGGACCTTATTTAACTGCTCAGGTGCAGAAGCGTTAAAAATCTGTAGCTGGTACTACATAGGGAGGCACCGACCGACGCTCCAGGACGGACACTGAGGATCTGACAGAAGGAGGCTTAGCCAGGCATCTCCTGCATAGAATCTGCCGTGACTGAATCAGTGACCTGCCCGTCCCGGTCAGGAGAACAGGGGTTATTTATGCAGCTTCTGTTAAGGGTAAACTCCATAAGACTCCATACAGATTGTACAGAAGAAGCTGTAAATATGGTGTTTTTTTTCGATTTTAACTGCCCATTCCTAAGCTTTACAAGACAATGTTTGTATGGAAACTGCCTGAAGTTGACCCTAGAAGAGATAAAATGAATGTTACTGTAGCTAACAATGTTAGTTTAGATCTCAGTTGAAGGCATGGCTAAGAGAACACTCCTCTTGTTAGACTGTTTGGTTCACAGGTGCAATAATATTCTTGTTTGCCATGATCTACACTAGAAGTACAGGGCTTGATGTCTTGTAAGAAAATAACCTATTTACTGTAATTTTTTTTATATATTGTAAATAATTTTATACAATGAGAAATATTGTATATGTAAATAGAAGACAAATGGGTATTTTGCCTATTTCTGTTTTTATAAAAACATAATTTTTCAATGTTTGAAAACATTTCATCTTTTTAATAAAATAAGTTTTTAATTGCTGTGATTTTTATTCTCCTTTGAGATCTCCCTGTTACTTTTTCCCTGATGGCTGGACCAGCAACCACCTGGTTGTGTTTTAAATTATCAACAACTCTAAGAAGACACTTAAAAAAATCGGAGCCATGGATTTTTCTGAAATAGATAACAGAGTAACGAAGTTATTCTCAGTGGTAAATAAGACACAGGACAGTGCTTTATCAAAAAATCAAATAGGAAAGTAGATCATATTCAAAATATACTTCCTAAAAATGGTTAACTAAGCAACGCTGTAATTTCAGTCTCATTTCTAGTTTATGCTAGACTATTTTAATAGCATTCTTAATGTTTTCCAGATGCAGTTATAGTTTTGCCAGCAGTGTGTGGGTTTTTACTATAAATTTAAACACTGCATTTTTGTAATTATGGAGGCTTATTTTAAGGCATTCTTGTACATAAATTATCCTTGTTCTTAAGAGCTCAGTGCAGAACTCCAATAGAACAGGAGTGGAATTCAAGCATGAATTCACAACACAGGCTAAAATACCTTCATAACTCATTCCCCAAAACTTAAATTCACTTAATAATTTGTAGTGCCACCTAGATTTCAGGAGTTAAGAAAGTTATTAACTGTTTGGGGGGAAAATCAGCCAGGAATTGAGGTTCTGAAAACTAATTGCTAATAAACTGGATACTGCAACAGCTATAGCAGTAAAGAGAGCTGCAAAAGTCAAATTGAGTCCCCAAAAGATTCTTCACAGCTGTAAATGAGCTCAGAATTCCAAGCAGTAAACCCAAGCAGTTGTCCTGACAGTCTGATGGGCATCCTCTGTCTTTACAACTCCAGTGTTGTGGTGAGTCTTGATACTTGTACATCACTGCTGATCAAATCTGCAGATTCAGCTTAATAGTGCAGCATTTTTTTCCTTAACATCTGGATAGTTGGAACTTGGTTTTAATCAGGATTGTGACCTTTTTTCTGACTTTACATGTTAGAATACACAAGAATGAAATCAACAGGAATGCATTTAGAGTAACTACATACATAGCTGTTCTTCTGTGAAAGCAAAGGCTGAAGTTGTTCATGTGGAACAGATGTATTTTGGGCTTCTAATCATTGGCATGGAAGAATGAGTTCCACATTTCACTTTTATAGCTCTTTCAAAGTGAAATATAAGGGAGCTTTAACGTTTCTTCATCAAAAACAAAACTCATTTATTTGCTAGAAAAAAAATAAATTGCACAATCTAATTCCAGAAAGTGAGGATGACTTAAAGATGTTCTAAACTTGGCACATTCATTGTTGCAACAGTTCTAGGTATTTCCTTCTCTTTCCCCATAGCTGAATATTTTCATATTTCAGCATGTCCTTTCGTGTTTATAACTTTAAGAAAACAACTTCTAAAATTCTTACTCTCATCTCTTCATACTCACCTGGCTTTCCCTTGCTCTTTCTGAAGAACTGGAAGTAGTTTTAGTCATTCCCAGTTTTCAGCATTCCCAGTTTTTGTTATAACCCGGGTTTCAGTAATACAGTGCAAGCTTAAACGATTCCCTTCTTCATAATGCAATTTAAAAGACAAAGAGGTGTGACAACTCAGTGCCCAGCCCCATATCTGCCTTGGGGAGGGCCCAGCCAGAGCTCTCCAGTGGTGGGGAAGATCTTGGAAGCATCACAACATTGCAACGCACTTCTCTGGCTCTGCTTGTCCCCAGTCCTCTCCTGACCTCTGGTAGAGGCTGGATATAGGTCTGACCAGTTTTCTTCCCTTCCATATCCTCAGCCTGGAGAAGAGGGCTCCAAGGAGACCTAAAGGGGCTCCAAGAGAGCTGGAGAGGGACTTTGGACAAGGGCTGGAGGAACAGGACAAGGGGGAATGTCTTCACCCTGCCAGAGGGCAGGGTTAGATGGGATGTTGGGAAGAAATTCTTCCCTGTGAAGGTGGTGAGGGACTGGAATAGAATTCCCAGAGAAACTGTGGTTGCTTCATCCCTGGAAATGTTCAAGGCCAGCTTGAATGGGGCTTGGAGCAACCTGATCTAGTGGAAGATGTCCCTGGCTACGGCAAGGGGTGGAACAGGATGGACTTTAAGCTCCCTTCCAATGCAAACCATTCTGGGATTCTGGGATTCCAAGTCAGGTGCGGCCAGTCAATGGCACGAAGGCATTGTGTGCTGCTCAGGGCCTTTGTGCAGAAATAAATGTCACCACAGTCACTGACCCCCTAAAAAACCCTCATGTGGCTACTCTGCGGCACCCACCACCACACTGGGTACTTCTCCTCCTGCTCCTCCTCCTCCTGCTCCTCCTCCTCCTCCTCCTCCAGTGGTTCAGCATGGGAGCATCCAAACCTGCCTTTGCTCCGGGGAAGAGTCTGGCTGTGAGGGTTATCACCTCTGCTGCCTCTGCTACTGCTCGCTAGAAAGTCTTCAGATAAGACAGTCGGTATCGGCCTGATAGCATGGTACCAAATAGCGCTCAGACCCTGATGAGCAGTGGAGACATGGAAAGAGGAGCAAGTGGTGGTGTCTGAGCTTTTAGATTTGTGACTCAACTGAAAACAGAGCAGAGGAATCCTCATGCATAAATGTAAAAGACCTCATATAAAAACATATAAAGACAGGCCTCTGAAAGTGGGGAGGGATGGGGGGACAAAGCACTAATAAAAGTTCACAAGAAACTTTCTTGTCATTGTTTAAGGGAGGGCATCTGTGATAATTGCTATGTGGTCTTTACAGGAAACTGCATGTTCTTGAATCTTGAGATCATCTTGTAGCAGAAAAAAAAGAGATGCTGATCTTATTCTTCTCACATTCCATTATGAGTAATTGTCAACTCTCTTTTTTTTCCTCTCTCTTTAATTGTTTTAAATGGGTACATCCAAAGATGTTTCGCTGTAATTCCAGTAATCTACCAAGCCTCCCCTAGTCAGCAGGAAACCACTAATGCTCCACATCTTCTACTAACTGGCCATCAGGTTATAATCTTTTAAATAATTTTGTTCTAATTAACCATCTGCCTCCCAGGGAGCATCCAGCAACCACAACCTGCAGCTATCCTGGATTTGATTTTGACATACCAGGGAAAGGAAAAAACTACAGAAGTTGTAGTTAAACCTGATGGAAGGAAATGCAGAGTCCGTTGAAAACAAGATTTTCGCACATATTAATGTAAGATACCACAGCCATGGGCTCACTATTGTTGTAAGACAGATTGTGAGATAAGGTAGAGCAGGTTAAGTGCAGAAACAAGCAAATCGTGCACAATGATCCTAGTGAAAATTTTAGTAAATATTGCCAAACTCAGGTACCATCCAGAGCAGTCACTGGTCTAAGTCAGTTCATTCCATGTGGAGTTTCAGAGCGTTGTGTTTCACTTTGCTGAAAATGGTTTTTCCTCACCCACTGAGTTAAGAAGAGCCAGTTAAACTCCTCCGAGATGGGACCTCACTGTCAGAACACACTGTAATCCTGAAACGGCCCAGAGCAGGACCCGGTCCAGCCGCCACCACAGAGCCATTTGGCTCGGTCACCTTTTGGCTCTTGAAGGTGACACGGCGCCCTGTGCTCACCCAGCACCACGCTAGCACCACGCAAGCACCATACCAGCACATTGTGCATACCCAGCACCGCACCAGCACCCTGTGAAACAGTCCAGCACCACACCAGCACCCTGCACACAGCCAGCACTGCGCCATCACCCTCTGCACAACCAGCACTGCACCCTGCGCACAATCAGCACTGCATCCTTTGCACAACCAGCACCCGGCAAGCCAGCAGGCAGGGCACTTTCAAATCTCTTTTTTTCAACCCTTAAGTGGAAGGCTGGAGTAGAAACCCTCTGGTTTTTCTGGACGTTTATTTTAGATTCAGTTTTGCAGCTGATCACGTCTGGGAGAGTTGAAGCTTTAGTACCAGCCATGGCTCACCTCTTGCAGGATGGGGCATTTCAACCTGTGCAAGCCCTTGGTTACTCACAGCCATTTACAAACTGCCTGAAAACGTTGACTGTCTCTAAACTTTGGTCTTCCATCCACAAGAATGCCAAAATAAGTTTGTCCACTCTTCAAATTATAGGATTGTGTGGTTCTGTGGTTTTCTGTGGTAGCAGCTCTGTGGTTTCTCAAGCTATTTTGTGCACCTCTAACACAGAGTAGCTGTTAGGCTTCGCTTAAATTGAATTTTCGAAGCCAGAACCCCAAGCTCTAGCAATTTCTTTTGCTATATTTAGATAAAACAACTACAACAAAGTCATGGAGCCATCACTATGGTAACTAGCAAAAAATTCAACCCAAACCCCATGTAATTTAACAGGGAGAAAGCCATCCACACTGCTAGCATCCAAAACCTACTTGGTGGCATCTACAAACCTTAAAATTCCTGGGTGTCCTTGAAGCAGCTGCTCTCAGCTGGGTCTGTCCCAGATCCCACCTGCCCAAGACATGTCCTACATGCTGTGAGTGAAGCAGGCAGAGCTCTGAACTCCGGCACTACGGCAGCTTCTCTGCTGTGGCCCAGGCTCCGGCAGAAATGATTTGGAGAAGTAACTGGTTTACAAGCCAAACATTAGTAACCTAAAGCACATAGCCATGGCCAGTTCACAGGCCCTGGAGGTAAGCAGTTCAACATATCGATTCCCAGAGACTCCTTAAAGCTCTGTATGATTTGATCCCAAACAACCCATTCTCCATCACTTCAGCTGAGATTAGGAACAGCCCCTGCCACAAACCAGCACCTTCCACTTGCAGCACGCAAGCAAAGGATGCAGGGATTTATCCTGAACTTGTTAGGTAGAAGATATATTTGATTTACTCTTTTGAGGTCTGATTTTTCAGGCACAATTATTTGATCTTATAATATTTAGTGCAGACACTAAAGAGGAACCATAAGCACTGCTTTATAGAATGAAGAGGGGTTAACTTTACCAAAACCTCCTTTCTAAGCACAAGGAGAGCAGAAGCAACCAACTTTTCATTTACTCTGTAACCATTGTTAGGATTAGTTACCTGCTTATTTACCTGTTCCCTTTGTAAGTCCTTTTAGCAAATCAGAAGTTTTCTGCCTGTTGTTGTGAGCGTAAATTCCGCAACACAGAAACTGCAGGTGAACTTACCTGGTACAGGTTTATAACTAAATAGGGTATCACTTCAAATCACTTTTACTTTGGTTTCTTGCACTTCTTACAGTTCGGAGCATACCTGGAGTTCTGACTCATTATGTCATCAGGAAATATCTGGAATATCATATGGGATATGATCTCCTGTGACATTTAATATATTAGGTGAATAGCTACTGGGCCTGAGGCCTAAACACAAGACAAAACACAGACAAAAATATCCCCAGATCCCAACGACCACTTTTTTACAGCCTGTGTGCAATGACAGCATTAAGTAGGTTTTGTTATCTTAATGATTTTATATTATATTGCAAAATAAAGGATATGGAATGCCTGGATGTCCTTTCTGTGGATGCAAGGGATAGGCAGAGAGCACAGGGCTTTGTCATTCTGAAAACTGTGATCAAGGACCTTTATGGGAAGCTAAACAGCAGAAATACATTATGTTTGCCTCTGGCAGAGTCCTGTGAGATTTCATCAATAAGGAAGGCTACAGCAATTTTAAGAGATGCTGCATCAGCACCAATAAAAAGTTTTAATTGTGGTCATTACAGTAAAAAAATGCCAACCAGACAGGAGGGAAAAGGTCCTCAAGAGTGACTACACTGATACTCACATACAGCAGACGGGAGATTCAGCAATTCCAGAGACAGACCTGATGGCACTTCCAGCATAGGGGTGGCACTGACGACTCCAAGAGCTCAGAATTCCAAGAGGAGAGCTGGGCTTGGGACATATTTAGGTACAGTCAATAAATGCTACAGTTGTGTTTGAGGTTTAACAGTTGGGCTCAGATGTTGGACAGCCTTTAGGGTCAAATTTCCTCATCCTGAACAGGATGGTGATGCTTTTCTTCCCTTCCCAGTGAAGGGGCTCTTAGGTCATGCTGGGTACAGGGGAGTCCTTTCAGATTAAGCCTGGACAACGTGGATTAGGAAAGCATTTGGGGAAGTGTAGGGATGAGAATGCGGTGTATGTCAGACCCCAAAAACCTGAGTGGAAGCAACACACGGGACGCTGGATCATGGTTTTATAAGAGATGAGAAGCACGACACAATGAGAGGAATTGGTAGGGAGTTGTGCCCATCCATGATGTAGCGCAGTCAAATCCTGCTCCAAAATGTCAACGTACTAAAAATATTGGAGAGAAACCTGCCTTGGCAACCTGCTGCTTACTTTGTCCAGGTGAGCGGAAGCAGCCAGTGAACAGCTGGGAGAAGAATGAGTCAAAGTGAGTAAATGGAACAGCCCACTAGTGAGGTGTGTTTTTCCAGCCAGCCAAAGGTTGTCTTTGGTGATCTCCCCAACCACTCCTGGCGTAAATTGCCAGGAAATCCAGCATTGCTGCATACAAATTGCTTGGAAAGGGTGTGGCGTTGGATTTGGGACTGGTCTGCTCAGCCCAAGTGTGGCTGGGACAGGGAAGAAAGAGAAGGACAGGAGGGAAAACAGTGCAGAGGGCATCAGCCAACAGGAAAAAGATTTCAGTGCAGAGAATAAAGTGGTTGTTCAAAGCAAGATTCACAAATTTAACATAAAAACTTGTGAAATTGTGGACAAAAAAAAAAGTAAAGAGAGAGTGCTGAAATCTCAGAGCTCCAAAAAGTAACTTTTCATTTATTATATTAAACAATAACATTTCTCTTATATTAAACAATAAACACATGAGATGGGTTAAAATTAAAATACCTTACAATTTGTTATAACATTTGAAAGATAAATATAACCACAATAATGTACATATTTGGAGATATTAGTCAGATTTAGGTCACCATTGCAGTTTCTGCTTTGTGTTTCCACCTTTTTCAGGTCAGACTGAAGAATGGTATATTAAAAGGGACAACAGAAGAGCACTCTACTTTCAACAGCAGAAGGAACCACAGTCACTAGGAGTTTTCCTTCGAAACTTAAAGGGAGAGGCAGAAGTTGTAAAAACGAAAATTCCATTTTATAACAAATTAGCCTTTATTTATAAAACTTTCAAGTAAAAAGAGCAGTATATCAACTGATCAAACAGGTGTGTCAATGAATTACAGTTAACATATTTACTCTAAAAATAAATCTTCTATGATTCCATCATACTCCAAGCAAAATTCCTTCCTAGGAAAAGATGGTTGTTGTGAGGTCTACATAGATGCAATATATAACCAAATAGATAACAAAAAACTTGGCTGTTCCACTAGTATAGGAAGATAATTGAATTAGATCATTAATAGCAGAGATCAATTACTTCAACAGCGTTCCAGCTCTAAATGAGGATTAAACAGAAATGAAATTCCTGAGAGGGAGGAATGAAATGCAGAAGAAAGGAGAAATCAAACTCTTACACAAGGGAAAGCAACAATTCTACTTGGACCAAAACTCCTTGGGCCACAGTTCTACAGAACAAATATTCTTCTCAATGGAGAAACACTGAAGAAGAAATAGTAACCCCAGAAGGATTATAAGAAGAATCCAAGAAAAGTGCATTATCTCTGAGCATAAGATGACAAAATAATCTCTACAATACTGCTAACGAATTTCACAGATGGGAATTAAAAATAAATAGGCTTATACAGACAGAGCTTGGAATTTCTTACACTTTGAGAGCACAGTACATGGAACAAGATATAGGAAGGACTGATGACCCTCACAGGGCAGAGGTTCCATAAGGAAAAATTTGCCTATATAAAAATATTTCATACAGCATTATTGTGGAAGTATGACTTTTATGAGCATCTGTTTTTATTGCAGGGTGACCGGAAGGTTTTACGGCGAGACAATTTGAAGGTAACTGAGGGAAACCACTCGAGGCAAATGTGAACACACAGTTCTGTGAAGGGTAATGTGGTAATTCAATACCTGTGTCCTACGTGCACCGTCTGCACGTGCAGGTTCAACGTGAGTAATTGTCTGTCTGTCCTGTTTAACTGTTGTGCCTCAGTGCTCTGCGCAATCGAGGGCTTTCCGTGAGTCATTCCAGTAGTATATATTTCTTATAAAACGTGTGCCACCATAAAACCCTTCTAAACTCTTAGTGATTGCTCAAGGTACCACAGAGTCTAGTAATTTATCTAAGTAGAAAGCAGAATCACCCCCACTCTTTCCTCTAAGCCAAATATGCAATGGATAGTTGTTCCTTCTGAAGTAAAAGCTTAGGTGGAAATGGAGGAAAACCAGAACTGGAATCCAGATGACAATTATGCGCAACCAATCTAACTGGAACGAAGCAAGAAAAACATGTTTTCCACCTTTGCCTGTGACTGTTTGGGGTGTGTGTACGAGAACAGCTCCTTACAAATCATTTTTTAAAAAGGAAAAAAAAAGGAAAGAGGGAAGTGAAACTACAATCAAACACAGGAGAAAACTCACTGCCTTGGCCCAGAGAAGAAAGATGACATGCAAGATCAGCAGTTGAGCCTACGTTCCAAGTAGATACTTTAAAAACTCCAAAGAATGTGAAATTACATCCAGTGCAGATGATTACTACTTTCTGCCAGGGTTCTCTTACACCTAGCACAGCTAATGAATGCAGTTTTTCATGTCAATGAAAGAAATCTTGATATAAATTGATTAGAAGTAATTTCTCCTCTTTTCTTTAACCAGGACTTTGAAATTCTCAGAGCCATGAGCTAATCTGAATTTCTGTAAAGACTCCAATTCTGTGTCCATCTCTGGTTACAGAATTCATACATACACACAAGCTTTAATATATAGAATATATCTGCATATTCTACATATTCGTTGTATATACACATTTTATGTACAGCACAAGGAACTATATACTGGACATAGCATGTGGACATATAGAGTATATACACACACTATGATTACATTATACAATACTCTATATATATATATATATATATATATATATATACACACACACACACGCACACAAATAATATGGATCTCACTGTACACTGTATATGCACTGGGGGTATTCACATTTTCCATATCTTACACTGTATGTATTTTCTCTGCCCAAATAGCAACAAGTCTGTTTGCGCCTTAAATTTCACTGTTCTGGAGGAAGATCAATGTCTTGCAATAAAGTTTTGCCTCAAAGGGCAAGTGCAGGTATTGTACAAACACTGAGTTACAGCATAGGGAAAGAATGTGGGGAATCTTCCTTTTTATATGAAAAACTATATTAAATACAAAGTGAGAAATCACAGCTAGGTTTTCTTTTACTGCAGTGACAATATTTTGAAACAAGAGTGTTTCAGTAAACTTAATGTTCCTTAATCTAATACTGTGCATAGAAAACGTTGCGTTCTGTCCTTGTTCATTTGTTGATCTGCAGTTACTGTCCAAGCAAATATGAGGAAGAGTCAATAAGGAAATATAAAAACAAGCCCTAACACTATATAGAATGCTGGATTAATTCATATTTCTGCCTCCCTGCTGGACATCTTGCAAACACCCTCTCACTGGCTTAGAAGTACTATAAATTCAGTATTTTAGGGTCCTGAAAAAGCAGCAGAAAGTCTTTTTATGGTACAGAACTTCAAAAATGCATCAAGCTGTTCAGTCATCCTCCTGTCCCACTGGAGTGACATCATCCAGTCCAGAACTGGTATTCCTTCCTAAATTTTATTGTAGCAGAAGAGACACCACAAGGACTCAGGTCCAAGTGAGCAGAAGGATCTTACGCATGGATACAGTTTGTTTAACTTCATTGAGAATCCTGCAGCCACTTGCTTTTGAAAATTGATCTTTCACAGCAAAAGTTTTATCATGTTACCTAAAGACAGACCTAAGTTAGCTCTCAGACACTTCAAGTCCTATACACCAACAGAAGAGAGAATTTTTTTATATTTTAGTATGTTTGATCATGTAATCAAACATATATTAGAGAAAAATTATTGCAATGGGAAGGGATTTCAAATCAGGTTTTGCAAAATTAGAAATAGCTTCTATTGCATCCCAAAGGGCTCATTAAAGGACAGTATTAAAGATCATTATACGGTTGGTTTTGGTATTAGAAATAAATCTTCTCTCCTTCTGAGGAGAATAAAAGCTTCACATTATTTGTAGTACCATTAGCACAGGAGACACACAGCAAAAGGGGAGTTGTGACTCCTAAAGATTACATCCTAAACGTGGATGGATGCTTGTGCACACCCACCCACCCACCTACCTCCCCACAAAAGCCTGAGACTAGAAATGCCACATCTTGGCTGAATTTCAGAGCTGAAAACTACCAAGATGCTTAAAATGATCCAATCTGACTCCTCTGTGTAAGGAAAACATCCAGGATAAGGCAACCCCAACAGAACAAAGATCGTTTTCATTCACTGAGCAGGCACTATTGTTGTAGTACGAAAATAAAAGTATGGAAGCGAGGACATAAAAAATAGAAATGCATTAAAGATTATGAAGGAATATCACATTCAAAAAAACCAGAGAAAATGTTGTAAGATAAGGGCTGCATCAGTAAAAATCCAGAATGGAAAGCTTTGTATTCCCAGAGAACAAAGGACAGGAAAGAAGACTGAGGACATTTAAAAATGTTGTGCTAGATCCCTACTCTGTGAGACAGAAAATTCCAAGGCAAACACAACTGAAGTTTTAGAATTCCCGTAATCAGAAAAGGCATTTCTAGTAAGCAAATTTAATTCACAGCCTTATTTTTCTAATGTCAAACACATTCTGTGTTGTCTTTTCCAGGTGGAAGCATTCAGTGCATATAAAACCTGTTCCTACCTGGTCTGAATACTGCAAACTGTATTTTAGAGCCAACTCAGACAGTGCTGCCAGAACTGATGTGCGAACGTGTATTTGGCAACTAAAATCTGATTCAACTTGGCTTCATTTCAGCTAAATCTGCTCGATATGTAACCCCAAAGAGGCGGAATTAAAGAAGCAGAGGTAGGGACTGTACCAGAGAGTCACTTGGGTAACACAACCTAGTCTGTGTGCTGGGAGTTGGAGTAAATGAGGGTACAATGAGTTGTAAGGGTGAGCACTCCTCAAACTTAGCAACTTTTCCACCACTTGATTTCTTGATGTCACATTAAAGCAGCACCCAAATGTGTATCGCCATCCTGAAATCCTGTTTGCTTACAATAAAGCAAAATTTTACTTCATAATTTAACTGCTGAATTATTTATCCCATTTACTACAACTGAATTAACTTCCTCTTTTAGTCATATACAATTACTAAAACTCAATGCAAACAAATGTTTTAATTAGAAGAACTACTAATTTCTAGAGTCTTCAAATTTGTACTGTTTTATAGAGTTCACAGTTTGTATCCATCATATATAAATGTAAAAGCCATAACTTCTGGATAAAAAGGGACCATCTAATAATGAGTTTATGCTTTGACATAGATGATGCAGAAGATGTACTGATTAGCCTACCATGAATTATTAAACAAATGTAACAAGTGAAAACTAATTCTATAAATATTCTCTTTTCATGACATTTTCTTTGAAATTCATACTGCAGCCTCAAAGACCCAGTGGAATTCAGGTTATAAAAAACAAGATTCACAAGCTGCAGTTTACTCTATGCAACATTTGTGTTTCAG
The DNA here is from genome assembly GCA_013398115.1 of Falcunculus frontatus. Taxonomy (NCBI): domain Eukaryota; kingdom Metazoa; phylum Chordata; class Aves; order Passeriformes; genus Falcunculus; species Falcunculus frontatus. Next base: position 517,955 of record VZRV01008789.1, read on the forward strand.
AGAAAGAAACTTTCAGTACCTTAGGATTATACGCTAAATTTCTTACAAGCAATAAATTTTGTCTAGAACATATAATACAGCTTATACAGTGTTTCCTGCAGATTATGGACTTGAGAAGCCACACAGAGCCTGGTCAGACACAACCAGCCAGTCCTGTTTAGATCTGAAGGTGACTAAAATTATTTGCACAATATAAACCAAGGATTTAGTATTTTTATAAAAGCCTTGTTCCAAGGCTTCTCTTAGACAGGGTGGAGCCCAAGACCCTCTTTAAGAGTTTGGCATGTCAGCCTTACTGAGTGCAATGGCCAGCTCAAGGTCTTCTTGTTCTTGTCTCCGCAACCGAGCCAGTCTTTCCTGCTCTGCTTTTTCACTCTCCCGCTTCGCCCAGGCCAGCTGCTGTTCCTCATTTCCAAACTAAAAAATGAAAGTGGAAAATGAATTAATAAAGTTACCAACCAGCTCAAAGAAATTATGCAAAAAATGCAAAGAATCAGACTTATTAAATATACAGGTCAAGTACATCAGCCTGTCTTAGGGCAGTTCTAGATTGAGATAGAAATTCACTCACTAGTTTCCTCACTTCATCCTTTATTTCCTTAATTTGTTCCTCCTTCACTTCCTCCCTTGATTTATTTCCTTAATTCCTCCTTCCTTTAATTTCTTAGCTTATTTCCTTAGTTTCTTCCTCCTCCCACCTGGAAATTAACCCACATGGGATGCAAGTCCCTGCGTCTGTGGCTCAGTTGGGTATGAAAACGGCCAAACAAAAACTCCACAAACACAGAAAAAGGAAGTTAATGGTTTGGAAGCACAGCAACTACAGCCATTTTTAAGAAGAAACAGCTGGTAAAAGCTGGTAAATAGCTGGTAAATAGTTATTTACACTTGTGCAACTGCACAGCAGAGAGTTTTATTGTGGTAGTTCCTGCTAAGGGTGAGGGGAGGGGTTTGATAAGTGATTTTGGACACTGCTGACATGTGGGAAGTTTCATCACCAAAGCAAAAGTTACCGAAAGTGCTTCTGTTGCTGTTTGTAAAATACACACAGTTTCTCCAGTTAGAAATAATGTGAGCGAATCCAATTTACTTCAGCAGAGAACACTAAGAAAATATCACACTTTATAACATTCAGCTCCTAAACCTGACTGGGCTTCCCAAAACACAAGTACAGTCCAGCAAAACTTGTCCAAAATTATATTCTAGTGTTTACCATTGAAGAATGAAGAAGTTTGCTTGTTTGAACATTTTGCACAGAATCTTAAACTATTTTATTGAAATCATAGCAATTTTAAACTGAAATTCAATCTGTTCCCAGTTAACTTTAGCATTTGCTGAGGAGGAGGATGGGAACAGCTGCATGCAAATGTTTGCATTAAAGCCCATTTCTAAAATCTGCTTTTGCTGGTTTTGGCTTTTTTTTGTTTTTGTTTTGTTTTGTTTTGGGGAGTTTTGGGGGTTGGTGTTTTGGTTTGGTTGGGTTTTTTCGGGTTTTTTTTTTTTTTTTTGTGCAGGAAAACATTATTTGAGGGGTTTCTTGAGGAGAAAAATTTCAGCTGGGTGTATACTGCAAAAATTCCCTGTGGCCCAGGACACAGTGACTCTGAGCACAGCCTGCTGTGCCATGGCACAAACTGATGCAGCTACACCTGCCCAGACCCACCTGAAATATTGAACTGAGTGTTAAAATACATGTTTCAGTGCTAAAACCCTGCCTAGCTGCATATACACTATGTAATGGCTCCACCCCACCCTCCTCCTCCACTCTGCACTGTATCTGTAATTTTTATTTTTTATGTATTTTTAAATAAATATGCCTATTTGAATTTCTTTCAACCCAAGCTCAATTCTCATTTACTCATAATTTAATTATGCCTCTGGATGCCCATCATTCCTCATTTTATTTCTCTGTATGACTTTTGAGATGATGTGATGCAAAAAAAAATTACTTTTCTTCATGCAATATCTCTGCTCTCATTGCTATAAAAATTTAGATGAGAATCTTTGCATTTGGATATTACTGAAATACAATAGAAGTGCCACACCTTTCAATATTTTACTTTTAAAATGGAGAGACTCTACTACAATTCCTCATTTAAATAAAGTCAGCTGATAGGTAAGATTGAAAAGCTCACTAAGATTTTAAATAGATTACTTTTTTCAAGGTAAAGACAGATTCAAATGGAAGCAGGAATTCTCTACTTAGTCCAGGAATTCAGGTAGATCCTACAGCTGGGATGGAGAATTAACAGTTACTATTTTCAGAAATACAAGAAGCTTTGGTCAAACCATCTGGGATGTTTTTTTAATGTTGAGAAGCCAGTTTTACTTCTATAGCTTCCATTCTAGGATAAGGCTTCCAAAGTTTATGAGAGTCCCAATTATAACTTGTTTATGGGAGACAAGTTATATTTTTGTGGTTAAAAGTGCTGAGTGGGAGGAAAAAAAAAGGAAAAATAGGCAAGTGATTCATTGGAAACAAATCTGGATGTGCCTTATTACAAGTGGTTGGCACAAAGTACAATTTTCAGGAGATAACTCTCACCATTGAGTAGTGAAATAAAAACAGAACAGTTCATTAATGCCACAGATTGCCTATAAAAAGGTAATTTACAGGTAATTTAATACAATAACAATTTTTTGCATATGTCCAGGTTTCGACGAGTCTATAAATATGTGTCACATGTGTCATTACATTAAACCTCTCTTCTTCTTTTCTTTTTCAGAAGTACAGTCAGACCCAAGGCATAGATGAGGAAACCAGCAGACTGCAGCAAGATTAATCAAATCACAAAAAGCTCCACTGACTTGTGTGTACCGAATTACCAGCTTGTACGCGGACAAAAAGCTTAGTTCTAAGTGTTCTGTTTCTTGGAAATTTAAACACTTTCTGGTGGCAAAATAGTGGCTTTTCCTGTTGTTCTGTAAACTGCAGCTGGAACCCAAAAATACCTGAAATATGAGCTACCAAAAAACTTTGTTTTGTTCCAATGAATTGTATTTAATGACAGCAACAAAGTTAAGAATGCAATGAAAATATACGCAAACTCTGGGTGCATGAATTTAACAGTGTGTCAAAAAAGCACCAGATATTCCTACTAAAATATAATGAAGGTTCTCATGTTCTTTCTTGCAACAGTCAAGGATTTAAATTAAAAATCAGGTTATTTGATTATTCAGTCCTACATGACTGTTCTCAGACTCCATGGATTCATAGTAGATGTCAAAAACCTTCCGTAAGTAAAACTGATTTTCATTTCCATTACGAACAAAGCTTCCCAACCATGAGGCAAAGAGAAGCACAATATTCTCAGTGATTTCAAGGTAACTGGTACATTTAAAACATCGTACAGAAGGATTAGGAATTGTCAAGTGTAGCAGCATAACTGTGTTATAGGAAAGGAAAACCCCCCCTAAACTGAGGAGAAAAGGGATCAAATATCTAGCTTTTCAGCCAAATTCAGTCAACACTTCTTTTTTTCTTACAGGAGGAGAAATTAATTCAGAAAACTGATTTAAAAATTTATTTCATTTGATGAAATGCCATATAACAGGAATTGTTAAGTGGCTACTGCTCATTATCTCATTTTTCCTACTTTTCCTTATCTTCTAAAGTTAATCTGAGGTGAAAACCTGATGGCACAGCAAATTTGACCCTGGAGCAACCACCAGGATTGGGATCATAGATTTTGGTTAATCATTTGATACAATCACTCAGAGTAAACCACGTTTTAACTTCAGAAGTACAGTCTGGAGAGTAAGATGACAATAACTGGGTAACAGTCACTCCATTCCATCATTTGTCTTTCATTGCAGGAAGAGATTAGGAGTTGTTGAACAAACTTCAGATAAAGCAGGTTTTGTGTGTTATTTTTATTAAGAATGTCACCAGTTTGTATACAATCAGAATTTAACTGTGCAAATCCAACTACCTGTGGTCAAACATACATCAAATCTTGAACTCGGATGTTTCAAAAGTGATAAATTAAAGCCCTGAGGCCAACCAAAGTCTGCACAGATGACCTCAGCTAACAATATCAAATAGGAAAGTGATACACACTTAATATTAAATAATAACTAGGAAAAAACCACCCGCAAACATTAAAAAGAAACAAGCTGAAAGATTCAGCTTAAATACCTCCCCTTATTGAACACTGACCTGTGTCCAGCAGAGTTAAGAAACAGATTAAGTTCGCAATTTTACTGCATGGCAACATGAGAGAACAAAAACTTGTGAAAGGAGGAAGAAGCCTGAGGCTGTGGATGGAACAGATTCTATCCACTTATGGAAGCAATAAGAACCACGCCACCATTGCATTTACAATGGTTCCCAATTCCAGCACTAAAACCAAAGCCAGGCTTCGGAAACCCTGATATTTTTAAGGAATGGGGACCTGGCTTTGTTTTCAAACCTTCTGGGACTGTCTTTTGGAGTGCAGTGTGGACCTTTCTATCTTGGTTCTACAGAAGCATTTTGTTTTGTGTTTTCCAGAACATCAGTAACAGGAACAAAATTCAACAGCTAAATTTTCAATCTCTGTCTCATCTGTGTCTCTCTATGATCACATTCCATCATATACAGCAAACATTGCAACAAGGATTGTCAGAACTTTCTCCACAAAGAGTTACAAGGTTTTTTTTGAAACTTTCCCTTTAAGGATTTGCTTCTCAGGACATGGTGAAATTGCTATAGAAATGTTTTCACCAGTTGTTTTTGAGCCTTTACATCACTGGCTCCCAAAAATCCGTTTACAAAATAGCCTCCATGCAACAAAAACAATACACAGATTCTGCTACAAAGAACTTGAGAGTAAAGGCACACTGTACTAAAATAATTTAAATGCAAGTAAACCCTTGAAAATTTAGTAGGAAACTTCTTGTTTATTGAAATAATACCTTTTTATTACAGAAATATTAATACAAAAACAATGAGGACAGCATGAAGGTACTGAGAGACAGAAGCCAGGGAACAGTAGGTTTGCAGGTAAGACAAAAACCCAACAGAGATTGCTGCAAGCAGAGCAGAAAGTGGTTTGCTCAGAGACAAGGAACTTAACTTACAGAGCTGAAGTCTGCAAACCCCAAGGAAGAGTCTTTAGAAGTTTTACTTGAAGAGGAGGGAGCAAATGGATCTTTTCCACTAAATGGGTCCCCAAACCCCTTTTTACTTTGAAACAGGTCACTGCTGTCAGCCCCAAATGGCTGGAATGGATCATGGGGCTTGGGAAAATCTGCAGACCCAAGGTGGCTTACAGGAGTACTTTTACCTGGAAAGTTTAGGAAAAAAAAAACAAAAGGAGAAAAAGAGAAGTTACTTACCATGGACAATGCAAAGCCCTGAAAGAGGAAACTGTGCCGATACACTTTAGCATCATCCATCCTTCCTGGGGTGGGTGAAAATTTAACTAAATATAATGGTATTCATTTCTCAGTGCAAATCATCTAAAACAGTTGTTTTATTTAAATGGATTTGTGATCTTATACATACCAAAATATTAATACCATCAAGATTTTAAATGATGAAACCCATTATAAAGACATTTGGTCAGAAAAATTTGACAAGTATGACTTTGATTTTCCAGGGTTAGAGATATTTCAGGCTTAAGTTTGGTATTATATAGAAGACAAAAAACCATGTATCACTAAAGATAAGTCATGTTAAATAGGATTAAAGAGTAACTTAGCTGTCACTTTACAGAATGCCCGCATTCTGCTTTTTTTCCTGGAATGGTTTATCCTTCTACCACCACATATGCAAAGAAATAGAGGCTGATTAAGAAATCACCTTGCTCTGGGGTGTTTGCTCCACAACCCACCTTTTGTAGGTGACTGTTCTTATATTCCACGCCAACAATAAATGAAACCACAGGAATTATTGTGTATGCTCATAAATAATATGTGTGTATTTCATTTGTTGCAATTAAAGCCTCAATGGTTAATTTTTAATTCCCCTTGCCAAAAGACTGTTTTGTGAGGTCAAATAACTAAACAGATATATATATATGTACTTGATAAAGGAAAATCTAGAAACTTTCTTAAAATAAACAAATACTTACAACTTCCTGCGTAATAACCTCAATTCCATACATTATTTGCAGTAATAGAGCCATCTGTTCCGAAATGTCCAATTCTTTGAACTATAATTTAATAAGAATCTTATAATTTATTCCAATTATGATACACATAGTAGGAAAGCACAGAGAAATGGGATCAACCCCCAAACTTCAGAGTGTACTTGGCACATCTAAGTCATAGCCTGGGAGCTTTTCAGAAAGTACTTTGGTACGTGTTCATGAACGTCATAATATATGCTCAGATCTGTGGAAGTACTTTTATCAAAGGGAAATAAGGATTAGCAAACTTGCACTAAATAAATGACCTATCCGGCAACTTCCAGTAAATCACAGCTTAGCCTCTCCTACCCCAGGGCCAGCCAAAAGGCCATCCTCCCTTGTACTCAGCTGGCCTCCACTCCCCAAAGTCAGAGGCACATGTGGACGGGGAGCTGAAGGAATTGGGTATACAGGGAAGTCAGGGAATGAGGTTTACAGGGAGCTGAGGAAATCATGCCGACTCTCATTAGTGCAGTGTCAACATCAGACTCAGATGCAATACAGGCACCGCTGGCAGGCATTGAGCTGCATAGAAAGTGGGAAGCAAGGAAGTCCCCAGCTGCACAAGCAAACAGAGAGAGACATGGAAAACAAGGCACATGCAGTAGGAGATAGAACTGGATTTGCTTAGACCTGAGGGGAACCTGAGGGGACTTTCAAGGGGAACCTGATCATAGTCCTGCAAGTCTTCCATCAGGAAAAAGGGGAATGGATTTAGACTGGACCAAAAGAGATTCACATCAGACAATCCACAACATTTTTAAAACTTGAGGATACTACAGACTGCCCAGGGAACTTATCCCATTCATAGAATCACAGAACATCCTGAGTCGGAAGTGACCCACAGGGATCATCCAGTCTAATTCCTGGCCCTGCACAGCCACCACAACAATCCCACCCTGTGCCTGAGAGCGTTGTCCACACGCTCCTTGAGCTCTGGCAGCCTTGGGGCCATGACCATTGCTCTGGGGAGCCATTCCATCAACACACCCATGAGGTTTGAGAAAGTTCCTAGAAACAACACAGGTTCAGCTGCCTTGAAGCTGGAAGATAAAGGAGATCTCTTAAAGCTCACCCCAGTACTGCTTTCCATGGTTTAGTACATGTTCCATCCTGGATAACATATGTGACATAGATACACAGATCCCCGTGGTAGCAACCACCTGCGCGACTCTAAAGAGAGACAGATCAGGCCAGTGCTTTGTCCTTCATGGAAGGAAGCGACACAGTACACAGGAAATTGCTCTCCTCACAAGCACGGACCCTCCCTCACCCCAACCTGCCTTTCCAGAGGCCACGTTTTGCTCTCTGGAATGGAGTATTGCACTTCCATCCTGCCCGTCCCCATGGCCTTCAGATCTCACCACTGCCACAGCCATCCCATGCCAGGGGACGTACAAACCTGGCAAGGGATGAGCAACTCAGCATTTTGTATGTAATTCTCCACATAAAAGTGCAACTTATTTTAACTTGTTTTAAATTAGAGCCACAGAATCCCAGAATCCTTTGGGTTGGAAGGTACCTTAAAGCTCACCCAGTTCTAACCCCCTGCCATGGGCAGGGACACCTTCCACTAGACCACGTTGCTCCAAGCCCCATCCAAACTGGCCTTGGAGAATTACAAAGAGAATTAAAGTATCTGCATTTCCAATTTCTGGTCAAGGCAAAACAAGAGCCTTCTACATTTATTTCTCCTTCCTCTATTGCCCAAAACCAATTTGGATTGATGGAGGCAAAACTGACCCATTTTAAGCTGCCCTTTTCTTAGGTTCTATCTGCTAGCGAAACCACTTTGTGGAATTGGTGACTGTTAACACAAACACCAGGTTTGCAATGTATTTCTTCAGCAAGCCTGGTTTTTCTGGGTGGCCCGTTTAAGGTTTTTGCACAAAGCCCCGGGTGGTTTTGAACCTGCACAGGGCATCGGGGTTTCTCGTGCTTCATCTTCACAAAAGATCACAAAGAATCACTTTGCTGTAGAGGAAATGCCACCATGTAATGCTACTTATTGCTAATGGTATTGAAAGCTTTCATTTTACACCCCGAGTGCCATTTTCTTCAGATTTTTAGATGTTAAAGAATAGAATAGGGTGATAATTATTCTATTTCGAAAAAAAAAGACAAAACCAAAAGTGAGAGGGAAACCCTTATGCAATCAGGTTTATCTTTTGCAGAGCAATTTGAAGGGCAGCACCTACTCTAAATACATCAACCCCAGGACTCACAAGAGTCCTCAATGAGCCCTAGAATCACAGAACCTCCCGAGCTGGAAGAGATCCACAAGGACCACCAATCCAACTCCAAGCCCAAATCTCTCTTTTAGTGCCCTTTGTATGTTGCTTACAGTTTGCTTTATCCTGCCACACTCCACAAACGTGGTTTTGAGGCCTGGCAGAAGTTTGTTTGGTTCAGTTAGATGTTTGAATTTGCTCATGTACTAGTCATAAATTAGTAATAAAAACACCAGAATTTTCTTTTGGATGTCTTTGCTGGCTTACAGCAAGTGTAAGTCTCCCATTGTAGTAAGTGTACGCTTAACTACACAACGATTTTTGTAGTCCCGTGTTTAGTGTGCCAAGAATGTAGGTACAGGATTTCTACAATGTAAAGCAAAAGTACCCAAACCACAATAAAAGGTTACCAGCTGTCCCGAAGGACATTGGTGAAACTGTAATACTGCAAAATATAGTCATAACTGAGATTGCATTAATCTTTCCATTTGCTGGAAAACGTTGTATTTTTACATGACTCTGCTCATCACTCTGAGGTATGGCAGGCAAACAGTTGTAACCCTTATTTGATTTTTCTGCTAATACTTTCAGGGGAAAAAAGTTCAGAAGAAAGCAAAACAGGTCCTATTCTGAAACCACAGCAGTTTCAGCAGTTACCCAAGTGGTGCACCCAAACCACACTGAGGACTCACTTCAGCAAAAAGAGATGATGAACAAAATGGTTTACCACAGCAAGTGCTGTTACTTAGAGTGAGCTCCACCCATACAAAAGGTTTATCTAATTTCATACCCCACAGCAAACTTGAGTTTGGAGGGCTGAGATCTATATTTCAAAGCAAAGACAACCTCACTGGTAGGATGCAAACACAAAATTTGTCTTACTGAATTACAAGATATTGACAACAAAGTGAAATATTTAGAATTGTCTCAATATTCTATGTTTCAATGCTGGGCCTGACTTTCTGCTTAGAGGAGGATCTTGCTGAATGATGAGAAGCAGCATTTTTCCTGTCTTTGAAGCCTGGATGATCAGGCTCATGGGCAAATGGGACAGAGTGGAAATGACACAACTCTAAATTTTTGCTAAACAAGGGCTCCTTTCCAGGAAACTTTCTAAACTGAAAAATATCCTTTAAGAAGTCAGAGTTGTGCTGCAGAGGACAAGGAGTGATAGGGTGAGTTAAGTCCATACCTGTGATTATACCTGAACACATAATCCCAGGATTTCCACCTCTCCTGTCCTTCCCATGGCAGAAGAAGCATCAGGTGCCTCCCAGCACATCTTTCTCTTGGCAGTTTACCAAATTTACATCCCATTCCCAACTTACTCAGCATGTTTTCCACCATCCTGTTAAGATTATCCAGCTCCTCCAGTGATGCAGAGCAAAACCTTCCTAAACTGAACTTTACAAACTGACAGAAAAATGATTACTAGTTTTCAAACTGTGCCTGAAGGTTAGTTACATTAAACCCAATTTTCTATAGAATACCTGGAGGTCTTTGTCTTCAACAGGGGCTATTTTTATGCTGTATTTCAAACTCAACTATCTGATGATAATGTTCTTTGCAAAAAATCACCACGTTTTTAGTAACAGAAGGGAGAAGTTTTCCCATGCAAAATCCCCTCAGAACTGCTTTTGTTTAATATTTGCAAAGTTTGCACCTTGAGTTCACTGAAAACCTTTGCTTAAGAGAAATATTCTGACAATCCACAAACTTCTTGAAAGGTGAGAAATCGTTACATGTTCAGCCCAACAATCTGCTCTGAAACAGCTTCTGAACAACCTCTTTCAACCATCGGTACTGAAATATCTTTACTGTTAGAGGTCAGCATAAACAAGAGAATCAAAGCGTGAATGGAATTTTTAGCTTGTGGCCAGGCAGGTGCTCCACCCATGAGTCATTTATCCTACACAACAAGGGATGCCTGTGTTCTAATGCAACTGTCAGGTCTTCTAGAAGGCATGAAAAATAAAAAAACTTCTCCTGTCAGTCACAACTTTGAGGCTGATTTTCTCACTCTCGGCTGCAGATGAGGGGAAAAAAATAAAGGTAAACAGGCACCATGGTACTTGTGAATAACTTTGGGTGCTTAAAAAGTTCTAAGGAAACAGGTGTGTGGTATCATGCAGAAGTAAACATCCCAACACTCCTGTGATCTCACAATGAGTAAAGAACAGAACTCTATATACCCTGCTCTAGACCAAATGATTGATCCCCACAACTTCAATAAATCTACATAATTTAGAGTTAAATCTAAGTTAAATCAAGGGAATTATTTTACATTATTTTTTTCTGTTTAACACAATCCTTTCTTCTGTTCCTAACTCCTGATTACATCCATTATACCTATATGGCTTCTTTCTTTTAAAATTTATCTGACTAAATACATAGAGCAAATTTCTACATGGAGACACTGTACATGGTGCAAGTCAAAAAAAAAGTCGACAAAAATGTGATGTGTTTAAACACTAAGTATTCACAAGGCATCATTTTCTTTCAAGAAATCACTAAATGTACAAGACAAAGCATTCAGACTTTGCCCTGCATTTTTAAGCAAGATACTGAACAAATTGTGAAGTCTTAATTTTGTTCTAGTTGAGACACTAAAGACACATCTTAGGCAAACAAACTACTAAAACCCATTTATATGTCTGACTCAAAAAGTAGCAAAGATTTAAGCTTTCTTTACCTCACTGGAAAGTGTCAATACGAGGTCAATGTGCGCTGACAGTGCTCTTGGGCTGCCTTAAAGATGAAAAATAAGTTTAAAATTGCAAAAACAGTCAAACCATAAAATGCCTTAAATTTAGAGAAGTGACACATACAAAAAAGAACTATATTTATCGTTGACATGAAGGAGGAGGAAGCATAAAACACAAAGGAAGGGAGCAGCAGAAGCTGCACAAACATCGCCTGCACTGCCCTGAGCTGGGCCAGCAGCTGGTTACACACAGAAGGAGCAAGAGGCTTCTGAAATGGTCCCAGGGGTACAAAAGACACCCCCAAAGAGTGAATCTAAAACTTTCAGTTGGACAATCCTGGTCCAAGAAAACCCGGAATACGTCTGCACACGTGTGATTATCCGGGTATCTACTCAGTAAAGCTTTGAAGTCAAAGTACCATCAGAACACGCTCTTTCAGGATCCCTCTGTAACTGTGAGCACTCGAGTGGGCAAATCTATCTGCAATTTTCCTTGCAAGCTCCCTGCACCACAGGAACAGAATAAAAAGATGCTCTGGGACTTGGCTGGTAATTTTTCTCGCACTTCTAGCTTCTCTGGGGCTGACAACAACCTTCTGCAACCACGCTTCTAAGAACAGGCAAAGGATGGCCACCCCAAATTAGGGAATTAGTGTTTCTGTAGATGATGGATTACAGCATCCAGCGCAGCTCTAAGTTTTCAGATTGGTTCAATAAACATAATATTAAGATCCTGAAGACCTGTTAAGCTCTTAAACCCCTGACCCCTTTTTCATTTTTTTAAGCTACCAACAGGTTCAGATATCGTTTATCAGCCAACTGGCAAGATGAAAAAACAGGAGTTGATCAGTCAGATTTTGCTTAAATCAGCCTTTTCTGTCTTTGTTGGTAGAACAGCAAAATACACCTAGCAGTCTCGCAATTAGCGATTTGGTGAAATACTGAACCCTACCACCATGACAGATTAAATTTATTACCAGTAACATTGTTACTATTATTTTGTAATAATTTCTAGTCTCTCGTATTAAACACTGGGTTTGCACTGAGGTCTGGAGCTCCACAGGACCAGGCCTCTCTGAGGGATTGGGGTCATGCTTCCTAACCCAAGGCAGGCTACTGTCCCCTATATTTTTCCAATACTTTAACATTTCAAAACCGTAACAAGTAATAAAAACACCGTGAGAACAGAAGTGAAGCCCTTAATTCAAAACACTTAACGCAGAGGTGTTAACCACTAACCTCCGAAATGCCAATATTCAGTTGCCATCGTAGACCAGAGCTACAAAAAATAAATGGATCACAAAACAAAAGTTTTTTGACAAACTCCCCTTGTGCAGTCTGGAATAGTAATTTACCAATATAATTTATTTTAATACCTGTATTACAAATAGCAGCTAAATAACTCCACTCATTTATTTCTTATATAGGATGAATTAAATATGTTATTCCTTTAAATTTACTCAAGGGTGGTTGCAGACTCCTCATCCCTGGAATTGTTCAAGGCCATTTTGGATGGGGCTTGGAACAACCTGCTCTAGTGGAAGGTGTTCCTGCCCAAGGCAGGGGGGTTAGAACTGGATGATCTTTGATGTCCCTTCCAACACAAACCAGTCTGAGATTCTATGATTCTATATATTCCAAGTTACATTGTATTTTTCTGCTGTTTATATATTGGCATCCCAAAGAAAAATTGAATTTTTAAAGTGCATTAAGCATTTAAGAAGTTCACTGTTAACATAATATTCACTACCTCTATTAATCAGTAATATACAGTAACACAATATAAATGATAACATTTACACAAGCTAAAAAAAGGTACAGTGTTAAAATAATTGCGTTTATTAAATAATCATTGCAAGAAAGCAGCACGCTGAAATTGAAAAGTGTATTTTCTTCCTGTGTTTTTAGGACTTTCATTCTTTCAAGGTTAAAAAGGTGAAAACCACTGTAAGCAAGCAATAAAAATTTAGAAGAGGTTAAAGGTTTCACACTGCTCTGTGGTGAAGGTTCTGCCACTAATATCACAGAATCCCAGAACGGTTTGTGTGGGAAGGACCTTAAAGCTCATCCAGTCCCACCCCTTGCCGCGGGCAGGGACACCTTCCCCGATCCCAGGGTGCTCCAAGCCCTGGCCAACCTGGCCTTGGACACTTCCAGGAATGGGGCAGCCACAGCTTCTCTGGGCAATCTGTGCCAGTGCCTCACCACCCTCACGGGGAAGAATTTCTTCCCAACGTCCCATTTAACTCTACTCTCTGTCAGTGTGATGCCATTCCCCCTGGTCCTGCCACTCCAGGCTCTTGTAAATAGTCTCTTTCCATCTTTCTTGTGGGCTCCCTTCAAGTACCGGAGTGCCACAGTTAGGTCACTCCAAAGATCTTCTTTTCCAGGTTGAACAATCCCAGTTCTCTCAGCCTTTCCTCACAGCAGAGCTGCTCCATTCCTCTGATCATCTTGGTGCTTTGTCTGGACTCGCTCCAACAGGTTCATGTCCCTCCTGTGCTGGGCACCCAAGAGGTGGATACTTTTTTGGTCCTTGAGCTTGAGGACTCATCACAAAATCTCTTCTTCCTGAGAGTCTCGACTGCTATGTCTTGGGTGATTCTGAATGATTCAAGCATCCTCCACTGCTCCTCAGTAAACACTGCCTGACCACTATGCTCAAGTTTCTTTCTAAATACTTCTCTTAACTTGGAATCTGGGAATTCCACCAGGGGTAGGCTTCCCTTGTCTGTAATTCCTCATAATTGAGCCTGATTCTGCAGCATGCTAAGAGTGCTGCCAATGCAAGTCATGGAAACACAGAGGGTGCCAGTTTGGAGGCTTCAGGGTGACTTTTGCATGAGAAGCCATTTTGAACCTACTGCCAGTTCTAGGGTTCTCCATGCATCCGGAAATTTGGGTACTTCTTCCATCGCTCCTGGAATCAGGATTAAGGCAGAATCACATTCATCCAAGAACTTGTTGATGGCAAAAAGTGTCATCTCTGAGCTTCTCCGGCAACCATGTGCACCTGGACCATCATTACTTGAGAAGGGCCAGTAACATTTGTTTGGAGGATGCCAATTAGTACCTGGTGACACCAACTATATCCTGTCATTTTAGTACCATGCAGGAATACTGAGTGGTGGATAAGGAGCATGGGTCACTGAATGCACCAGCAGCCTTAAAGGCATTAAACCATCTCTCTGACACTTGGGTGTGTGAGTCACTTCTCCCATTCCTAAGGAGGCCTACAGGAATACTCAGTGGTAAAACCCAATACAATGCAAAGCATCATTGGGAACTGATTGTATCCTACAACTTGGTGTGCCTTGTCCCGTTGGAAGACAAGTCACACACTCCTGTTGCAGTGCTAACTTGATGGGGAAGGAATTCCTGTGTCTGAAAGGGCACACAAAAGGCAGAAACAGCACCACACAGTTCAATGCCCATGTCTTCTCCTCACATCCTTAATGTACAGCATCAGTAAGGCAGGGCATGACCTTCTGTAATAGGAGGGGTCAAGTGTTGCTCGTCCTCCCTAGGATTTAGAGTTGCTTCCTTCAGGAACTCGAGGGCCTGACAAGGAGTCCAGAGCATAGAGAGTAATGTGTCAGATGCTTGTCAGTAGTGGTTAATCTCACTGGTTAACAGCGCTGCTATAACCACAATGTGGAATGCATGGGGCTGCACTGAAAGGAAGTGGTAAGGGTGGGGCATAAGCACTAGGTCCCACGATCAAAGCACTAGAGCATTTTACTTATAACCCGATCACTGACACCCACACAGCAACTTCCTGTACTTTAAAAAAAAAAAAAAAGAAAAAGAAAAAAAAAATCTGTTTCTCTCGTTCTGTAATCAACAACTTTTACCTAGAAACTAGTTAGCGGCGAACTCTGACTGATTTCAATCTGCAGCTCACAGCAGAAAACATAATTTTTAATCTGTGAGAACCTACAAGAGCCATTTTAACTGACAGGTTTCAGTCTACCAGTTCTTTCAGACTTTTTTATCCTTAATTACATAGAAGTCCCATAAACCCTGAGAACCTGCATAAGAAATATAAAGTGACCAGAAGTTTGGTAGTGCTGAACACCACAGGCAGTCCTCTTCCAGAAAGTAAAATGTACTTATAAATCTACAAAACTCAGCTATATTTTAGGGGAGTTTGAGAAAATAATGTGGAGTGGAATGTAGATCCTTGTCACAGGGCACCTTTGTTTAAGAATGTTGAGATCCTTTCTGTTTATCACAGCTCATTACACAAAGCACTGGAATGTCTTTGGTGCTTTTTGAGCATCATTCAAGATGTAACAACAATAAATATACAAAACGTTCCACTCCTCTCCAAAGAAACCTGCAAGTTCTCCAGTAGCACCTGGTGAACATCAAATTAACTCCAGTCAAGTCCTAGGGGAGCCCTATGAAATCTAATGTCCATTAGGAACGTCATGGATACGAGTACCTTCCTGAAGAAAAATAACATGCACACACTCTCTTGGGGATTTTCATTAGAACAGTCTTGTCAGAAGAGCTAAAGAACTTCTTCTTGGCTGATCTTCCTCAACCTAAAGAGAATCTTAAACCACGTATGGGACAGAGATAGTGATTTTCCAAATCTTTTCATGAAACAGTAAGTTGGAGCTTTGAGGTACACTGGTATCTAGGTTTGCTGCTTCTGGAGCACCTTCTTGCTATTCTCTATTGGGATTCACTGAGTTATTAACCTTCCTCCAATTCTCTTTAAAGATTCTGCACTTAACCTCTAAACAGTTATACTGAAAAAACCCTCAATAGAGCATTTTACCATAAAAACAAACATGAGATTTCTCTTGGACCAAGCAAGGATCAGATTAGGACTTTGAAACGTAAAAGATCTTGACAGACTGGTCAATAATAGAGTTAAGAAAGAAGGAAAATGATTTATGATGAACAAAACAAGCATAAGGCTGAGATTCTACCCAAGATATAACTCTAATTAAATAATCTCATGGTTGTCATACCCTCTCTTAATCTTAGTATTCAAGAAGGGAAAGATATGGATCTGAAGGGTGCCTAATCCATGCCACACAATAAGGGTTTGCCTATCCCTGCCTGATAGTACCAACCAGAGAGAGCTGTGAACTGAACTATCTGCTAATACACTCAGATCACAGCTGGTCCGAAATGTTCCAGCTGTGAAAAAACCCAAACACCAACTAAAAACAAACCAACCAAAACAACCAACCCATTTTCACTTTACAAGCAGCCAGCAAACAGGTCAGGATGTGTAGTACCAGACCCGATGACCCACTGCAATCCTGCTGCTGACAACCCTGGCAGCAGCAGACAAGTTTCTCTATGCGCTGTGCGAAGACTGTGTCCAGAGCCTGGACACGAGAGCAGCTCCCCTGAACCGCAAACTCCTTTTAGAGGTCTTTCCAGGTACATCTGAAGGCCTTTTGCTCTGACCATCACTATACGGTAAACAGAGATTGTATCCAAAAGGCTCCGTTTCAGAACCAGTGCTCTACGACTTCCTCCTGAAGGACCTGGATGTGGGACTGGAAGGCAGACTAAGTAAGTTTGGTGATGACACCCAGCTGGGAGGAGCTGTTGACTCCCTTGAAGGCAGAGATGTGCTGCAGAGAGATCTTGACAAAGGAAAGGGCTGGGCAATCCCCAACTTAACACGTCAAGTGCCGGATCCTGCCCCTGTGCCAGGGCAGCCCTGGATGCATGGACAGACTGGGGAACAAGAGGCTGTGGACCAGCCATGTGGATAGGCACCTGAGGGTCCTCGGTTGGTAGCAAGTTGGATATAAGCCACCAGTGTGCCCTCAGTGTCACCATGTCCTGGAGGGCATCAAGGCCAACATCACCACCCGGGCAAGGGAGGGAATTCTCCCGCTCTGCTCTGCACTGTGGTGGCCACACCTTGAGTGCTGGGGGCACTCTGGGCACCACAAGAAGGCTCTAAAGCTGTTGGAGAGTGTCCAAAGGATGGACACGGGGATGGGGAAGGGTCTCAGGAGGGGCTGAGGGCACTTGGCTCCTTCAGCCGGAGCAGAGGAGACTGAGGGGAGACTCCTCGGGGGGCTGCAACTCCTCCTGAGGGGAGGCAGAGGGGCAGGGGCTGAGCTCTGCTCTGCGACAGGGACAGGAGCCCAGGGAACGGCTGGACCTGTGTCAGGGGATTGCGATGGTTATCAGGAAAAGGTTCTTCCCCCCGAGGGTGGTGGGGCACTGAACAGGCTCCCCAGGGCAGGGGTCACAGCCCAAAGGCTGCCAGAGCTCAAGAAGTGTTTGGACAATGCTTTCAGAGAGAGGGTGAGACTGCTGGGGTGTCCTGTGCAGGGCCAGGAGTTTGACTCTCTGATCCTTGTGGGTCCCTTCCAACTCAGGACATGCCATGATTTTAAGTGTTTCCCTGATCCTGTGCTCAGCTCCAAGGGTTTGCTCTGCCTTTGTTTTCATGAAGGAATGACACTTGATGCCGAACTCCTCATTCATCTGGACAAAACAGAGACCCATGGGCAAGGTGAGAACTGTGGCACACTTTGGCCCAGGACATTGTGCAGTCCCTCAATGGATTAGCAGACAATGTTTGCATGTCACATGCCAAAGCTTCGCATACACAAAAGCACCAAATCGGGAATAATCAGGAACAATCCCTGGTGGAACCTGTTTAGTTTCCACTATCAGCTCCCTGGGAAATCAGACAGTTTCCATGCTCTGCAAAAGTATTTCTATTTTCTACTTGACTGCAGAGGTTTGAGGACGAGTAAAGTTTTCTTTTAGAGCTTTTTGCACCTGTCTACCAAAATGCAAGCAAACCACAAAAGTGCTTTTCAATATTAAACCCCCCCCAACAGAAAGCACAGTTTTACTAAAAAGAGTATGAGCATGGAACAGAAAGGCAAAGTACAGGTTTGTCTGGTAATAACTACCATTTATTCATCCTTCAGCAAGATCTTTATCACCTACTTGTTTTTTAATTAAACAGACCAATAAGAAAGGCAAGAAACAACGGAAGTTTCTTGCCTGTTTTTTGTTTACTGAGCCCATTCTAACACACATTTTACGGCTGTATCTCTTGCTACAATCGCACTATATTACTATATAATTTCTCATGCTTTAAGTAACCACTGAAGATTGCCTTAGTTGTGGAAGGAAGGGAGGAGTAGAACTTCATAAGCACACGAGGCTCATTTGCTTTAAAAAAACCCCTGTTGTTTCCTCCTTAGTCTATTTTATCATAACAACATTTGCTTTTGGTAGAGCAGCGGAACCTCACAAATATTGTATCTCCCTAGAAAGGGGGAAGAGACACACTTAAACCATTTTTAATCAACTGATTAAAGGCTGAGTGCACACGTCTAAATTAAAAACAGATTAATAAAGCTGAATATTCACCAAATTCCTCAGTATGTACAAAAGAGGGAAGGAGGACACAGAAATCCAAAATGCCTCATGTAGGTGAGTCAGTACTCACCTTTGCTGCTAGTATTACATTGCATTTGCTAAGAGTAATCATGTTTCTAACATGGAATGGAAAGAAACCACACGTAAGAGATAACATGAGTATACTTAGTATTTGTTTGAATCATCCCACTTTACACAGGCCCTGTTAACACTAAAATATTTTATGCAGACTTTTTTTTGAAAGATGGCCACTTGCTGGTTTTCCTTGAAAACCAAATAAAGAAAGATAACATCATTCACAATGTCAAATAAAGATTCCTTTCAGCTTTTCTATTTCTCCTTTTATTCATGTCTGTCCTGGTGGTTGATATTTGTCAACATGACATATTATGTGGGTTTTTTTTTTTTAATTATTGAAAGCTCTTTAGTACCTCAGTAGTAGAAAATACACAAAGCAAGCGTGGAACAAACCGCTTCAAGGGCTTTTCCGCAATCCTAGAGCATTTCCTGACAAGTTTGCATCAATACTCACCTACAAAAAACCTCATCTGTTGCTTTCAGGGTTTTAGGGTGCACCATCATCTCTTAAGCAATAAAATCACAGCAACAGGAACAAACTAATGCTGCTGCGATGGTCTGCCTGTAAGTCTACTCTGTGAAATGGTATCTTTCATACCTTGGATCAATTTATGGAATAGGTCATGACATTAAGGACACCTTGGTAATAGAAAGCACTTTTCACATTATCCAAGGAGTTCATTCTAGAACAACTGGTTTGCAAAACCAGCCAGATCAACAATACCCGTCACAAACAGGCTGCATGCTCTGCTCCAAAATGCACCGGCAGAAAGGCAGAGAATTCACACACTGAGGGAGACATTAATCATGGATCTGTTCTCTTTGTACTATGCTTCCTAACACTGTCTGTGGATATATATATATATATATATATATGTACTATAAAGATACTAGATAGATACTGTAAACATACTAGATGTTGATCCATGTGTTTAGTGCAAAATTCTGTGCCTATCCATAAGCAGAATCCAGCTTTTGTTGTTTATTGGGGCCAACTGAAAGTTCCCTGCTAATATCAACCGAACTCTACCACTGTTGTTAAAAGGAGACTTGAAACTACATGGCTTCAGTTCTTTAAACAGTTTCACTGGTAGCTAAGTATCTTGAAAACAACTCCAGGGAGAGCATAAGTTGAAGCTCCACTAAGAGAGATCTTACTTTCAATGCATGAGATTTATGTATCTCCCAGATTTCCATAAATAATGGACTTGAAGCAGGAACAAAGCCATATATATTCAGGAAGTGTTTTCTGTTTAATTCATGCAGTAATGTGCAAATGCAAGAATGATCCTACCTGGACAGACAGATCAGGACAGGTCTGTCTAATCCTGTACCCTGTTCTAGCCACCCACCTAGTGGCAGATGCCTCAGGAAGAACATCAAAACAAGATAAAGATGCAGCCGCAGTGAGACTGCCTTGCTACTCAGCTACAAAGCAGCTAGAGCCGTACTTTGGCTTTTGGGACACCCTGTTGCCCCTGTTTCTTCTGAGAATTATCCAGAGGTTTTTTTAAGACCATTTACACTTTTTTACATTCAGCATAATCTCTGGTAAACATAGAAATAAATCCTAGATTTAGATTACTGTATAAAAACAAACACCTTCATTTTAAAGCCATTTATTAATCTTATGTGTTGCCTACTTAGAAAATATAGGGGTTTTTTCCCTGTTTTTTCCTGCCACATGTGATTTTACAGATCTGTCATAGCACTCTCTTGTCATCTGTTTTCCAGTCTGAAGAGTTCCAGTCTGGTTTACTGATAATTTTGTCAATTTACTGGTAACTTCATATCTTCCTCCATGCTTGAAATATAAGATAAATAGTAGACTGTCAACTTGTTCTTATATCCAGTAATACACTGCAAATTGGAAGAAGTAGCTTTCAAAAGAAGAAAACCTCCTTACCACTGGGTGGCTTGGGCCGTGGAGGGACGTTTTTCTTCGGTGGTAATGCTGGTGTGTCTGATTTGCTTTTGAAAGGGTCATCTGCGAATGCCACCCCTCCAAAAGAGGGGGCAAAGGGGTCTGAAGCTACTGACTACACGAGAAAAAAGAAAAGAGAAGGGATGTAAGCACACTGTAGAATACCTGTGGTTTCATGAAGCTAGAGGTTAACTCAAGTAAAAGCATTAACTTCAAAACACGAGGGCAGATGTACAGAACTGTCAGTGGTGTAAGAGGCTAATGCCCAATGATAGAGGTGCTAAGATTCCATTAATATTCAAAAGAACTTATGCTCTTAATCATTTAAGTACTTCTAGAACTTTTAGTCCTAGCAAAAAGCTGATGAGAAAATAAAAGGAAGTAAAACTCTACTTTTTACTATTTGGCAATGAACAGTCATACCACAGCTTGACCTTCACTCTGATAAACAGAACCATGACAGAACCTGGAAAAACATGGCACACTGCAGAACGGATAACTTTATTCCAAGCTTTTCTGAAGTTACACTCAGGTATTGGACTTTTTAGCAAAACCTTAGGGAATATCCAACAGCATGTGTTTAATGCTTCCTATATTCGGACGGCTTTTCTAAAGGACTCTCCTATTGATTAAGAGGCGTGCAAGTATTATGCCATGCAAGGAAATTTATTATTGTGAAATGAAGGAAGAGGAATTTTGTGAGCAAAGGTAAAAATCGCTGTCAAACCTTTGCTAAAATTTCTACCTCAAGCCAGCCACGTCTATTAGTAAAGGCTGTTGCCATCTAGTGGAGAGCTAAAACCCTCCCCAAAATAGTAAGAAAAGTTAGGGGAGAAAAAAACCCAAGAAATGTAATTAGTCAAAGTGAAAAGATAACCTATTTTATTTTTAACATTTACTCTCCAGTGTTCAAGCATTACTGCAGAACTAATGCAAGGAGTTGGGCACTGATGTTAACTGTAAATTCCAAACTCCACCTCAGGAAAGTAATATCAGACCAAGACCTTTCCAATTACCCATTTTTTTTTCATGTGTATCCTGAACCTGTTTCTTCATCTGCTACTTAAAATGAACAGAAATTGCGCATTTAAAACACGGGAGAGACTGACTGACTGTTAAGAGTGGAGTGGTTTTACAGTAAGGTATACTTTACGTATATTTAGTAGTGTAGCGTTTCGCTAATGGTTGGACTCGGTCTTAGAGGCCTTAACCAACCGTAATGATTTTATGGTAAGTTTAGAAACAAGTCAGGATACTTACTATGCAGTAACCAAGAAGCAAATTCCAGGACTTAGAGGAAGGCTGGACACTGAAATATATTAATATCTGCAACAACTACCTCTTCTAACAAATTAAAACTACAAGTTAATTTCTTTTCCTGATCTGGTATTTGAAAATATTTGTGAAAACTTTACTTATCCCTACTGAATCTATCAGTCTTAATAAGACTTTGCCATATCTGACACGGTTGGAAAATTCTTTGCTATATAACTGGTGAGGCTGACAGGAAAAAAAATGAACAAAATCAGTTTGCCAGATGAAAAGTTACAATCATATCACACTCTAAAAACGTGTCCGTACATACGTTTTTAGAAGGACAGCTGATTTCCTTTTAACCTTTACCTTTGACATCTGACTGAAGTCTGCAAATCCCTCACCGCCACTGAAAGCACCACTTCCAAACGGATCCAGTGTTCCAAATGGATCTGGAATAGATACGGGGGAAAAAAAGTTATTTTGAATAATACTTAGGAATTACAAAGAATGCTTGGTGGTGCCAATGAAGCACAAAACTAGGCAGGTGATTAAAACACACCTGCATTTTGACCTGCCATGAGATGTTAAAAGAGAATTCCATAAAAAACCACCACTTGTTTGGAGGGAAAATACGAGAAGCAAAAAGTGACATGAACAGTGCCATAGACAGTCTTCGTGAACTATAACAAGACCATGATGCTTTTTGCCAACAGTTCACAAGAGTCGTTACTTTTAACTCTTACATTTGATTATTCTTTCATAAAAAAGATACCTCCTTATACCTCTTCATGTGAAAATGTTTACTTCTTACCTGGACCTTTTGAAGAGATACTGGAAGACGTAAAGGGATCAGTGCTTTCAAAAGGGTCAGGCTAAATAAGAACAGATATGCATAATTATTTTTCTGCTGGACTGTGCACTTACCTTTTTATGCCTATCAAAATCTCTTGCTTTAAGACAAATTACTTCCAATTTCAGACCACTCTGTTCAGTGGACAGAGTAGGATAAAATCAACTGATTGTATGAAATTTACATTATTAGTGCATTTGGCTATTGATACCTACAAGTGAGAAGAGCATCCCACTGAATTACAAGCAACATTAGTTACCAGGGCAAAATATGAAAATACACCCACACGTGTTCAGCCTTTAAGCAACAGAGACTGAATATTCGGGTCATGCATTTATATTACTATTAATTCGGAGAGTCTGTATATTGCTTCTTTTTAAACAGATGGTATTTACACTTGCTCTCCAGTTTGACAAGTCTGCTTTTATTTAAGTACAATCCTACACTGCAAGACAAACTAATTTCCCACTGACTGGAACAGGTCTTGGGTGGCAACACTCAATGAATTGCGTAAGAGTGAGGAAAACACTAATAAAAACAAAACCGAAAAATTCATAGTCCCCCCCGAAGAAGCACACCCGTGTACATCAGGACAGCTTAGAACCGTGACTACGGATCTAACAAGCATGTTCTGTGCAGTCCCTCCACTGTGCTGACTCCAGTGTGTGCTGAGGGCTCAGGAATCCTTTAGCCAGAGCAGTTCCTCCAGCTCATTCACTGCGTGACTGCACAGATCTATGGAACGGAGGGAATGGTGGGAATGAGTGGGTGCTGCTGGTTTGAAATTCCCAATAGAGAGAAAAAATATCCACCTAACAGTACCTTCATGGTAAATGTACCTCATTATCATGGAACCAGAGAGAACATGGCAGATTGCCTTAACAATCCATACTTACATTTTAAGAATACAACTAATGGTTATTTCATCAGTTAGGAAAAAAGTATTTTGTGTTATTTCACTCCTTTTAGCTTTCAGACAATAAGCCTGTCAACAGTAAAGAAATCCATTAAGTGTAGATTTAAAAATTACTGACCTTTGAGGGTAAAGCAGGGGTTTTTGTGAATGGATCTGAGGTAAATGGGTCACTCTTCACCTGTTTCTTGAAGAAATCCTCAGGAGCAGAACTACGAAATGGATCACTTTCCTTAAACGGATCTCCCCCAAAGGGATCTAGAAGGAGCATGAATAGGTAAATAGACTGTAGCACTAGTGTGTCTATAAAGAACATTCTATATTTGACCTTACACTCACCGATGTAATTTTTCTTACACAAACACGCAGTGTTTTGGTAAATCTGATAAACTTCCAGAGACCTCTCTACAGAGGGTATTTTACTAAGTTTGAGCGAGTACACGTTTATACGAAGCTTTCGGACTCAATAGTTACACATTTCTCATTAAACATATTGATTCTGAAGGCGCACCCTCTCAGGTTTCTGTTCCCACATGCAAACCAAAAATCTGAAGCCAGGGACACCTTTACGCTTCCCCTGTGCTTGTAAATCTTTCTGTTAGACTACGAATTATTTATATCACATCTGTCCTGTCTTTAAAAAGGGCTATTACCTGCTGGAGCAGGTGGTTGTTCTGCAAAAGGATCATGCTGGAATGGGTCACCTATGCAGAAGGGAAGAATAATTTGTTTTATCTACTATTTAGCAAGATGATAAAAGTTTGTGAAAATACAATTTACTCAACAATTGGTATTTAAGGTCTTAGATAAGCACTTGTCACTTACTGCCTTTGAAGGGGTCTGCTCCCTTAAATGGATCAGATTTGAAAGGATCTTCTGACTGGAATGGGTCTGTATGCAATTCTTGTGTATTATTGGTAAACATCAAGGCTTTATTCTTAAATGGATCATCCTAAAAATTAAGAGGAGAAACATCACAGCAGCTTGTCACGACAAAAATGCTCAGTTACCCATTTAGCAGAAATTGTATGCTATCTTGGTTCCTGTTAACAATCTTAAAAATTACTTCCTAAAGAACTTTCTGGAATATGTGACTTCTAAGTAGAAGTAATTACACAGCAAAAGGAAATGTGTACCCCAAGGCTACACAGAACATCAAAAGATTAACAGGACATACAGCAATTAAATGTTAAACTGTTGTCCATATTAATATATTCAACTCTCAAATAACCAAAGCAAACCAACCCCAAACATCACACTACCAAAAAACCAAAAGCAAACCAACCCCAAGCATCACACTATCAAAAAATTCTTCCCCTCCATTACAGCTCAGCTTCAGGTAAGAGACTTATTTAAAAGGAAAGGATACATGAATAATCTGTGGACTAGAAATACAACAAATTACTACTGAGTAGTCAAATACTAGCTTGCTTCTTGTTAACTCATCTTTGAGCTTAAAGCTCCAAATACTGATTTCCCATGATAAAGCACTTCACGCAGGAAGAATCACCCCAACGTTTTGATGACAAGGTTTCTCAGCAGAGGCCAAATCTAACTTTCTCAAGTTGCAGAAAACACCCTGCATGAACAAGTAGCAAACTGAAGCTACAAAACCTCTTCATGACATTCATTTGCATGATACCCCTGGCTTGGGTCTGGTTTGGAGGTCTCCGATGAAACCCCAAGTGCAGACAGCACCCGCACAGCGGAATTCCAGGGACAATGAGAGCCACGCCATCCCAACCTAAGGAATAGCCAGAAACAACTACCCACTTACACTACCCCCAACACCAGAAAGAGACAGGATTTCTTTCATCCCTTTACCAGACGCAAATGAAAACATCTTAATCAGTACTTCTCAGAACAGGGGGAGGGAGGTGGGGAGAGAAGGAAGAGGAAGGAAGAATTGAGAAACAGGAAAGTGGCAGAGTGGTTTAAAAAAAATTGCTATGAACACGGACTGCTGTTTTCTGCCAGTAAGTGGCTCCTAGGTTTTGCAAGTAAGCGAAACATCTGGAAGTTTTCACTGGAAATTAAATATATTTATGCAAGCCACGTAAGCACAGAAACTAAGCACTAAAGTGTTTTAAGACCTTTAAGTACATGTTTCTCAGTGTACTTTTTCTCTCGATGTTTTTACCTACCCTTTTCTTCTTTTGAGCAGTTTGTTTTTACAGAGCAAGTGTAAAGTACGGCATTAAAGGCAGCAATGCCTGGTGACTATTTACTAACACATTATATATATTTAACTTCATACGAAACCCATAGCAAATACTGTGCTTACAAGGGTAAACATGTTTCCATAATGAGGAAGGGCCACACAGACATGCAAGCAGAATCAAGCAAGTATGCGACTTTTATCTTGTCTTATTTAAGACAAGAAATAGGCTTAAAAAAAAAAAAAAATTCTTGTGATTTAGAGGATTATTTAATACCCAAATCAACAACAGATACCTAAAAGAACTTGAAAGATTTTATGATTTGGGAAAAAATGCTGATTAAATAAAAACTTAATAAATGAGAAAGATGATGCTGGAATTATTTAAGCAAAAGAGAAACATCCTTTTGGAAAGGGAACGTTTTTTACTGAGATATGTAATAAACATAGCTCACCGTAAAGCAGAAATTTGTAGAGCTTCTTTTGGAAATAAGAAGAAAATACATGATAAAGGGAAGTTTACAGCAAGAGAAGGTTTCACCTTGGTAAACCGGACAACACGCAAGAAAAAAAACCAAAACACCTGAACTGGAAATAAAGCCCCACCTCTGTCCAGAGACTGAACATATGACAGGTTACAAATCCACAAGACCATGCGCCAAATACCAACTAAACAACTATTTCAGATTAGGTGCAAGTCGGAAGCTTAATTAGTGTAAAATACACTAAACAACGGTATTTTGTTTTTACCATAGCTCCATAATTGCTTCTTTCTGTCTGCCCAAGGCCTTCACTCATGTCTGCTAAATTTGTCAGACTCCCACCATGAATCCCATTGAGAGCTTCATTGTATTCTTCAATGCTCTTATTCACTTCCTGATGGCTCTCTTGCAGCTGAGAGAGTTTACTTCTTGCCTGAGAAGGAAAAATGCTTTAGCGTGTTACACACTCAACACCACTATCATTCTTACAGTCTCCTTAAACACTGGTGCCAGAGAGTTGCATTTCATCCCCACCAGAACTGAATGCTTCCTGACTCGAACTGGGAATTAACCTACTAAGCACCAGTCAAAAAGGCTTATTTCACTAACCAGGACCTTTTCCTCCTCTGAAAAGTAATTTTTCTAGGCAATATTCAACTCAGCATTTTAAGAAGCAAAAAACTGTATAAAGTACAGTGAATACCTGGTTTATTTCTTCCTGGGTTGATTTTAAAGATTTGATTATTGTTTCAAGCTGCACTTTTCCAGCCTGGATACTCTGCTCTAGCTGAGTCTCTTCTTGCTGGAGGCGATTCAACTCTGCTTTTGCTCTATTAAGGTCATCTTCCTGCAATTTTAAATCTGATTCCTGAGACTGAATCTGCATTTTTAGTGATGAAATCTGAAACAACACAGTAGAAAAATCAGAGTGAAATTTGGAATAAATGGGACTTATTAAATTATGAATTTATAGTAAGTAATAGAAAGTGGTAAACCAACCTATCAACTACTAAGGAAAATATTTAGAACTTAATATGAAGAAATGCATGCTGCTTCTGCAGCAATCCTTGATAAAAGCACACTCAATAAAACCAAGAAATACTATTTTAAATCAGAGAAATTAAATCAAAAAGCTAATCCAAAGCTGTTTCCTAGATATTCACGTTCAGAACTTGGTTCCATTCAAACATTTATCAAGTAGTTTAAAGTTGATTTTTAACTCCAGTAAGAGTTAAAATTACTGAGTTGCTTATAACCTTCCTTATACACTTTCTTATGTGACTTCCTTACACAGTAAGTTTCTACCTTAAGGTAACATCCTATTTCCATCGTCAATTGTATTCACCTGAAAACTCAATACTGATGACATTCAGAGTGATCAAAACCAGAACCACTGCCATGGACTGTCTCATGGGTCAGGACTACTGATTTTCAACTGCCCTATTAGGCTGAATAAATGTTTCATATATTCTCAGAACAACAACAATTCCTGTAGAAAGGGACCCCTGGAGATTGTCGGGTTCAACCTTTCATTTATGACCATTATGAAAGGTATTTAGGGCAGCAAATCCTTTCTTGGACCTCCGTATTTGTGTGAAAATTGCTATTTACGGTAAAAAGAAAGAAGGAAAGAAGGCTTATTCATGAAACAAACAGAATTTCCCTCAACAGAAGACAAAACACTCCTGAGCATGTCCGGAATTAACATACACTCACCACCTGTGTTTCTTCCTGGCATTTCTGCCTTACATCATTCAGCATATCCTTCAGTTTGGCTTTCTGCTGGTCCATCTCATCCAGGCGGTCTTGGGCATCTTGTTTCTGAGCCTCCAGCTCTTGCAAGTTACTTGTTTCCCTATCTAAATCATTTTGCAGTTCCTGAAGAAAATGCCACAGTTTGTAACTCACACTTAGCTGCTGTCCTAAGGAAGGATCAGCCACAGACAAAGAACGTAGCAAAAATCAGAAGATTTTCTACATCATAGAGGCTACACCCTGCATTGGCCTGTTTTGTTTCTGCAGGAACTTGTGTAAGACATCAGGAAATAAATCACTGCTCACAAGAAGGAAAAGGGACTGTGACACAGAGCACACAGTATTGAGTTATCCTCATTATCAAAACCAGTACTCTCCAAACAAAGATTTCCTAAATTACAGTGTTAGTTAAACACTAACAAAAAAGACATTTGGAACTGTTCACATGTACTATGCTTATATTAGCCAGCATCAGACGAAAACATTTCTGATGGAGAACACTAAAATAAAATTATTTCCCTAAGTTCGAGGAAAATCCCAAGAATAAAAGAACAACAGAAAGACTGATAAAACGACAGAAAGACAAAAAAAATGCTAAACTGCCATCTATTACTTAGATTAAAATGAAAACGAGTAAGGATAAACAGAGTTTTTACCTGAACTTCATTGGTTTTCTGTCTGATTGATTCTTCCTTTTCCCTAATGTCCTGCTCCAGGGAATATTTTTCTCTGTCAGATAAACAAGAACATGTATTTGTGATTAGTTAAATAATATAACACACGTGCCAAAATCAATTAAATATTATTCTGGAAACACCAAGCAGCCAAAAATGCCAGCCCGTATTCTCATGCATTCTTTAAAGGAGAAAAGGCGCATATGTATCAATTTTTCTTTGAAAAATATCATCTGTGCCCATCATCAGTCTTCTGAAGTCACCTGATAAACCTGTAGAGTATCACTGGGAAATTCATCACCAATTACAGCAACAAATAATGACAAAATGACTAGAAAAAAATAAAAGCAACTGACACATCAGTACTATAGACTTATTTTGTTATTCTACACCAAAATTTTGTTAAACAGTCCACAACTATTACCTCTGCAGCTGCGCAATTTCTTGACTAATATCATCCAGTTCCTTCACGCCTGTAAATTCTCCTGATCCAACAGAACTTGCACTATCCTGTTAAGAATGAAACAATCTATTAAAATGTCACCTCGTAACAGAAGCTCTTCCTTTAACAAAGGCTGAGGACAGAGGTGGGATACAAAATCCTCATTATTTGCATTTGCAAAATTCTATGAGAGACATCAAATTATTCTGCAACAAGCAGGGAACATGCCACGCAACTCTACCTGTGAAACAGGAGAATTTTTAATATGCCTGTTTAACAGACAGGCATGTTGAACACACAGCAATGAAAAGACAGGCACAGTGCCAACGAGGAAATTGCAGACTATAGTAGAACTAAAATTCAAAACCTAAAACTCAGTTCTGCTATAGTCAATAGTAAAGTTTCCAGGGGACTTAACAAAATCAGATTGTCATTTCCATCTTCCTGAGCCCTGCCACAAATTAATGGCAATTTCTGCAATTATACCCCACTTCCTGTAGGTTGTTTCTACTTTCATTCAGGTGTAGATCAGGGAAGATGCAGAGGGCATCCCTTGCCTTCTATCACTACCAGAAGTTAAAGGATGTCAGCATTAGGTACAAAATTGGTCGTTATTACAAAAAGGATTGCTCTTCGAGAAACAAAAACCACCGCAACTGAGCAAAAACTGCAGCGCTGAACTCGCTGCTAGTATGACAAACCAGGAGACCTAAAATTTTCATATAGCATTTTAAAAAGAAGAATGCAGAGTTTGCTTGCTTCACTCACTTTGAGACTGCTGTGATAACCACAGAAAGCTCGGCTTTATTAAATATTAAAAAACAAAGAAGAACCCAACCAACAAGCCAAGACCAGCAGAGTAAGATGTGACATTTTTGCAGAAACAATAGGTGAATATACAATTTAAATAATTTAATTAAGTCCTCACTTTTGGGGGGATCATTTTCTTTGGTAATATGCCATTAAATAATTAAAATAACAACAATACAGTCTAATTCTTCAAGGTAGCAAATCAAAAATCACTTTTATACTCTCAGGCCAGATACAGATTTGCTGGGAGACCTGTACTGAATGCAAGACAGGATCACGGCCAGGTGTCACCCAACATGACTATGAAATAAGGTAAATGGAGCTGCTGCAGTGGTTAGGATAAGAGTCACTTAACTAAGCTCACAGTAGCATACAGTTTTATTTTATCTTATGCTCAGCTAAATACATACTACATGGAAAAAAACTGCAATTAACTGAGAATAGCAGGAAGCTTAAAGCTCTCACACCAAGATGTGTTTACTGCTCACAGATGCAGGGAACTAGTCCAGCAATAATTTCAACAGCACTGAGCTGCCTCTCCCAAGAACTTCCTGCCAGACCAATACATCTCCAGTTGTTGAAGGAAGGAACATCACCACGTCGGCAGCCAGTGCCGGGCACTTCACATCGCTGTGACGTTATCACCATGCCAAGAGCAAGCGGCACAGAACTCGAGAGCAGAGACAGGCAAAGGTGTAGAAATAAAACTTTTTTTAAGTTACGAAAAGCATACATTAGAAATGTGCATTCCTTTGGACACCGCAATTACTCACACGTCGCATTTCTGTTAGTGCTGAGATCTCAGTTCCTACAGGAGTCAAGTAACCTGATAGAGTCTACAGGAAAAGGATATAGGAAAAAACCTTAGGAGAACCACAGCAACAGCAATAATTAAAATATATTTAGAGTTCCAAAGGTTTCTGGTTAGGGTAAGCAAATTAAAAGTAAAGAAAAATGCGATATAATTTATCGAAAAGGTGAGTGTACTGACATGACAGAAGTATTTCTTCATTTCAGTTTCAGAAATGCACTGACATGCTACCAAGGAAAGGAACAAAGCAGGGTCAGCAAAAGATCAGATGCTTCAGTAAAGCGGTATGAGCAGTGATGGATACAGGAGTGTGGACTGGCATGCTACAAAGGATGAGTCCCAGAAATTAGGAAGTCATCGCTCCTCATTTAGCCATTAAAAAATTTTTTGTTTCCATGGGAGGAATTTGGTGCTGATCACAGACGGGGACAGGCTGCTCAACCAGTTTTTAATATTTGCTGTTACAAGTTCTCCAACTCAACCTTCTCTATGACAAAGGATTATTTTTCACGCCAGATTTTTTTCAGCATTATTAATCCTTGGTTTATGGAATATTTTGCTGCATTTTTCTTTACTTACTG
The DNA here is from genome assembly GCA_013398115.1 of Falcunculus frontatus. Lineage (NCBI taxonomy): Eukaryota > Metazoa > Chordata > Aves > Passeriformes > Falcunculus > Falcunculus frontatus. The sequence goes on from VZRV01008789.1 coordinate 549,124, forward strand.
TCTTGGTTGTTAAAAATTCAGCTGTATTTTCAAATGTTAAAAGAATTTTGTAGGAGGAGATAAGAAAAAATACTGGCAATTCTTTATCATAATACTAAAAAAAAGCCATACAAAATTCATACTCAAAGCCCATCACTTTTAAAGCACGTAAGCTCAGTGTTATCTACGACGAATCACTGACATACCTGGATGGATGTGTTCCTCTCTGTGGGAGGGATCATATCTGGAGATAACACTTGCGGAGGATCAATCCCTTTGCTGACCTTCTGCTGAATGAGATACATGGCGAGTGCGAACTGGTCCTTGCTGAGCTTTCCCATCTGTCTTGTGTCTGCCAAAGCCCTGATAAAACATAGATCATACTTACAAACAAGAAAATCTTATTTCTGCTCTACCAGAAAGCCCGAAATACACATATACACGTAATTTCCTTTCGGTTCATCCTCATCAGAGCTTACTTTTTCTAGTCAGAGTTCCATAAACAGTGCAGTATTTTATTACACATATTTAACTGAATAGAATAGTGTTACTCTGAGAAAATATTTAGAGCACTGGAACTTCCAAAGGCAATCACAATTCACAGACTGACCTACTGCCCCCCTCCCAGCAAAGCAAAGGGAGTATTTATGTCTCCCTTAATTTTCCACATAGCCCACATGTTGCAGTATGTGGACAAGTAAAAGAGGTTGGAGTTTTTTGGTTTTTTTCATGTTGGGATCACATTCCGAATCTGAGTTCCCAGATCAGCAAGTTACATAAACACAGCTAGTAGGGATTTCTTACCATATATGTGCTAGGAGATTCTGAGACAGACCTGAATGCATAAAAATGTCCTTTACTTCTTGGCCACTCACAAACCCATCCATGTCTGTGTCCGTTTTTAAGAAAATTTCATCGTATCGCACTTTTTCCGACATCGGTACCACCCAATTCACAGCTGGCTGCAGAACAAAATTCGGTATTTCAAAAGAAGAGAAGCAGTCTTTATGAACACACCGAGTATATAAGACACTATCCAGATCTGGATGTGCTGAAGATCTTGCATACTCGAGTCTGACCAGTAAGTAAGTATTTTCACCGCATGTTTTAACTTCACACTTTTTATCTGAATAAAAACACCGATAAACAGCTATTCATCAGTTGAAAAGCATTAATTCTTTGGAAATACAGACCCAACTAGGTATATAAAGTCCTCATGCTAATAACAAGAGATTTAGAAGTAGATTAATGATTTCTTTGGTATGAAAGCAGACACACAAATAAAACCTATGGTTTCACTTTCTACAGAAAGTGAAAATTCCCCCTAAGATTTGCTACTTTGCGGTCACTGATTAAAATTCACCTGATGTTCTTCCGTTCTTCCAAGTCTTACCATTCTCATTTCATCCTCTCCACCCAAATCACCCGAACACAAGCGCTCACATGAAGGAGAGATCAAAAAGTAGATTTATTTTTCCTACAGCTTACAAATATACAGAACTACAAAAATAAGAAAGAAAGACGTGTACCTGTGCTTGTTTGATGCTATGCTTGGGAGACAAGCTCCCCGTGCTGTTCAGACTGTTGACACTGCCGTGGGATGGTGTGGAACGGAGGCTGTCTTTTGGTGGAGGACTTGCAGGGAGAACAGGAACTGCACCAGGAAAGACCGGTGTCTTCTTTCTTTTAGAAGGTGGTATGAGAGAAGGGGGCAATTGTGAAGGAACTGACTCTTTCTCAAGAGCTCTATAAACCAAATGCATTGCCTGCAAAGGCAAAAAGGTCAGATAACGTTCACAATTATTAGAAAAAGCATCGAGATCTTCCCGTGTAAGTCATGTACATATTAGTAAAACAAAGACAGTAAGATTAGAGACGTAAACCAGAGCAAATAATTTTGAATATAATTCCAGCAAGTTCAATCTTGACACAGGCAAGAGTCAGCAGACGGATTTGAGGAAGGTCATTTAATAGCTCCATGTGAACAATTTAGATCAGAATAGTTGACTGTAGCACAGAAAGCTGCAAAGCTCTTGAGAAAAAAATGAGCTATTTGCTTTGACAGACAGACTAGGCTGTGAATTGAGAATTTAAAGCAACCTACCACAGCAAATTCATCCTTGTCCAGGTGACCATCTTTATCAATATCACTGAGATCCCAGACCTACAGCAATTAAGATTAAAGAATGATTTGCAGAGCAAGTTACATTTCATGTATTCATCATATTAACATGCCCTCTAAAGACTCCTAACAGATTTTGGTGAAGATCATATTAGTCATGTTACCTATCTAAACATTCTCTGATGAAACAGACTGGATTAGAGTTTTTCGGCCACATGAATCAACGGTGGCTCTAACAAATTCCGGCTGCAACACAGGCAGGTTTTTCATCTTTCTGTGACGCAATTACGGAGTCATCAAGCTGACTAAAAGCATTCAGAGGTGGCTTTCGGAACTGCCCAGAGGGTGTGGGCTAGCATATCATTCAAATTCCTCATAAGAAAGTTCAACAGAAAAGTCAATACATTTCTAATTCCTATTCCATTCCTAGATGATTAGGGTTTTCTACTAAAAACCAGAACTATGGGCAGTCCCCTCCGGCCTCCCGAATTTCCTGTGGGAGAGAATTTAAGCATTTATCAACTTTCGTTCATTATTAGGTCAGGCACAGTCAGTGAAACTTGCAGAAGATTTAGAGAGATACAAAACTTTGTGAACTCCAGCATAGCACTGTTTAATCATCAACATGACTTGGAGACAGCGGAGCGCACAATAAGCCAAGACTTCAGGCTCAGTTGTGAGAACTCCGCTTTATCACCGGACCCTTGACAAATTTAAGCTCCCTGATTAGTCCTTTGCCCATTTCCTCAGTCCCTTATCTTGCCCACAAACTTTTTTGGAAGAGGTAAAAGCTTCCTGAATTCCCATTGTGACAATAACAAGACAAAATCCAAAGCCTTTCAAAGACTCCACAATACTCAAGTACAGAATTAAAACAAATCGTACTTAGATTTTGTAGATAATACAGAGCAAGAGGCGGTTCTTCCTGAAGAGATAGAAGTATGTAACGTAGATACAGCTCTTACGCAGAACGTAGTCAGTCTCAGAAGTATCAATACGCAAAGCATTAGAGAATGTGTTTTTAACGGAAGCAGAAAAATACTTTAAGCTCTGCTTCCCTTGCAAATATGCAATGGATGCACTAAACTCAGATCTTGGAAGTATTTATAAATACACACGAAAGACAAAACAACTTGACAATTTGACAGCTACAATAAAGGAGGATGTTTTAAGGTATTCTCCTGTACAAGCAAGGGAGGGATTTAACGGTATGTCTAATAACTCATATTTGTAAAAATGACAAAACAGTGGAATCTAATGTTATAACAGCTATTACAGTTTAGGAAAGCTTTTTCTTGTTTTTAAACAACCAAAATCAAATTTCCAGCTCTTAAATGAATAGAGATAAATGAAGCCAATCTACTCTAGGGCCAAAGTTACTACTCTTATTCTTATTTCTAAGTGGAAGACTTCAGAGTCTTAATGTTCCTGCTTTATAGCATGCACACAATGCAAAATCTCAGCCAAAACTTGATCTATGTTGATAAATTACATTTTTAACATTGCAATTATGGGAAGCTAAATAGGGACTAGCTAAATCTAAACAGCTTACTTACCCTTCCGAGGATATCAAGAGGTAGTTTTGAATTCATCAGTACTGGTTTTACTTTGTCTCCCGAAAGTAAACCATTTACTGGCAAAAGGCTTTCAAAAATACCATCAAACTTTGCTTTTTCTTCCACCTAGTTGGTAGGAAATAGTCTGAATAAGTAAAAAAGTGTGTCCGTGCAAGTACTGAAAATAAGATCTTGCAAGAAATTAAGACTGGTCAGTAATGCATTCATCCTACATTTCCAAGCTTTCTTGCAAGTGCCACTGTGCTGTATTTAAATGTAAACCCATAGAGAAAACTTTGATATTAAGCTCCTAAATCTAAGGTTACGATAGCTGAGAGATTTTACTATGCAGAAGACAAGGTGTGTTTCTGTTTTAAAGAAACTTTGATAAACTCTGTAGAACTAAAACTTATTCTTCCCACTTTAAAGTACATGTAACTACAAGTTCTTTATTATTAAACTTCTACCTTTTGCAAATGTTTGCATTTGGAAATTACCTAAATATAAATATACCCATATATGCACCAAAAGTTATATTTTCCGAATGATACATATTGCTTGTATCATTGAATACTAATTAGAACATAGGAACCCAAGCTTTAAATTAATACTTCAGACTGGATATGGTGAAATACTTTGCTGTTCCCAGTGGGGTTCCTTCATATAAACAAAGTGCCTAATTGCAGGATTCTGGAAGAAATCCAGGCAGAAGATTAAAATTCATTGTCTTAAAAACATCACACCGGTGGTTGTCAAACGGTTGTTTAATACTCGTTGCACACGTAAAACTACACCTCGGTGTTCTCTATTGTGCACAAGTTAGCACAGAAAGGGACGACTTCTGAAATGGGAAATACATTTGATACAAAATTCTCTCACTGGGAAAATTACACACAAGAAAAATATTTACTTCTAAAAAATGGATGGAATATGTTCTCTTTTACACTTACCCTAACAGCCCAGTGAGTCTCTGTTGAGGGTGGTGTGATCAGCAAAGGACTGCTAGTGTCATGCTAGAAATCGGAAATTTTTTTATTTTTATATATAAATACACACACTTCTGTCTCTAATACTTACTAATTCCATTAAGTTAGAGATGGTTATAGATATGAAGCTTAACTACATTGACGAAAATAGGCTGCACATGTACCTAAATAAAAGTCACACTCATTTTATAGCATTACAGTACTTGGGTAAAGACATTCAGTAGGTGCATTCGGTACCCAAACACAGAACCAACACAAGCCAAAGAGGTTCTGCAGCAGCTACTGCAGGGCAAAGGTGTAGCCGCGACTTTTACTATCCATCCGTGTTGACCCAGCCCCAAAATAATCATTTTTTCTTTCCTTTTTTTTTCATAAATTCAGAGTTTAGCCACAGCAGCTTCCTGACCAAGCTGACCAGACTTAAACTCACATCGGTTTTGCAGCCTGGGAAGGGGCCAGTTTCCTGTCACTCGGGATGACTAGACTGTGGCAGCCCCGGCTGCTGTGTCCTAAGGAACTGTTTGACAGCAGCCTGAAGCGCCAGAACCACGACATTCACGAAATAGAAGATTATTCCAATGTTCCAACTGAAGCCTTAGTTCTCATATACCACATACCTGCATTTAAGTGGATATTACTTACAAATTTAGGAGGCGGCACAGTCAAATTCAGACTGCTCAGGTTTACATCATGGCCATTCTGTGCACATGCTACAAGGCGCAACGCAACATAGAAACCCTACGAACAATTGCGTCATCTATTAAAAACCAGTTTAAATCACAAAAAATAACCCACTTACAATTTTTACTAACAACATACATGTGCAACTCAGTAAAAAAAAACCCCAGATGTACAGCCCCATAATGACAACTACCCTTTTGCTTTCAAAGATGAGTCAGGAAAAATTTTACAGTAACAGGAAACAAAGACCAGAAAATTGGAAGTTAGTTTTTCTGAAGAACTCTCTTCAACAATTCAACATTTTTTCCTAAAAATTAGCAATCTTTTGAAAGAGTTTATCTGTATCTACAAGTAACTTGCTACTTGATATTCCAAACCATTTTTAGTAAAAATGCTAGATTTTTTCACGCAGGAGAGTCTTCTAAAACAAAATCATGCATCGCATTTGTGACTCAATGACTACGTATCTGCATAGCACACACGCTGATTATTTACAAAACAAAAGAGAGACAGAAAATTAGAATCAAACTTCTCCTGCAGCCTCACTGAGTAACACACCTGGATATGAGCAGTGCTGGGGAAAAAATTCATCTTGTAAACAAAAACTCAACCCAGAGAAAGATAACTACTAGTGGAACCAGGGTTTGATCGAAACAAGGCTAATCTAGGAAAGGTAATATAGGAAGTCTACATGAACATTTCATTTACCTGTTTATCTAAGTATCCTTTACCCTCTGGGTCAGCCAAATCCCATATCTGCGGAGATACAAAATAAAAGCCATTGCGAATTTCAAATAAAACGTAACTCAGCTCAACAGTTCCTACCGTATGTCTTCCTAAAGAGTTCATTCAGCTTTCAAATTATGACATACAATGTTATTGAATTGTCGAGTTAATAACAATGATGTTACACAAAAGACAATTTTTCTTTTTAAATTTTTCCTTTCACTTAAAAAAGTGTACAATCACTGCATTGTCCAATTCCTTCAACTTACCTTTCCAAGGATGATATCAGAGAGACCAGATTTTTTAAGAAACAGCGCAGCTTCATTTGCCCCAACTCTCCCCGTGTATGTTGGATCTACCTGAAGGAGAAAAATTAACATTTAATTGAAACATGACTGTTGTGAAAGCAGATTCAAGAAATGCAATGTCTCTCGCCTCTAGGTCAAAAGGAGTTACACAGACAGCATCACCACTCAGAATTCACACAGGTTTAGCACTGCAATGGGGAAAAGAAAGAGAAGGAAATCTTGGGAAAGAAGAAACTGCATTTTATTTTTATTTTTTTTTAAGACCATACCTGTTTGTAGTAAGTTTCATATATTGGATTCCCAGTAGAAAACTGAAATGCAAGTAAGAAAACAGAATAAAAACCAATCAGAATTGACAGGAAAAGAAACGTACAGCACTTTATGTATTACTTCTATCAAAAACCTAAAACAGTGCGTTAATTTGCTGCATTACAAACTGGACACTTGAAATTTAAGTGTGGATAACAGTGATCCACCAAGACCACAGGCTATTGTCACCTCTTAGAACTTCTCATTCATCAGGATTCCTACCTCTCCTCACACTTTTACTAAACGACACTACATAGTGATAAGGTTTCGAAGAACAGCTTGGAATTATTTGCCCAAGTATTTCAGGTCTCAGTGTGAGAATTACTGATAACAAAGGCCCAGCTTTCAATACAATGCTGACCTGACTACCTCCTGCACTGTATACATCCTTACAGAGTATTTTTAGCAGACAATTATACACACACACACACACACACACACACCCANCCCACACACACACACACACCCCCCCCCACCCCTGTGCCTGTGTTAACAAAATTTCCGGACTAGGATCTTAAACTGAAACAGACTAAACCAAAAAAAACCAAAAAAAACAAAAATAAACCCCAAAAAACCCAAAACCAATAGAATGAATGCCAACTTAACAACTCTCACAATTTCCTGACAACGCTGTTGGAGGATTCCAACTCGGTGTAATCACTGCATTACACGAAAGCTGCAGACCCAAGGGAAGCTCTGCCTTTTCAGTGTAGTTAACAAGCAGATCCCGGTCCCTCTTGCTGACATTTCAAGCAGATGGGAACCGGAATGCCAAAAGATGCAGAAGTCCCAAAACCCACCTTCTCACTCGCCTCCTACAATTGCCACGTGTTCTAGCCCTGTGCAGGTTATCCCTCCACACTGCTCTCCTCAGCCTCAATGCCAACAGCAAAACCAATCCAGTCAAAACTTTAGACCACTCAGGGGCCTTACAAAGAAAGCAACAAAACAACCCAATAAAGAGTTTAAGGAGCGAGATGCAGAGATGTCACAAAACCTGCTTGGGACAACCACTCTCCACCTCCAGGACGGCAGTCAGACACCTGAAAAGGAGTACTAAGTCCCATCACTACTATGTCCCCTCCCAAAGGTCACCTTCTTCCTTGTCATTGTCACGGATATCCAGATGTTCTGCCTACTCTGAGAAGAAGGAAGGCAGGAATATGATGAAATAGAAGACCAATCAAGAACATGAAAATTTTATTTTACACCAAGAGAACCTGCTTGTGAGTTTACAATAAACATGCCAAATCCTCATTTAAGGAGCTATCCGTAATAGCTAAGTTCTCCGAACCGAGCGCAAGCAAACACTGACTCTCTGAAGATTATAGCTCTATTTGAATAGAAAAATCCTGCATTTTCAGAACAGTTTCCTAAGCGTCTTAAACGTACTTCACTTATATCCATCAACAAAATAAGCTGCTGCGTTTTCCAACATCAGCACCCTCTGGAAGCTCTCGCTCTTCCTGATGGTGGACAGGATTTCCGAAGAACGCTGCAACCGTAACTCATAAATCTGACTATTCTTTTTGCTGGCATGTAAATGATCTGCACATATAAGCATTGTGTTCCTGTCCAAGCAGGAAACACATCATTCGGAGAAAAGGTGGAAGTAGGAAATAGCCCGTTGCACTCTGAATACAACCCAGCATGTTTTCAGCCAACTATCACCAAACTATGCACCTCTTGTTTATCAGAAAGCTCAGACGAAAGTCAACCACCAACTACAAGCTCCTCTAACGCGCTCCTGACGCGGTGAGCGTCCTAGAGCATGTAGAGAGTGGATTCGTACCAAGATACAGAGCAAACCACTCCAGCAGCGGGACTGAATGATCTCATCCCATCACTAGACACTCCTGCCACACTCACTTGATATTGTCAGCCATGACGTGGAGCTGACTTACCTGGCAGAAGCGGCAGAAAGCCAGGGTGATGTGCTTCAATGCTGTGAAGTTTCTTCTACATCAAATTATTCACCCAAGTGCTGCTGGAAAGCACTTCAGGATCAATTCTCTACTTGCAGAATTTGACAAAGATTTAGTCTCTCTGACTGATTTACCTAAATGACTGCACCTCTGTGATGAAGCAGACCAGACAAAATGGGTTCAAGTGATAAAAATAGCACAGCTCTCTATCTACCCATCACCACACGTGATGGCATCACTATCATTCAAGAGGATTCTGTAATTTGGTGACATCTGCTGATGAAGGACCTACCCAAGACTGCCAGTGCTGGCAGAGACAACAATTCTGAAGAGCTCACAGTTGATGATGTCACAACCTGTTAGAGAGGTTCAGTTTGACTAAGTTTACCTACCTCATGGTTCCTATGCCGGCTCTATACTCCCCAAAACATCACCTCTCACCAATATTTTAGACCATCTCCCAAACAGACCCTTTGGAGCCTTAGTGACTTGTTGTTTAATCTCCAAGTTGATTTCCTGTTCAGAAGTTCAAGTCTCGAGCCTGCACGCTCACAGCAGATCCGTACACTGCGTTCGTGGTACGCAGCACACACGCACGGATACTGCTCCAAGTCCCGTATTGCAGGTCTGGGAAAAAGGCGGGAGTAAGCTCCTGCCACCAGAACAATCAATACATCCAGTTCTCTTTCCTGAGGTCATCTCAGGGTCACAAAGAGGTACGGATCACATTCATTATTTTCCTTGGTGTCCCTTCTCTTTATGAATTTTCTTTCAGCCCTGCTAGCCATACCATGGGATAGCAGAAAAGGGAGAGTGTAAAAGACGAAAAAAAAGGTGTTCACAAAGACAAGAGCCAAAAGAAGGTTACCGCTGCTCCAAAATGAGGACCTTTGCCCTTACGTTACCTGTCAAGTATGCCGGAGCTGTCTTAGAAGACTGAGCTACAAAAGGATCTGCACTGTCCCAATACCTCTAACAGAACTCTCCAGAACCTCCTGAAGCTGTAGGATGAACAGGCTTTGCACAGTGGGAAGACCACGTCAAACATAAGAAAATAAAGTTATTGAAGATAAACAACTGAAACCAAATTGAACTCCAAGAACTGATTTTACAGACTCGCTCTTAACTAGGTTTATGCATAGCCAGGTGAAACAAAGCCAAATGTTACATACGAACAGCATAGAATCATAGAATCACAGAAAGGTTTGTGTTGGAAGGGACCTTAAAGATCATTCAGTTCCACTCCCTGCCACGGGCAGGGACACCTTCCACTAGACCAGGTGGCCCCCAGCACCATTCAACCCGGCCTCGGACACTTCCAGGGATGGGGTAGCCGCAGCTGCTCTGGGCAATCTGTGCCAGCGCCTCACCACCCTCCCAGGGAAGAATTTCTTCCTAAAATGATTATTATGATAAATGGTTAATGATAAAATATGATCAAACATTTTAAGCTGCCTGAATTACCCATGCTGTTTGCAGCTCTTAATATGCTGGTATCAATATTCTTATTTTATGTCTTTCCGAGTGGACATGCCTCAACATTATAGCATATGTACCCTCTCCTATTTCAGCTAATTCAATTTCTGGCATTTACTCTAAGTACACATCTCCTTAGTAATCACAAAACTGAGGCTATTAAAAGAGGAAGTTTATTACTTTAAGGGAAATTCTGTTTACTGCCCTGATTACAGCTAGATTACTCTTGACAGTTCAATACAGGAAAATAAGCTTTAAAAATACAATGCTTCCACTGAATTTGTTGGAAAATACTATAAAAATAACTGGTACGTTTACAGAACGTGGTCCTTTATCCCCTAAACATAACATTTTCTATCAAAAGGATTACCATTGATTCCAATCTCTCAAGTATCAATGAGAATTTAAACAATAGAGAAACTGCATTTCTAGAGTAAATATTTGATAATTATTTGATTTTTACCACTGCACTACAGAAGTTTCACAACTACAAACTCTTTCACATCCAGTTTATTTGACTTACATATTTTGCACCACATTAGTCAGCTGAAAATTTCTGATAACAGTTTGTGCGCACGCGGATGTTTTCAGATGTTTCCGAATACGTCCACTTAATCAAACCACTGTTAATCAGGACTCCTGCTATTCAGAAGCTAAGCAGTAATACATGTTCTTAGTAAGACACACAGCAAGTTATGTTATTCAAGCACCACGCAACTCCATCGCGAGATAAATTTTTAGCGTATCGCAACTCAAAGATCATTATTACAAGGAAATCGCTATATTTAAATAATCTGAACTACTAATAGGAGTCATTCTGAATTCCTGACTGGCCTAGGCACAGCGTAGAAAATAGTTTTAATTTCAAGGCATTGAAGGTAGTGGGGTGGTGTTGCTTTTCTTTTGCTTTAAAGCAAATAAGTAAACTGATTCTCTTCACAGGGCTATGGAAAAGAATAAACAGCGATCACAGTGCTTAGGCTTGAATTATTTGGGTGAGAAATCAATCAAAAAACTTGTAACAACAGAAATTAACCCAGGGATCCAGAGCATTCAATCAGAGCAGGAAACAGCCTCTCTCAAGGGTCAGGAGTATATGCCCTGTGCCCTGTCCCCTGCCCTGCAGAAGCTCATCCTCCTCCTGACAGGCGAACACCTCCCGCTCATCTCTCAGCCCCTTCCCGGTGTCCCCGCGCTACGGCCGCACTCCTCACGCACGTCCTAAACACCATACGCAGTCACGACGCCCTGTCACAACAGTTCAGCAGCTCCAGGCGGCATCAACCCCCCCCGCTAAGAACAGGAAAACGGGTTGACGTGCGGAGCCCCAGCCCCTGCCTTCAAACCCGCGGTAATCCCGCCGGCTCGGCGTGGGGAAGCGCCAAGAGACCCTCAGCCCCTCCCCAGGGACGCAGCTCCAAGGCCTCCATGAGGGGAGGGCGCCGGCGCAGCTTGTGGCCCCCCCAGGAGCGCCCGCCCCAGCCCCGGGGCACGGCGGGGGCCGCTCGCCGCCCTTGCCCCGCCCGGGTCCTGCCCCCCGCCGCGCCCCGACCCTCATTCCCCGCGGGCCGAGCCCCTCCCGGCACAGGGCCTGTACTCAGCGCCAATCCCGGCCCGGCTGCACCCGCCTACGGTGCGGCCCCGCTGCCGCCCCCCGCGCCCGCCCGGTAGCCGGTGCTGAGGGCCGCGCGTCCCCACG